>VZSV01000054.1:3681335-3918943 GCA_013398735.1 Nothocercus julius | reverse complement strand
ACACAAACCTGCTCAGGCTTCCCCTGCTCCCAAAAATGGCATTTCTGTCTTAGCATAGGTGGCAATTTTCTTCTTGAGGAAAACGCAAAACCTATTACAAGGCCCACCAAACTGGAAGGGGTTGTTTGGAGGATAACACACATCAGCTCAGCAGCCCATTTCTTATTCAGAAGGGGCAGGGGTAAAGTGGATTAATCACAACATTTTACACGTTTCTGTTCTTCACTACAGTAAGTAATCACCTACTCCTTAAATATGATGCCTCTTGGAGGGCTATACTTTTGTCATAATCACTAAAGTCTACTAGAAAAAGAATAAATTCAGAAAAAGATTGCTATGAGAAATACCTCCTTTATACAGGATTTTTGTTCATTTTATGGTTATTTTCAGCTTGAAGCCAGAACATGTGATAAGAAGTATCTAGACCTGGACTCAAAAGCAGAGGGCTATTTTACCCACTCATGTACATATTAAGCACAATTAACATAGTCTGAAGTATAAGCACATAAATGTGCATATATATGAAGGCTATTGAGCAGAATTTAAGTAATTTAAGCTCGTTTTGAACTCAAGCACACTGAGCTGGACCTGCTTGGAACAGAGTGTTGGACTATAGGATCTCCAGGAATCTTTTCCAGCTGAGATAATTTCCTAACTCCGTGAAGGAGAGAGAGTCTACTGGATCTTCACCGACAGCCAGCCATGTGTTCAACCTGAATCTACATGTTTACATGCAGACATACATACACAGAGACTTACAGACATGGATCAACTAGGGAAATAGAGGCAGCTGTGCTGGCAACATTCTAAAAATTTGTTTTGGAGAAAGAAAAGGGATGAGCCACCAACTTCAATGAAAGGATGAAAAGCCAGGATTTAATGACACAGTTTCTTTAATGAGCTCTGGATCTGACCACAAAACATTGACTCAATTCATTAAAAAAATAATAATTTAGTCTCTTGTTCCGCATGTGGAATCTCCTTTTCTGTAAATTCCTGGGATTAAAATCTCTCCCCTCTCCTTACTTTCACATCAAAGGGAGGGAAGGAGGTATCGTGCATCTTCTAAAATTTAATTTACCACAAACTAGGCAAAAGGTTCAACAGAAGCTTTTACCAAATCTGAAGCTCTCTATTATAGAATAAGATACTCAGCAATAGATAAGTCTCTCCAAATGAAGGATTGTTTGAATTTCCAAAGGATGCTGATCTCACACAAGAGAGAAGCAAAGGAATAGACAAAATGCAAACTGAAAGTTTTTGGGTAATCTTTCCTAAGGGAAAAAATCATGCAAAGTAGTCTTGTGAAAGCAGTAAGATTTTTCCAAAAACCTGCCTGGAAGAGTGGTGAGTCATTGAAAAGAAAAGAAAAATACAGAATTAGAAATACAAAGCTATTAACTTGTGCTAGGGTATTTTCTGGAGATTTTATTCAGATAGAAGAAATAACAATGCGTGCATAAGGAAATCACAGGCATAGCATAAAGCTATTTTCATATTTCATTATAAAGGAAGGAAGATGAGGTTGACAATCTTATCAAACTCAGATAAATTAAAATAAGACTCTACACCGTATCAAGATGAGAAAGAAGGACTTAAAGCATGAAATGTCAGTCCTAGCATGAGGCTCCCCGGGAGTGCTGCGAGTTCAAATGAAGTCTTAGGGCTGTTGCAGTATCAAGAAGGTGAAGAGTAGACAGGGCACAAAATCCTCAATTAAGACAAGCAGCTTTCCATGTTAGCAAAAGCTTAATTTGCTTAAATGGCCATCTTGCCTACTCAATGGGAGAGCATATTCTAAAAAACACAGTAGACACGAGGCTCCAACTAAATTAAATAGCTCCGTTTCCTTTCCCGCATATTCACAATGAAACAGCAAAACTTCTACTTCAGCCTCGCGGGACTCGACTGGATCTAATAGGATCTTAACAGCAAGGCTACAGTCTGGTTTTAATTCTGGTTTTAATTCCGAGCCTGCAGGCAGGCGGCAGCAGCAGTTTGACGTTTGTCCCAGCAGGAACAAAACGTGGCATTTTGCTTCAGCGCCTCGAACATGAGCGCAGAATACGGGCGTTGAATCCAAACAGTTTCTTCAATTTGCTTTAAGGGGCTTAGTCTAGACATATTGAACTAAACATGCAAGAGGAATGAGAATATATGGATCTCTTCCTCTTGGTCAATCCAGCTGTTTATTTCTAAGTGTAAAATGTAAGACTCAACACATCTCAACATAGTACTTTAGAATACTAAGTAATTCATCTTATAGTAAAGTTAACTTCCCTTTTGAGACAGGGATCTTTGACCAGAATGTCTCCAGATCACTATTACTCTAGAAACACAAGAGAGTAAATCTAAATCAAAAGAACCTGAAGAGGAAAGGGCAACTCTTGCTTTGGACAGACTGCACTACAAGGAGGCCAGACTGGAGGTGCAGGAAAGGATTTTAGGAAGGCAACAGAGAGGTTGCTTTGGGTTCAGAATTAAGAGCCCATTTGCAAAAAGTGAAACTTCTCCTAAAAAAAAAAAAATCTGGTGAGATTTTTTTTTTTTTTATCTCAAAATACTAAACAGAGTTTGATTTAAATCCTATTTCATGGTTCTGTATTTCAAGTGGAGGCAGGATAGTTAAAACTAAAGCATTACTATGAACTTACTCAACTGTTTCAGTTTATTAATTAGCTGTCACAGCTCATTGCAAAAGATTCGGGATGTTCTGTATTCTTCACCATTGAAACTCCAGTGAACCAGTATTTTTTTCTCTTCTAATTGCTGCACTGATACCTGCACTAAGTTTACAGACAAAGCTACTTAATACACACAAACATACGTATACACACACACACACCCTACATACACATTTGATTTCCAAAATAATTAAAACAGGTAAATAATTTCGGTTTTCATTCCACCCACTACAGCTGATTATTAATATAAACCAGGAGTTTAAAAAAAGATTTTTTTTGTATCCTTTGCCCTCTGCAAATCATAAAGATATTTTTTCCTTCATCCCTTTCCCATGACCCACCATCTTTCCTCTAAGGATAATTTTCATAAATCAAATATCGCAGCAGATGGACGTCCTGCAACGTATTAAATTCAGCCTACAGTTATCTTTGGTGGCACTGTTCCACCTGGTTAAAAAACAGACAGTTTCACACCGGCCGGTTGTGGCTAATGTGACCGTCCTCATGTTGAAGTGAGTTATTGTGAAGTTTGTTACATCGCGGGCATTAAAATTAGGGACTGGAGAAAGGGCAACTACGTACGTATCTCTAAGAGGTAAGAGTGGAACGGGACTTTTTTTTAAGCAGTTTTTATCATAGCGGATTGCAATGAATGCAGAGAAAGATGGAGTATGACATTATGAAAATGATCCCCATCTTTGGTATTGAAAGAAAGAAAGAAAGAAAGATAAGAGCTACACTCTTAATCAGACCTAAAATGAACTAACATAACTGACAGCAAAGGGGATGAAAGGTGGGGAGATAAATTCACGAGGAGAAAATGTAGATAAAGCTGTTCAGAAACCAGTCTGTTCAATATGAAGCACTGTCAGGTACAGATGTTTTCTAAAATCTGAAATATTTCAAAGGCTACTCTGAATTGATTCAAGACTGTTAAAAACATCTCATTCCAGAAAACCAATTTTTTAAAAAAAATTTTCACATGTACACAAAATCTGTAAAAAGTTTAGGATTTAGGAAACTTGTCAACAATGCCAAGAAGAACTTGCAAATGTAAGCTGAAAAAAATGCACACTTCTGCATTAATATGCCACTTAACCAAAAATACTTTAGTATTACCTACCATACAACTTAAAAGAAATAAGCAAATTAAAACCTCTAGGATTTTCTCCTGCTGCAGATGTTAGAGCACACAATTCCCCTCAAAAATTTCAGTTTTGATGAGCTTCCTTTGTCCAACTAACAGCTCTCATGCTGAAGAGCATCTTCAACCATGTTTTGGGTGTCCGAATATAGTTCCCCCATCGTCAAGATGCTCAAAACAGACCATGTTGATTCCTATGCATTTTTTAAAATCAGTAAATACCATATTTCATTGTCAGAGACCGCTGTAATCAGCGATGTATATGGATGCACTACTACATTTAAATACGAAATCCAAAGAAATGGATTAACTCTGCTTACTCAGTGGTGAAATGCAGCTGGGATAATAAACGGGAGGCGACTTGGGACCCTTCTCAGTGCTGATTTCTTCAGCCATGAACCAAAATGCAGCACTTTGGTGACCGTAAAGCGCAAATAACTAAACTCACTAACCTGCAGGAACCCCAGGCTGACCGCGTGGAGCTGAGCAGGTTGAGCTTCAGAAATAGAGCACCAACAGCATGAAACGGGGCACATCATTCTTTGCAACTCTTACAATTCATAAGAAATGTGCTAAAACACATTAACCTGAAAGCGTTGAGGGAGATGGAGAGGCAGATCAAGTCAAACTATTCACAGAACCACCTGGATTTAAGTGTCTAACTTCCATTTGTACCTCTTGATGATTTCTTTTTCCACCTTATGCTTGAAGAGCTACACTCCTTTACAAGAGATCTTTTTACTTGCCTGAATTAATTATCAAATTGATATCATGTCTTTGCTTAAGATCAACTGACAGTCTTACAGTGGTAAGAATTTTTCATCGAAAATAAAAGATGAAAAAGTTTGGGACTAAGACTTCAGTACTGATGTACATAAGGAAAACATTCTGCTGCTCAGCACTGGTCTAACGTGCAAATTGCCATTGCCAGCAATGCACTCCTGAGACAAGCTAGGGATAATCCTCCCTGTACAGAGAGCTGCCTGACAGGAATGGGCTTTCTTTAAAATATATACCTGTGATGTTGTGATTTCTTTGCCATGACTCTCATTCATCTTTCAAAAGATGGTGGGGGAAAAAAAAAAAAAAAATAGTAGCAATCCTAACTCAGCCTGTTCTTCCTTCCAACTTACAATTTAGCTCAAGTTTTTGTGAAACTATTTTCCATGTATTAGCCATCATTATAAGACATATGTGTCTCTATGTGGAAAGTGAAAATATGTATGTATGCATGCATATGATCATCCTGGTACGTTCCTGTATTCCACAAGGTGAGTACCACTGCATGTCTGCTATAAATCAAAGCCTCAATGCTGCCTTACCAAGCACTATATAAAAACATATACACATATTTTTTTATATATATATAAATATATATGAAGAGAAGACATGCTATGCAGGCTGCTGGGGTACTCCTTTTCTTCCAGGACTAAGGCTGGCAGAAAAGTAGCGTGTAGTGACATGTCTTTTGCTGTAGTCTGAGAGCCCATCTGCTTGCACATCATGCGGTACCCCAGGAATGTCCGCTGTCTGAAGGGAATAATTCCCACTACGGAGTATAGAAACACAATGCGAGGTAATGAATATTACAGAGGTTTGGTGTTAAGCTAAACCCCAGTGAAAGCAGCTGCCTGCCCACCATGAGGCTCTGCTGCTGCACCATCTCAACTACAGAGCACACTGGAGCAGCTCTCATAGGATTTCTGTTCACAACTGCACTACAAATTAACTCCCATGGACCCTTTTAACCCAGGTATAGCCAAAGTGCCACAGGCTTTGAAATATATACATGCTCACCTGTAATACTAATGATTAATGATGAATCTGCTAACAATTTAAGCTGCTTTAAACATTTCCTCAAAGCTTCGCAACTCTTTTACATTTGGATTTAAATTCATTAGAATTTTCTTGGGGGCGAGGTGGCGGGGGGGTTGGTATTTGCTTTGCTCTTAACAGAAATACAAAAGTAGGTACTGGAAAAAGAATCAAAAGCAGGATTTGACAAGACAGATAAGGAGCACAAAAGCTTCTAAAGAGCTTTTGCTGTTTTGTATAGAGCAAACACATGTACAGACAATACAACTCTCTTCTAGGAGCAAAGGTATTTCATGTTTTCTTTACAGTTATAATCATTTGTCATGTAAGTTGTCTTGGGACTGTTGTCCCGCTGATATATCCCACGTTAAAACCTCGTTAATCCCCCACGTCATTGATAAAATTGGCATTTTTGGCTAACAAATCAGGGCAAGTAAAACCAACAGTGCTGCAAAGTCTCCTTCTGCAGGAATCCCCAACTGCAGCGTTCAAATGGGAAACCCGGCAAAGGACATGGCCTTGAAAGTTCAGGAACAACAGAAATGACTCTGTGTGTTCCCACATATAATATTTATATCTCTAGTAGGTATGCATAACTTCTAAAACATGACCACGTGATCCTATACTACACTTTACTGCATCAGGATGGAAGGATCTTGCTCCAGTAAAGGGAGGTCATCAGGTTTTAACATCGCTTGTCAGATAATCCTAAAAAGGTGACATATTTTACAATTTGAGAAGCCATAATAATTCTGTTAGTATTTATCCCCTTCTAAACCTTCATGCAATTGTGCCAAGGGTGAGAAAGCAGTAGGAAGGGTTTCTGGTGATGTTGAAAATATGAAGATATATTGTTCAGTAGAGGAATATATTATTTCTTGCTATTTAATAACTGATTTTAGAGATTTAGTTTTTGAGCTGTCAGTCTTAAATTAGTTTCAGCACACCATAGATCTTTTCCATTCTGATGCCTGTTTCTGATTCTTGCTAATTTTGCAGTAAATATTTCCAAAGGTCAAGACAGTCAACAGCTGATACATACCAAGAAACTCTGAGGGGGAAATAGTGGCTTAAGACAGACAAGTAGATGGGGCTGAAGTCTGGGGCACTTATTCGCTCATATCACTAAAATTATTTAAGAGAAAAGTTTTCTTCTGTTTGAAGGTTAGTATTTATAAAACTATCGTGCTCCAACATTCCTCATTAAATCTGGAGCACCGACTTAATTTGGAGACCTTTCAAGCCTTTCACTCAGTTATCCATCAAGCTATACTACACTGAGTTGTCAGGCAAAGCATGTAATGAGTAAACTTCTCAAAAAACAGATGTTAATGTCTCTTGACAAGGAAATATTTTCTTATCACAAAACTATGAGATGCCTTTAGGGCTGTTAGTGAGACATAAACAACATTCATCAACCTTGGTTCCTTTTTCATCTTGTGCAGAAGGAGCTGCACATGTCGCTCGCCCTCCTGTTCAATAGCCCTAAAATTTCTGCATGTTCCTTCATGATTGACACTACTGTTACTATGGCCAGTGGTGAGAAATGGATGATGATAATTAAAATTGAGAATAAACGCCAACTGCTTCATAACAAAAGGTTTCTTACCACTGTCATAGCCCACCTAATAAAATTTAAAAGGTACTTGGAGTTTTTAAAGATTTTTTTATTTTAATAAAAAGTCTACTCTAATTTCACAGCAATTTATCATTCTTAATAATTGCTCTCTTACCTATTGAGGGAATACAACTCTCCTCACTATAAAATCACTAGGAAAAATTCTAATGCCTGGACATTATGCAGGAGGTCAGACTAGAAAAAAAATCATAGATCTAATCAGTTTTAAGGCCAGAAAATATAGCTGTGCATTAAACAGGAATTTTCCCATTTAAATAATGACACTCTCCTTAAAAAGAAAAAGGAATTCAAGAATCAGGTCTATTTTACCTTCAGTATTAGGACCATTAGTTTCCTGGGAATAACTTAGTGAAATTTAATACCTTGTGAACAAAAGGAGAGCAAACGAGTATTTAAAATAATATTAATAATAGTTGCTGATTTGTGATTGATTTTGACTGAATGAATTTGGTGTCTCTGTTTTGCCAGAGGACCACAGCAAGTGGGGCAATGACACCATGTTATTACCGAAACCTCGAAACTTCAAGGGATTTTTTTTTTTTTTTTTTAAATTATTTGTTTAGTTATCTGCAAGCCAGGAAGGATAAATAAGCCTGATCGGGTCTAATCGCTCTTCAGTTCTCTTTTAGAAGAGGGGCAGCTTCTGGCCAGCTGCCCTGAGCTCCCTTCATCACAATGGGCAACTTTTTGGAGGGCTGCAAAAGGAGATAGTGACTTTCCAACTATAGTTGGTTGGTTGGCACTTGGTTTCTTACCATGCACATGCTGCCAAAGATGCCCTACTCTTGCGTTTGAGCTCAAACCCATGCCGTGATAGCTCCATGTTCTCCAGTGGTGCCTCCGCAGACAGAGCCTTGCCCACTTTTGGCAAGGTTTGATGCTTTTTAGCCAATAAAACGGGGAAAACTCTCAACCACAAGTTGCTGAATTTCAATATAGCCAACTTCTCTCTCTACCGTAGCCTAATTTAAGTTCTGAATTCAATCAATGCTTTTCGATGAGGACTTTAATTTCTCCAATCAAGATAGATTGTGGTAATTAGCCACAGTAATGAATAGAGGCAAGTATAGAGATGTAGCATCCCAGAGGAGCATCTGAGAAGCCCAGCCCTTATCGAGTTCTCTTTACCCAAGGTAAACAAATTACGTATTTTAGAGGTTGCCACTGCAATCCTAGTAATGATTTAATACACTCTTCCTCCATATAATAGTTATGGGCATTTTTGAATGGGAATGTCATTTCTAAAGGAAAACACAATGCTCTTTTCAGGCCTCATTTTAATCTCCTTGCAAGGAGGTGGTAGTATCCCTCACCACAGCCCAGCTGGGGATTTTTAACTCTGACCATGCAGAATTTAAACAGATTCCAAATCTATTCTTTTTACAGGCACTATTAAACTAATTTGGGATGAAGGTATCTCTGATGATGTGTAGACTAGCTAGAAAAATGTCTCCTCCTGTACAATGGTGCAAAGAGTTGAAACTCCAGGTTCTCTCCGGGAAGGCAACACGATGCAGAGTGACTTGGAGTCAAATCCATTCTAACAACATTATCTCTAACTTCTTTCCCCAACCTCTCTACCAGCAGCTCAGCATACTGGAGCATCTTTACTAAGCTCACATCTGTTTTATCCTCTGCCCATGGCTTTTAGATATCAGCTTAGCATTTCTTAGTTTGCAGTCATTTAGCAGAGGCAAAATTGGCAGCAGCAGCCCTTGGGCTCAGATGCTCAAATATTTGGGCATCCATCTCATTATCCATCTCATTATTTGAGAATTATCAAAAAGTATGTTTTGTTAATAACCCACCGCCCCTCTGTTTATTCAGAATGAAAACTCATTTTCTTCCAGGTGATCTTACTACTGACCATGGAGCAATAAAGGTTAATATCACAGCTTTTTTTTTTTTTTTTTTTTAAAAGGAATAGGGTTTATAATAATTGTGTATGTTCTTCTATAGCTTCCTACTGAGTAGTAACAAATATAATGTGTTCACAGAAGGCTTAAAAACAGTCACACTGAAGTGCCTAGGTGAAAGTGAGTGAAAAGCACCCGTAGCATAATGAGCAATACCAGCCTTAAATCAGCAGGAGCATGCAACTAATCTGGAACGACATATGCAGAACTAACTGAAGTTCAATTATCTGTATTAAAATGACTCCTAGGCACAATTAAGAGAGAGATACAATATTAAAAAAGGAGAGAATTGACCATATGCAGCTGCTTAAAAAAAAAAAAAAGTCTGCCAAGCTAGCAATAAATGACTAATCTAGACCATAAGGCAAGTGTGCTTTGCTGAGAGATTTGTCTTTATAGAATTTCACCTATGCTAAGCTACATTTAAAAAAATAATTTAAAAAAAAAACTTTCCTATTTGATCAAAGTTGTCCTCTTAAATAGGAGCCTATAACAATAAAATAACACAGCATTATTAAACAAGTTGCAGTATTTCCTAAATATTGACAAATTGTTTATCAGTAAGAGTATGCTTAAGCGTGACAGCTCTTGTTTTGCAACTGGGGGCAAGGAGAAAAAAAAGAAAAAAAAACAAATCAGTAATTAGTGAATTTGCATTCAGAGAAGATGGCTGAAACTAACTGTTAGTAGTGCCACCAAAAGAAACGAGTTTTCTCCCCTGCCACTTTTCTGCCTACTTCAGCACAATCCTTGCTCCTACCCACCAGGCCTGGTACAAATCCAGCATTTGGCTCAGAGCCAATTCAGCCCCTTCCAAAGATTTCTTGTTTTGTTTCTTTTCCAGGGTAGTTCTCTGCCACATTAGTGATTTGCACCAGTTCATTAAAACTCGAGATGAGCTCAGGAGAGGCTGCAGGGGTCTGCTGTGCAGAAACCTCGTTATGCACAAAAGGGAACACACCATGTGTGTATATATATATATATACACACACACAGCAGAAATTTTTTTGCTAGTCTAATTAAGTTCTTAACAACATAATGAAGATCCAAACAGTTGTTATTACTAGAGAAGCGCCTCATTACAATGCAGTTAAAATCATTACACAAAGAGCTGTTGTAGCAGCTATGCCTTGTTCAGTGTAAAGTTCACCCTCCCAGTGTCTCCCTAGGCCCTTGGCATGACAAGCCCGTCTTCTCCAAGAAGGACAGGGGAGGTGACGACAAGTCCACACTGTCCTGAGGTTCTGCTACTAAGGACACAATGTCCGTGAGTCTTTCGTTCGTGTCAGGGCGATGGGGGCAGGTGTTCTACCTCCATCTGGATGAGAGGAGCACAGAAAGCTGCACACAGGCAGCCAAGGTCCTGGTGGGCTGAGGACACACTCAGCGTCACGTTGCATTCAACACTCAACTACTGATGGACCTTCCTAACATCATTTTACATCTTTAGGGCCATTTCAAATGTGTAGGTAAGGCACAAGCCACAGCACAGCCAATATGAGAAAGAATCCCATATAAAATGTGTACTGATCAAAGAATCTAAGAATTTCTTGATTACTTTAGATTTAGGTTGATGGATGGATAAACCTACTTTTCTTGCAATATGTTATAGTGAGCTGAAAAAAAATGTGAGAATCCAATGCAAACAGCATGCAGAGTCCTTGGTTGAAGTGGAATTAGGAACAAACCCCAAGACAACAAACAGGGTCTTCTGGAGAGCCCCTACACCCTCAGATGCTCAAAGTGGGATGAGGATTTCTAGGACACCAATACTGGTTAGCAAGATGCAATAGCCAAAGGCAAATGAGAGGGGCTAACTTTTGAAAGAGAAACCAGCAGAAGCCTCCTGAGCAACTTTGGCAACATATTCCCAAGCATTTGGGATATGCGTGGGATATGCGTGAACATTGCGTTCAGTAGTTCTTTAACTTGGATTCAAGTTGCTAGACATCTGAGTGCTGCACTGTGCAAGTGAACATACGTTACATACATGTCCTAGACATTTGGAGGTACTTTCATTGTGCAAAGAAGATTCTATATTCATTTTACAGCTAAGTTGAATCAGTTTGCTATATAATGATAAGGATTATTGACAGAAGCAGGGCTTTGTGTTACTTCTTGAAGATTAAGTTAGCACAAAAGACATTCAGGTCATTCTGTTATAATATCCAGAGCTCATTCTTACACACACCAAGAAAAGGAGAAAAATGATCCAAAATGCTCTGAAATTTGTGCAATACCTTATGTTAAGTTTGCTGGGTTGAACTCACGTTCTGCACAAATGGGTGGCATATTTCACATACACGTATATACGCAAGTGCACACACAAGTACCTTCATTCATGGGAGCATATTCTGGAGTACTTCTATTATTTATGCAAACCAGATGCACAAGTTAATTTCTGCCTGTTTACAGGAATTCTACAAAAAATTCCACTGCAGCAGCAGGAGTTCTTTTAAATACACATTCTAAAAGGCATGCACAGTTAATTTTAGACAGAAACATTAAAACTCCTTATGGAAACAGAATTAGTAATTAGCAGGAAACGGCAAAGACCATGAGATTCTTTGTATCTTGCTATTCAAAGACCATTAAGAGCTTATTTTCAAAATTCAAAGTAATGAAAAGAGTTCAATAAGCAATGCAAGGCTTAATCCATTAAAGGAGAATCACACCTGCTTTCTACAAATCTTAATGTCTTTTGGTTATGTCTATTCAAAGGGGAGGAGGCATCAAATCAGCCTTGCTGCGTGATTTTCTTAGTAATATAACCATCAAATGGTACAAAAGCTCTGTGGGTCAGGTTAAACCCTGGGCTATCACTCCAATTAGACTCCGAGGGGCTGTTTTGAATCCACGGTATCTCCCTGGAGTTGCACGTGAAGAGGGTTCTCATGCTGTCACTGCCATCATTGGTATCAGGTATTCTTGTTTACACTGGTTATGCATAAGAAGGTAAAAGACCAGGCTAATGGAAATAGGAGCCTCATCTTTTAAACCCCAAATCTTCTAAACCTCAAGTAATCTTTTTCCTCCCGAGTTGCCTGGGAAAGTACAGTACTGTACATAGACTCTTCACTTGTGCTGCAAGAATATTTTTTTCCCCTAATATATACATAAACACACAGGTTTCTCTTTGCTGGCTCAGTCTACTACTGCCCATGAACCTGGACAAAGATGTCTCACCTGTCTCTTCTCTTGTCTCTTAGGCCAAGAGCAAGGATAAAAACTCTTCTAAAGAGCAAGATGATCTTCTGCACTAAAGGAAGCCACCCCATGCAGCTTTGCGCTTTGGAAAGGAGCATCCTGAAGAAACACCCCCAAGAACAGTCTCATTCAGTGCACATGTATTTCTCTCGTGGGAGAGAAGTGCACTGCATCATCCCCCTCACTCCGTGACACGTGTGAACAGGATTTTTAAACATGCAAAGTTACAAAAAACATTGTTTCAAAATGCAATTTAGTAATATATAACGTGCATACTCCTAACTGAAAAATGCTTAAGAACATAGCTTTTTTTTTTTTTTAATATCCAAGAATCAAATCCACAATAGACACAGAAACCTGAAAGTCAAATTCAGCAGGGAATTTGTGCAACCAACTTCAAGAACAAGAGACCCAAAACACAGCAGAGCAACAAATTTTCTGAACAGCCGGAATGAAGAGGCAGAGAAGTAAAAGCTCATGGCCATCTGCACCCTCCCAAGCAGATGCACCTTTTTCTCTTAACTGGCAGCAAAGATGCTAGACCAATTTAAGAAGCTTTTTCCTCTTAAACTTTATTAATTTGGTCTAAAAATTTGCTGCCAGTCCTCAGAAAGATGTCTACTATGTGGTACTATATGCAGAGAAAACAGCAGAGCATTTGATTTTTCAGGTATTACAGCTATACAGAAACAACACTCAGTTTATTCTTGGTTAGTAAATTCCAAGGCATATTAATCCCAACATCGAAAAGCACACTGGGTCCTCTCACATCTATATTTATTACCTACATCTCCCTTGGATTTTTAGTTAATTCCTCATGATTGTTGTTTGCAGTTTGAAAGCGTCAGCTGTTGGCAGATCTCTTGTGGAAGGCATTTGACATGGCAGGAGGCTACTACTCCAATTGGCAAAAAGGAGAGAACGGGACCAAAGAGCATCAAGGAAGCAAAACCTTAACTATTCAGAGCTTGTGATTTAGAGAAAGATTTTTGTAATCTAGCTTGCTTTTAGGCATCATAAAGCATTACTCCTAAAAATGCTGTTAAAGAAAACAGTAAAAACTAAGTAAACCTCTAACAAAGAAAATAGAATAGGAAGCTTAACCTTGAGAGAGAAAGTTTCAAAATCACCATGTTTACAGACTTTCCTCACTACCCAGTTAATGTAATTCCTGCCAGCAATGTTGGAGAAACATTTTAAATTATATTTCACAGGCATATGGAGACCCCAAATTGCAATTCTTCGTGGTATTACTTCACCAGACATAGAAACTAATCCTTTCCGTAACAGATGTACGAACCCTTTTAATTACTACAATTTAAGAAGTTGATGTATAAATGCAGTTACTAAAAAAAAATCCCACAAAAACAGTATCTTAAGCTGTTCTATCAACAGTCATATTAAATCATAATTACAGAAATAGCAGACTGCTTAGGGAACAAGAGGAGGATATTCTTCCACATGAGTCACCAGGACTGGCTCCTTCTGAAGACTAAAACAGCAGTGAAATATTTTGACGTGGCACACCTAAAAATCCTTTTCTATGAAGCAGCATATCTTCACTTATAATCTAGTAACAGCTAAGACTGAGGCAAGGAGCAGTTGCAAACCTGGTATTAATCACACAGTAAAGCAGCACAGCCTTGCAGCACAGTGAATACGGGGTTGCCTTTGTTTGCAACAGGCTTTGAAGTAGGATGTAGTAATAATTAGGTACAGCAAGTATCCAATATACATAAGACGCCATAAATAGTGTATTTGGATATAAGGTGGAATTGGAGGCCAGTGAAGGAGAAGCAAGGAGCAATGTAGTTAACATACACATACAAACATACAAAAAGGACCCAAAGCAGACCCAAGATGTACCATCTTCAGGAGCAGATTCAGACTGCGGGATCATTATCTGTATTCCCAAAGTTCAAAGGATTTGGGATTCTTAGTTTGGGTTAGTCTAACATTTTCTCAAAAAGTCAAAAAACAAATCAAGAAACAGCCACATAGTGAGTTCTGTCTTTCTGCCAGGACAATCTGGAGAATTTCTGAATTTCTTCAGCTTTTTTTTGTGTGTGTGTGTGTGTGTGTGTGTGTTTTTCTTTTTTTAAATGCCAAAAAAAGAAGTATAATTAGTTACCTAACTATGTGGAAAACTTGTCATTCGATCCACAAATCTGCAGACTTGTGTTTCCCAAATATTTTCTCACTTACTTTTAATCACTGTAACAGGCAGATGCAAATAGTTTTTCCGATGTTATACATCTCTCTGCTTTATTGATTAAAGACTAATTGTGGAAGGCATAGCAGCACAGTGAGCCAGCCATTTCTGAAGAAACATCATAGATTTAGACATTTAAAATGAAAGGAGTGCCCTCTAGCAGTTTTTTTCCTCCTAGTTCAAGGAGTATCTGTAAAAGCAGCTCTTACTTCCCTCAGCCCTTGGGCTAGCACTAATTCTTTCAGTAAGGATGACCAAGAAGGGTGACAGTTAATCAATGACTCACTTTGTCCTTAACTTGTAAGGCTATCAAGAAAAAAGCATGTCAATCAGTGAAAAAATGATGTGAAAAATTACAACTATCAGGTGTAATTACCCATTTGTCTGATACCACCCACCAGTCTCCAAAGTTGCATTGCTGTTACTGATGATTTTCAAAGTCCTGATGCTGAAGCTTGGATTTCCCTCCCCCCCCCCCCAAAGATGGAGAGAAGCTTTAAGTGCAAGAATTGGAAAGCTTCTAACTTATTACATACACAAAAACATGCAGCCTGATGCTATCACCAGACTTGTTCAGAAACATCTTCCCTGAAGCCAAAGAAATGATGCAACATTTGAAATTAATCAGATGAGATCTGGACACAATTACAGCTAAAAATTTGAGATTTTAAATTTCTGTTCATCTGCAAGTGTTTCCTGCATGGTGGTTTAAAAAAACAACAACAAAAAAAAGGAGATTAGCAAATCTAACACAATTCCACAGACTCCAGCTCCCTCCTCATTTTGGGGTTTCTACTACTCATACGACTCAGGTTCAAGTAAAGCTGTAAACAGGATTATTAAAAATATTTTGAAAATCTCTTAAAACATACAAACTCTACGTTTGCTGTATGTTTACAAACATCTTCAGGTTGTGGTTCTTTAAGATTACATGTACTTAATCTAAGTATGAAGTAGTATCACAGATCAGAATATGCACAGGCTTAAAACTGGACTTACCAGGAGTTAAGTCTGAATGTTTCTATTCATTGTAATACTGGTTTAACATGCACTCAAAATGAAGTTAATCAACTGTATGTTTCTTTTACAAAACATCCACTAATAAGTTAACTTAAAAAAAAAAAAATGATTGTTGCAATGTAGGTTAAGATCCTCCCAGCTTTCAACTGTTTATTTCCATAGCTTAAAGGTGCCTTCTTGTCCAAAACTGCTTTGTTGTTAGTTCATGGGACTTGCACTCACTTTCACGTTTCAAGTTAATCAACTCTGAATGCAAACAGGAGAAAAGAAGTTGTCTTTTAAAGCTCTCTGCATGCAGAGAGAGCGGACCCAGTTCTCCGTGGCACGTAGAGCTGTTACAGTGACCTAGGGGTGCGTAGCTCTGATTCCATCTGCTGTTGAGTTTCTTCAGAGCTCAAGAGACTCGAGAAGCATTTTAGGTTTCATCAGCTTTTCTGATGCTCTCAGCGCACAGACTTGTCTAGGTCCTTCACAGATTATCATGCGATAGCCTCTTTCTTTGCCATCCTTTCTTCATCAGGACATGCCCTAGCTATATTCACTCACTCCGCAACTGCCTAAAAAGCCTGGAAGGCCACGTCATGATTGTGATGATTCACCGGCCAGAATAAAAGCTTTAAATCTCCTTTATACTGCTCTAGGCATTGCTACAAAGGGGGACAAATAGGAGATAAGAATCTCAAATATCGTATTTAAAGAGAGAGCTTTTCCTGATGGGATTTAGCTCCCCTTTAGATCTCCTTCATACTTGGTGTTCAACCAGTCTAAAAGGAAGACATGCATAGGGCTAATTCACAAGCTTAGCTTCCGTGAAACATTTTGGTGTTTTAAAGGACAAAACCAGCAGTATTTTACATGCTAAAGTGTTCTGCCTTGAGAAACAACCCCTGGTAACACTTAGGCATTTATGACTGCCCAAATTACAGGAGGAGGTTCTTCTGCAGCACGGTGAGGTTCAGGCACTCACCACATAGATATCATTGCCTCAGTGACTCCTTAGATTTTTTTTTTTTTTTTAACAATAATATGTGAAAATGGGAAACAAACAAAAAAAAAACAAAAAAAAACACACACACACACCACACAAAGAAATAAAACCCACAGAGGGAGAGAATGAAAAGGAAGACTTCAAGATTAAAACTCAGAATGATGTTTCTCCTCTACTAAACAATATTCTCACATTTCTATGGGAAACGCTCAGCAAACTAAATGTTATTGTTGTTAGGCAAAAATAGAGTGGACATTGACCTCATTCACACAGCTGAAAACAGCACACTACTAACATTAACGCCTATTGATCTATTGATAACTGATAACAAGATATAATAGCGTAAATGACACAATAAAATTGAGAAACTTTATCCCAACTATCAGCACACACCATCAAACAACTATGGAAAATAATAGATGTCTACAGCCCTGAACTCAAAACCTCCTCGAGAAAGCAGTAATGGGAAAAATGGTAAAACACACCATAAATGGAATAAATTGAGCACTGGTGTACATTGTACTAGCACAATTTTATGGTTATTATGATTATCAGCACTGCTACAGAAAGCCCTTTCTAATCCAACGCCTTAATGGATTATGTGCTTAAAAAAAAAGTTACTGACCTCCTCCCTCCCAACTTGCTACCTTAAATATATGAAGACAACACAAAGGAGAGCCAACAAATGGAGGGTTTAGCAGAAGAGTTTAGCAGAAATTATATAACTGATCTCACATTAGCCTTGAATAAAATCCTCATCTTCTGAATCTAACGCCTTTCTCAATCTTATCACCATATTGCAGCGGTGCTTTTTGCGCAAGCGTTTGCTTGGCTTCCCAAGTGTTTACGTACCCAGACTGTACACACAGCCCCTCTTGGCAATTTGGCAAGGAAAGCCAAGCGTGCCTGGTGTGTAAAGCTCACTGGAGCTCCCCCAGATATCCGAGGATGGTGATGGATGAAGTGAGTTATAGTCATGGGGTTATATGGAGACTGCGAGTGATGCACAGGGAAAAGAATCAGCTCTTTCCCATCGTGCGCGGGTGGTGTTCAGAGAACAGAATTGCAGCTCTGCTCCAAGTGTGCCTTCAGAAAACGTTTTGACATTAAGAGATTTTTAAAGCTTCCATATTTTAGAACACAGCTGAGAAGGCAGCAAGATGCTTTCTGGAGACAAGGCTCATCGCTTTATCTATTTTATGCAGGAGAAAGACACCAGCAGGGCTCGGGGCTAAGGCCTATGACGCTGCCGAGCTGGGGGATGTTTATCAGCTCTGCAATGGGATTCTCACAACGCTCAGCTCCACATCCCTTCCGAGACCATTACGCTGCCACAACCACAAGGCCAACGTCAGAGTGAAGGGTGACTCAGGCACTGAAGCCTCAGCTGAGGGAGGCAGACTGCCCAACCTGTCCCCATTGCCTGTGCCTCTCAACATCCATCTGGCACCAGGACCTGTTGCAGCAACTGATGTTTCAACACAACCACCTGGGCAACATTTACAGGTTTCCCTGCTGTCCAAGCCTCCTCCCTGCAAACCTAAGCCTAAGTGGAAGGGAACAGCAGGAAGCAGGATAAAAATATACGTGCCAAAATTCAATTTTGCTCCCAAATAGAACAAATAGGAAAACTGCAAACCTTCTGTGGTGTTTGAGGCTCTACAGCGAGGATTTCCAATTGCCTATTTTTTGTTTTTTACCCTAGCAAGAGATGTTGGTCCAGCTGAGGTTCACAGGCTGTCAGAGTTTCCCATCACACCCATCATGTCATGCAAGGGGGCATCTTCTGTGCAGGTATGTATGTATATACACAAATGTTATATAGGAGGCAGCACGTTAGACTTTAGTAATTGTGTAAACCTCAGTTCTCCTCAGTTGCCATAGCAACAGGGCACTGCACTGAGATATGAGTAGTCTTGCCTTTATACCATTTTGATCAGCTCTTTCTGTTGCAAATTAATATTAAATTGCAAGTCAGTAATAAATGAAAATACCTTTCTAAGCAGCAACTGAGGATGTTAACAGGATGCACAGCAGGAAGTATTAAGCAACTTAGCAGTCAGCCACATCCACTAGAAAACAATACAATTCAGAAAACTACTGAGTTTTATAAAAAAACACTGTGGAAAAAACACAGCTTCCAGGAGGGAATTTCAGCCCAGAACCAGTCATCTAAACAGCATGCAAAATAACATATTGCAGTCTTCTCATTTTTAGGCCTCCATTTCTAGCTTTTAATTAGACATTGTTTACTTCATCACTTGTCAAAAGGACTCAGTGACTAGAAGTGACATGTTGACATAAATTCCCCCGCCCCTGCCTTCATGTCATAGAGGTAAAGCTTTACTTATAAGCGTGTATACAGGGGAAAAACAGTAACCTGCAGGAGGAGAAAGGTCAATTGCCACAAAGACAATTCATGGGGAGGAGGGTGTTAACGTAACAAGTAAATTGTGCTTCACAGAAGCTTCATTTGCCGTCCTAATTGCTTGAGCAAAAGTGAATCACAGCAAAACTGTTAAACTACGTTAAAAAGAAAACAAAATTCACAGTTTAAGCTTGGAGAAAAGTGCTTTCATGGCTCTGCAGCTAGCACAAAAAGTATCCACGAAGAAGCCTGTGCAATTTAGGCACCCATCTATCATTTCTGAGGACGGAAGGTAGCTTGTCATGCAAGAGTCATGTCTGAAGAGTCAAAAACAAACACCCCATCACACAACAACAATTGCTGTTATTTTTCCTTAAAGAGATTTCCTTCTTGTGGGGAAATTCTGACTGCAGAAAATATGGGGACTTGGCGCACGTGCTGCTGGTCTCATCGCAAAACTCCTGATGGACACGCTCTGAGCACGCACACGTTAACTGCGGCATCTGCCTGCCTTCCTATGAAACCTCGAATAACCAAAGCCCCAACAGGAATCAAAGCAGCCATCGCAATCTGGCCGCGCATTTTTCAGATGTATGTGTAATTGTATATGGTGCTTAGCATAAATTACAACTTAGACTTCATTTTTAATGGGCAATTGTTCATTTTCTACCAGATGAACACAGCTTCCTTTTAAAAAGCACTTTGATGCATTAACAGGTTGTTAAAATATGGAGACAACATTGTCTCCAACAAGCCAGAAAGAAAGACTCAGCAGAATGCTGGAAATGGAAACAAGACAGATATTGTAAAGATCTACATGCTCACTATTTTTAAAAACCAGCTATTAAAAAAATAAAATAAAAAAGTAGACAACTCTGTAGGCTTTCCCAAGGCTGCCTAAAATGAAGCAAAGGAACTCACTGGATGGCATTTGTGTCTCAAGACAGACTTTTAAAATTCTCACACCAAATGCAGCTTGTGCACCAGTTTTATGAGCTTCTTACACCACCCTTTGCCAAGAGCTGCGAGACTCGAGGAGCTATGTAAATTCATTAATCTCATAAAGCAATTAGTGTAAAATCCAATGACTGCTAAATTATTCCAAATGAATTACTTGCAACATAACATTTCATTTTTGGGAATACATTCATTTATGTAATGTGGCAATCTTCACAAGACAAGCACAAATGTTTAGGCCCTAATCCTGCAACCCCTACAGAAGAAAATGTGTTTTCCAAGCCATTCTATAGGAAACCGCAAGGCTGTTTCCTAAGGGATGGATATTGAGTATCCCACAGCTAGGGATCTGTTCAAAGCCGAGTTGGTGTTGAGGCTCTTCAGTACTGCTGTGACCTAGGCTTTGGTACATGACAAGATCTAGACTCTCGTGAAAGAATTCTGTGCAAAGAACAAATACGGGATGGTTTGAGGGCCGCCTCACTTTATAAGGAGCACGGGTGCCAGAAGTCTGGCCACAGAGAGCGTGAGGTGAAAGGAGATCTGGCTCAACTGCCAGTTCAAGGGTTGGGATCAGCCATACGTGGTCCAGATGGCGACAGAAAGAACACGGAGCTGGACTCTCCTCAGAGATACTCAGGGACAGAAGGCAATGGGCACAAACGGAAATACAAAAATTCCCTTTAAGCTTGAGGGGGGGGGAAAAACACACACATGTATTTTTACAGTGAAGGTGGCTGACCACTGCAAGAGGTTGCTCGAAGAGGTCGTGCAGTCCCCGGCCTTGCAGATATTCAAAGCCTCTTTGGATATGGGTGGCCCTGGACAAGTTTTCTAGGCCTCATGTAGAACGCCGTGCCCCACTTCTGCCTGGGAATCTCCAGCCCTGAAGGTTTTCAGCACCTCCATGGGCTGCTTTCTGCCATCTAAGAGATTTGGCATAGGCAATATGCCTAACTTAATTTGTATTACATTGAGTTATATTGGCTAAAAGGGGTGGGTTGGTCTCTAACAGCTTAAGATTTGCCTTCCCTTTTTGGAGGATACAGGAAGAATTTTTCTGTGAAGCCTCTTTTCACTTAGAATATGTATTTTTCCTCGAGTATTTAACTTCTAGCTAATGCAATAATAGTTCTTGTCATTCATCAGGCACATTAGACCCAATTACCTCTGAAGAAGGAACAAAACATTACTAGCTATTACTTTAATATTAAAATAGCTAAGAGAGCTGTATTAAAATAACAGAACAATGGCTAAATCAACAGTTACTGTGTTTTAGCTTATAAAGCACAGGTTTTAGGCAGTTTTTGGTTACTACTGCCTTTTTTACTAGCTAGCTAATTAAGCATTTGGAACATGTGCCTTTTGGCTAATAATAAATTAGAAGGGACAGCAAATACAACCAAGGAGACTGCTGACTCCCTCTGAGGGCTGCATATTAAATTAAACAGTTAAGATACACATATGTATTATCAGAAGCATTAGTTTTATGGAGAGACTAAACTTCACTTCAAAATTCATATTTAAATATAACAGAAAATCATGAGAAAAACAGTGGAAAAACTCCAACAGGGGAAAAAAAAGTACTGCTAAAATTACAGTTTAAAATATGCAGGCTTTGTTCCTATGCTTTATTTATTTAATTCTTACAGAGCTTCCCCTGGGGTTGCTTCAAGTACACATTCTCTCATGCCATTAATTTCCCCTGAAAGCAGGGCTGAAATGCACTATGATTCTCTATATTCTTTGGAGAAAGCCGTTCCTTGCCTTGGCTGTTCTTGAATTCACCTGAAGAGAGCACATTATGTACCAGTCATGTTTAAAAAAAAAATTCACAAGTACAGTTTACACTTACCTGTAAGCCTGGATAGATAACCAAAAAAATACATATTCAGGCTTATAAGTAAATATAAACTGTAGATGCTTAAACTCTAAGGTCTATATGATTGTGATTTATTGTTTTATAAATGGTTTCTGGCACTGTTTAAATGAACATTTCACATTAGCTGGCTACATCCATATGTTAAAAAAAAAAAAAAAAAAAAAAAAAAAAAAAAAAAAAAGACACACATAAAGGTTACCCAGTTTCACAAACACCCTTTCAATATTATGGCTTCTGTAAAAGGACATGACAGGTTCTTTGCCCTTCCAGCCACTACAACAAGCAAATCCAGTTTGTAAAACACCGAGCGGCTACACAGAGTTCTCCGCTTCCCACATGAGCTTTTGGTCTTCTGCTTGGATCAGTACGAGCACGGAAGAGGAATGCCAGCCGACAGACCCCAATCAATGAGGATTTACTAACGGGAACGCAAGCAGAAGATTTATCACTGAATCGAGGAACTAAAGGCAGAGCACCCCGGGAGATGGGTTAGATTCCCTGTGCTGTGAGCTAAGATGAGGGCGAGAGGCACGAAAATGAGAATTTGTAGTAGAATACGCATATACAGACTCTGGGAAGGAAACCTCATAAGGAAAGAGGAAATAGAGCTGAAGGAAGCAAAATAACAGCAATGATACACCAAAGTTTCACCATGAGAGTTCTTCAAAAATAAAGTGAATTAGTCCCTGAGGAACATAGCATTTTATTTTTTTCAGAAATACTAAGTATAAAGTTTTGAACCTAGCTTACTCTCTCCACAAATTACACTGCCTGATAGAAGATTCTTCTGCCTCCTTCAGCGCCCACAGAACTCACAATTTCGGAGCTAAGAGATGGAGGTTAGAGCCATATGAAGTTCTGGGGCCCAGGAGAGCAGCTAGGAAAAGCACTTGACTTTATTTGTGCTCAGCAAAGTCATTTTCTGAGCATGAAAAAAAAAATCTCAAGTTGTATTGCAGCCCTGATTAAATACTTCTGGACTAATTTTTCTACCAGCTTTTGAGATAGCAGCAAAGTAAGAACTAGTATATGTTGAGAGCGACTGGTCTTCTGGGATTTATACACACTGCAGCGCATGTGTTCAATTTATACTTTTATCCTGGCTGATAAAGAAGCATTAGGCTTTCATTAGGACTGATAGTCAATACCTTTCTAAGGGAAGACAAATTGCAAACTTGCCATCTGTTCGGTTTTGTCCACATTAGCAAGATCAATGGATACAGTATCCCTCAAATCATGTGAAATTTACCTTGTATCCACACGCAAGATGGCTTTGAATGATTGATAGGGAGGCCAAAACTGACTGAAGTTACCTTAATAACTTTTAAAGGTAAATCTGTAACTTGGTCCTCAATCCTTTTTTTGTAGGAATCTGCCTTGGAGCTGTGCAGGCACAAATGTGGTTTTCAAACTCTAAGTATTTTATTACATGAGCTAAAACTGCTCCAGCAGCCATTGGGATATCTCAACACAATCACTCTGATAAGCAACAGCTGCTACAAAATCATCCTTAATGTAGCCAAAAAGAGGCACCTGTATTAACAAGTGACACCTGCATTAACAAGTATAATTAATATCAGCTGACCCCAAACCCAGGTATCAGCATACTAAAAATAATAGCCAAGAAGTATTTCCTAACAGTGTGATGGCATGACAAGACACAATATTTACCACAGCACAAGCAACATGACCACCAAAGATGTCACCAAAAGCTCTGTGTTGCCTCTAGGAGACATACAAGTGAAAAAAAATAAGTTGTCAGAAGAGCAAAATGAGCACAAAATGGCACATTCTGACCAAAGCAAGGTAGGCTGTTTGGCAAAAACCAAACCTAACACAAGCAACATCGAGAGCAGAGAGGGTTCCCTTTTAGGGCAGTGAGACAGGAGCAAAAATACCAAAGAAGAAAGAAATTTTCATGTTGGTTCCAACGTCTATGGTCAAAACACTTTGACTTCCATATCTAAGAGCCATTACTATCCAGATGGTATCAGCTCCATGATACTCACAGCTAATCTGGGGTACGATTTCTGAAAACTAGTAGTTTTCACAATATGATGATAAATAACATGTAAAAAAAAATAATAGTTAGCAGGGAATATACTGCTAATGCATAAATTTAATAAAGTTTAGCTTTAAGCTTGAAAACTGACTTGACCATCACTCTTCTAAACATTATCACAGCTATTTCAAATTCTCTGATACATATTATACATACATATATTCTCTTGCAATGTTAAAAAGTATTTCACTATACATATGTGCTCTTAACAAGACAGAGAAGCTTTTCTACAAATGTGGATTTCTGTTGCTCAAGATGGATAGCTTACTTTCCTTGTTGGAAGAGGAATAATGGATCTAAACAGTACGGACCCAAGCCTTTTTTGCACTTTATTGCTTTTGAAATGCAGCTCCACCTAACAGATTTAGGAAACACCGCTAATGAAAAAATCCAAATAAAGAAGGGGAAAGGAAATAAACAAAAAAATCATTTGGTTCAACATGTCTACCAGCTTTTTCCTCAGACTTCCACCAAGTTTGGGGGTAAGAACTAGGTAAGCCAGACTGAACAAGGACAGCGTTTCTGATAAAACACCAAGTTGTACCATGGACTTTCCAACTGAAGCTGCACAAGTACTTCTGACACTCGTTCACAAAATATTTAAACACAAAACACCTCAACCATACTGAGATTTGCTCAGGGAAACATTTGTTTGGATCTCACTGTTTTTCCTACCTGGTCATGCTGTTACCATAACTGTTCACTGCATTAAGTAATCTTTCTCCTTCATGATGGAGCTCCATAACCACCTCAATGGCAATTTGTATTTTTTTTATTTGTTTATTATTATTTATTTTTCCCCCCCTCCGGAATTCTTGCAGTATACACCAGTTAAGCAAATTAGCTCCTACCAGAGAGAGCCAAATAAAGCAGTAAATGCCAAAAGCTAAGAGATATTTTTGTGTGATCTGTTGCTATGTAGCAAATTTATTAACTTGGGGCCAGAAAGCAGAAACTGCGCTCCAGCAAGGCAGTTGTACAGTGTGCTCCCCAAAATACATCCCCTAAAATGTTTTGTTTGGATGATTATAGTAATTATTTCAGATTAGCCATTGATTAGGAGAACAAGTAGCTTCAAAATAGACTGAAATATGTTGGTTGTTTGTAATAATTTAGATGAATATTTATCTATAGCTGTACTCAAATTGTACAGCTATAAGCATTAAAAGTTGAAATAATAACATACTGACAGGAAAGCAAAATACTCTCCACAGCTTCCAAAAAGAATCCAATTAGCACAAAGTCCCTCACATGCATTTCCAGCCATGCAAAGCAGTCTTTCATTTTTGAGAGTTTGGTTTCATTCAGGTATTATTTTTCACCTCCTCTCAAAAGAAATAATGCATCCCTCCCCACTAGCACAGTGTTGTAATCACTTTTAGAAATACAGTTACTTCCCAATATATATTTTAAATAAACATTAATGGCTTTGAAGACCTTATTTCACAAACAAATGCATTTTAGAGTATTAAAGGTCTAAAAGAACTTCAAGTCTCACCTTTATCCCATGCTCTTCAGGAGGTCCCTGCTTTGAACACACACAGCCTCCTGCATTTCAGAGACAGGAGGGGAAAAAAAAGGAAAAAAAAAAAAAAATATATATATATTTTTTTTTTTAAAAAAAGGAGGGAGAAAGAGAGCATTGCTATCAAAGACAGGTTCCAAATATCCCCCAGCCCCTCAATTTAACCATGGTAGGAGCCACCAGCCTTTAGCTCCCTCTTCTTTCCGCCTTCCCCCCGGGAAATTAGCACCAGAGCAAAAAACCTGCTCACACCTGACCCAAGGCTCCGCCCTCTCACTTTCCCCCTCATTGATTGGCTGCCGGTGCTGCCATTCTGTGGCTGCTGCCATTTTGTGAGTGGGGCTGCCATTTTGTTGCTCGCCTGTTGTTGGTGGTCTTGGGCTGCCATGCCCATGGGACCCAGCTGTGAGGGAGCAGGACCTGCGGGCTCTATCCCGTCTTTTAGAAATAGCTAATAAATGGTCATCCGGAGTGACGGATGAGGTGTGTACTTCAAGTATTTGCAGGTTGTTCATCTCTGCTAAGGGTAAGTTCTGCATTAGGAGTAATCCTGGTGCCAAAGTCACTGACATCTCAACAACACATATAGCATACACTTATTATATGCAGATACACACACAAAGCCATCTCCCAAAGAGCAAGCAGCTCTCGTGTTCAGCCTTGAAATCACATACTTTCTGTATTAGAGATACATTCTCGGGTAATGTTGTGCACTTTATAGCGTGCATCCATATGTTCTTTATAGCGCCCTTTATACTTATTATCTAGAGATGATCTGTGCAATGTCAGAACTTTTCTTTTAGAATATAAGTGTTTAATAATTTTAAAGGCAATATATTTTAAAAAAGAATGCCTTCAGGATGGCCAATGAGTTTGTTACAACAGCTGACCCAAGGGGAGGTAAACTGTACCCATGACTGACTTTTTTGTATGTAAGTCAGATATATTTTTGATTGAAACAAAAGAAGAGAAGAGAATTTTCTGTGGGAAGTGCCCAAGACAAATAGAGAGGTCATATTTATTCTTTTGAGTTTTTGAGAGCAAATGGGTCAGCATATGAATAGTGGAAAAGAGGAAAACAGTGTCTGTGGACAGTTAAAATATGCCGTCTGCTGGGGAAAATGATTTACCTTTTCCTTCTCCAGAAGTCACCCTGTCACACTTGCGCATGAGAGCCGTGGTGCACGCACAACGCGGGTGCCAGATGAAACGTGTATGATATGTTATATACTCTGGGCAATTCAAGAGGCAGTCACCTCACCACTGTGTCCCTGCACTGATCAGCCCCTCTCGATTTGGTTAAAGATCTTCGAATTTTATACATCAGACATATGCAGGCACAAAATATCAATGTACTGAGTACAATATTTGAATCTGTGAGAAAGAGCTGATGCTCAAATTAATGCACGGTTGCACTATAGGTTTCACCTAAATTTCCCTGAGTACCTCAGGAGCCATCAGACTTTTGTATATTTTAGCTTCTTTATCTCTAGATGCAGAAGCGAGGTAGGTCACAGGAGACTTGGGCTGTTTAGTTAACGGATATCTTTAAAGTACCTTGAGGTTGTCCTAACGTGTTTTAGACATTGGGAGAGTACTTGTGCAGTATCTTTCCCCCACACGCCACCACCTCCGTTGGGAAGGTTTAGCTATTTCAAAGTGCTGCTTACAGATTATGCTAAATAGCATGTTGTTCATCACCGCTTCCCTTTATAATCTCCCTGACACACTGACAGCCTTAGATTTGTAAATTGTCCGTTCTGAACTGACACTGGCATTGGGGAAAAAAAAAAAAAGAAAAAAAAAAAGGCACTTAATGAGTTTATAGTTAACACGGAAAGGGAAATCCATGAAGGGAAATAGGTGGAGAATTAATTTAAACAGCCTTTTAAACAATCAAGCTTGCAAACAACCAATTTGCCAGAAGTCGAAATCCAATATTATGCTTACACAATAGTTTTAATTTCACTTCATAATAGCAATTATACCCTTTTAAGCCCCAGCACTTTGAGAATGGATATAGTAGTAGCAGTAGCTGTTGTAATGCAACTACAGGATTTGTGTCTGGCTGTACAAAATTACACACTGCAGTTCAAATGACCAAATATTCTTTTGCAAACTGGGTTGTTCTTTAGCCATGGATAACTGCCATCAAACATGATGAGGCTGGATGGAAACAAATCTAGTAGAAATGAGTAGCATTAGAAACTCCTAGTCACGGCTCTATGACTAGTTTTAGCTAAATAGTGCATACTGGAACTGTTCAATAAATTAAAATATCCAGTTTTGGAACCAGGTTTTCTACAGCCCCAGCCCTTTGACTGAACAGGGTCTCAAAAGCTAAGGAGCATTCTGACATTTCAGCTAAAAGACATGCAACCAGGATAAAGGGCTGGGGGAATCTATTTCTGACATTTTAAAAAGTGGCTGACACTTCTGAAATCCTACCCCATATTTCCATGGAATAACTTATTAATTTGCCAATAACTCCTCTAAAATAACTAAATAACTAAATCATATGAGCCTTTGCAATGCGACTGATGTTTCTCGAAATAAATAAATAAAAGTGGAAAACAAGTAAAGCCTCATTACTTTGACAGCCTGGCTGACTGGACTGAATAGCAAATCATGCAAACTATTACTTCCTTGCTCCAATTAAAGTGATTGATACAGAGGCTGAACAATTGAAAATGCACAAGTCTGGCAATATCTAATTAGCTAAAACTAGAAAAAGTATTACATTGGGAGCAGATCTGGGCAAATAATTGATTTAGAAGAAGAAGGGGAAGAATAAGGGGGAGTCTTGATCAAAGTATATATTTTGATGATTTGCAGTGAAAGGAAGAAAAGTATTTGGTTTGCATCAACGTTAAAATGATGTGACATTCTTTAAGGTCCACTTTTTCATCATTTTTAATGGTTTACCTGAAAATACGCTTAACTGAGATATATCATTCTGAAATAAACTGAGAAGTTATTTTTGAAGAAAATACTCAAGCCAATATTGTTTGTCACTAATTTCAGCATATTCCCTTTATATTGTAAGCTCGACTCCTGGATCAGTGCACTCCCCTTTAACTGGCCCTACCTTGGGAACTTCAGCATGAATAGTATCTGAAAAGCATCCCACATGAAACTAGGCTTTAATTTGTCCATCTTAATCAGCCACAAATAGGTAATTACATCCTTTCCTTACCCAACAGCTTTTTATCCCTTTTAGCTACAGTTTCCCCCTTCAGTCTATGGGACATCTGAAAGGTTTGACTTAAACCTCCCTTTAACTTTTTCCTCTCTCTGCCATCTCAATTTCCCCATCTCGTAGTGTAGTGAAAATCTCACACTTTTCTCAGGGGCTGCTTTTCATATGGACCCAGGGTAACCCGTTTGGTGCTCTCAGCATTTCTCTCTGCAAATTCCTGTTCAGTTCTTCAATTTGTTTCTCTCGTTAGCACTATCTATTTAAAGTATACACACACATAAAGGTACTTGATATCAGTAGGTGCTTGAAATGCTCCTTCCTGACCAAGGACAAAGAATTATGTATATAAGCATCTTCAGAACAGCTTCCCCTGAAATCTTCTCTTTGCTTCTCTTGTGTTTTGTGTATCTATTGTGTACCAGTATTTGCTTTACAATATCTGGGAGACATTGTACTAAAAATAACGAGCAGCCTGCAAATCCACTCGGAAGCACGGCACTAATGAACTCGCAGATACTCACCTGGAGTTATTATGGGAACGAAGATGAACGATCATTGCTCTGATTTCTAGCCCATGTGATTCTTTGATTATGACAATTAAGCAAATACCCGAATAACCAGTCAAACACACACACAAAAAAATCCTTTATTGATATTAAGACACGAGGAAGCATATTGTAGGACACTTGGCAGGCTGGAATAAGGCCCATTGCTACATCTGGTGAACTCCTGGGGAGGCTGCCATTGAGCAGGCCCTTCATGGGTGTTGCAGACGTACAAGCGATCCCGGACCAGTACAAAAAGTAATCCCGTTTTCACTTTTGCCTCCTCTTAGCAAGATCCAGGACCCTTCTCATTTCCACCATTTCCTGGTAACGTTTTCCCGAAGCGTCTCCAGCAGGATCCTCAGCACTGCGTGTGACAGGTCACTGTGGTGGAGCGGCTTTGAGAGACACCGTAAGGACGCACAGCAAAATCCACTGAGAAAATGAAGAAATGGCAGATAGAAGAATAGTCCAGCTCTTAGCAGCCACTAAAAATGATAATTTGAAGAAAGTTTGGATTATTAGTTGTTTTAGTATCCTACTGATTTTAGAGCTGTTATTTAAACTGCTGCAAATGAGATGAGCAGAATTCTTGCAGTTTAACAGGTCAGCACCTGATTACATTTTTTTTTTGTGTGTTTCCCTAAAGAACACAGTGGAAAGAGTGTAATGATGGAGAGCTCAGTGCCACGGTAATACAGGAATACCTAGGAGTGACGCTCCTTTTGCTATTGCAGTATTTTTCCACCTTGCTCTTTCTCCCATGTAAATTAATATTTGACAAAAGTTCAATAAATTCAGAAACATTAAATAATAAAAAAGTACAGTTTTAAGATTCCAAGCTCCTCAAGTCTGCAAAATTGTATTGAAAGTGTTATAAGAATGATGCCTCCCCCAGGAATTCTGCCGATCAGTTGCGTCTCATCGGCTAATTCGCTTGAAAGAAATCTTTGTGGGATATCGATGTGTCTGTTTCTATCTGTCCAGATAAAAAAGCATCAAGAGCACGTAAAAAAAAAAATCTCGCTCAAGTTATTCCAAGTTTAATACATGACTAGAAAGTTGTTTTATTTTCTCTGCTAATGCCTGCTCTGCTCTCCTTGCTCCCGTTGCTGCTTCAGAGACCTCAGCGCAGCCCACGCGTCGCTCCCTGACTCCTCAGTTATCCACTCTTAGGACTGCGTGCTGCCATAAAGCAGCATTTTTAACTTATTTCTTCAGAAACTCCTTCAGGGGGAAATTCTAATAATTTGGCAAAACTTTCTTGTGCAGAACTCTGTACAGATGTAAAATACTGTCAAAGAATACATACAAATAAATGTAGTTAATACAGTCTTTGTGAAAAACTGGCAATAAAAATAAATCTTGGCAGTCAAAGTCTTGCAACTATTTTTTCAGCTTGGCTGCTAGTGGAAAATGTTTTGAAATAAATAATGTGCAATGGGATTGTGGTATCCAGCAATTATCCTAATATATATTGTAAATACTTGCTCATTTCACAAATGTCCATATTACTGTATAATTTAAATGTTAGTATTTTGTTTTTAATCTGCCATGCACTCATTTCTGTGCTTTTTTTTTTTCTTTTTTTTTTCCTTAAAGAGGCAGCTTTTCAGGTGTGACATTTTACATAAAAACACAGCCCTAATGCAAGTTTTCACTGCCTTCCCTTTAGTTGGTCTTGCTGAATACCAAATGAAAAATCCCCACGAATTGATTCCTGGATATTGCAAGAGATGCTGGTCAGGGGCTCACCCTACCTAACGCTCGCTGTGCCTAAGTGTTTCTCCAGATTTATGGACATAAAGAAGTCCTATGGCTTTGCATGCTGCAAGAGAAAATAACAGCAGAATAAAAATGATCTGCATTAAAAAAAATAACAGGCAAAATCTACAAGTACAGCTGAAACCTCTTCCCAACTCTGCTACAGAATCCTCCCTTTACTTCTCTTTCCATTATGTGGAGTTTACTCCTTTCTGCCTCAGGGGACCTGATTTTTTTTTTTTTCAATTGATGCAGATTTATATTAAAAATATTTTATTAATTTGGTAATCTTCATGCAAGGCTTTTGAAATGCAAACAGAACTCTCCTCTGGGAAATACCCTCCGCCAGCTTGGGGCTAAACCAGGCTGCTTTATAATGTCAAAGGGTGGCATAAGGGTGAATTTCTTACTGATCTGAGATGCACTGCATAATAGTATCACACCTACAGCCATAATGTTAATGATAATTTATTGTTACTGAGAAGGGGAAAAGGAGGGCAGGTCTGTATATTGGTTCAATAAGCATGTGCTGTTACTCATTCCCTTGCTCACTTTTTGCAGATATGATGGAGAGGAAAAATAAAGCATAATGCATTCTCAAGGTTGCCAGGAGCAACTAATGCTTCCAAATTGGTATTCGTGTTTTATTACATCTTAAATTTCAGCACCTTAAAAACAATAAAGGAAATTGCATTTTCACAGAGAAGCTTTCTCTGGGGAATGTACTTCAAGCTTACTGTCCTTCTCCCGATATCTTTGTCCATGTATTGCAAACTTCTTGTTTCAAAAAGGAACATATATGTGTGCATCTGTGTATATATTTATATATGTTCAAGGACAAGCGTATAGAATTCCATGCTCCTTAGAGCTTACAAATTTGGTTCCTCTGAAGCATATAAACAGGGCCACAGCAGTTCTGTTAGAGTAACCATATTATAATTTTTAAGGAACATGGCATGGTCTACAGGTGTTTTTTGCACAGCCCACATGAAGTATGGGCATCATCCAAGGACAACTAAATTTAAGAGAGGACTTCAACTGATTTCAAGGAATGCCTGACACACTGTTCATGAACCTGTATTAAGATGACATCTACTTGGAGCAGCTTCTGACTAGTTGTACCTGCCGTCTGCCTCGGTCTCTGACAACTCTCTTTGGGGCCCCTTCTTTTATTTAAAGATATAACTAAGCACTTCCATGAACAACAGCTGGACCAGGGGGAGGGATGAGGAGAAGTCTAGGTCAGCCCTTGTTATTTAATATCTAGGCAAGTATTTTTAATGCAAATTTTGTCAATAGAGATCAGTTGTTCCAGTAAGAATTCTATCAAATTAAAATATTATCAGGCAAACGGTTAAGGTCTAATTTGTTCATACTGTACATGCAAGTTGCACTGGTGTGAAGAATGGTGGACTGGATATAAAAGAAATGGGAATGAATGGATGTAGTAGAAAAAGGAGTAATTGTATCTTTGAAGTTAAGGCTTTCTTTTCATTTAACAGAGTTAATACAATTTGACTGTGGTAGTTAATGGAGTTAATACTTTGACTGTCGTAAGGTACTAATAAAAATATATTGATCAGAAAACTTTTATACACCGTGACCCTTTAGAATACTTTTACTTGACACAGGTGGTACCTTATTAAAAGGAAAGTGGTCTTCAGATGAAGTCTAAAGAAGCCATTCCCTTTTTGTTACTACACTTTCTTATACTTTGATACATAAAAAAGAGAAATAATAGCAGCGAGCAGAATTCTGAACTGGGTTTTGACTGTAGCAGGTAAAAAAGAGCTCTGACATCCAGCTGCATTGTATTACCCTACTCGGAAACATTTTCCACTTACTATTTCAGAGATGGGATTCAAAGAAACAAAATTTAAGTGTGGAAAAGGCTGGCATAGATTATTGCTGCCAATGGCATTATCATAAATCCAGATGAACTCTATTAGCTTTCCTCTGAGCTGCTACCAGCCACATGACTCCATCCTTCTTTTTAATAAAATATATCAGCAGAGCTGCCTACCTGAATTACTAATCCCGGTGACTATTCCAATTATATTGCTGCTTCCATTTGTGGCACTGGAAACTTTTGCTAATTTGATGATTCACAAGAAATAGCCTTTTTGCTCAATCTAAAGATCTTCCATGCCTTATTTCCACCCACTTTATAAAGAAATTTTGCAGCGGTACTGTTTATTTTATTATGCCATATGCTAAAGCTATAAAAAAATCTGTTTTCTTCACGAAAATTACTAGAAATATAAGGCAAAGATTAGAGCCTATTAGGATGTCGGGAGTTACATGAGAAAGTGATAAAATTATTGTTCTGTTCTCAATTAAAATGTTATCTGAGAACATGGAAAAGCCAGTGGCCATTTCTCGGAATATTTCTGAAAGGTACCAAAAGTTTAGAGATCAGTGAAAGAAATATGAATTGGTCTTCATTGATCTTTGTGGATTTCTTTTTCTTTTTTTTTTTTTTTTCTTCCTGTCTATAAATCAGAATCGAAGGCTAAGGATCCTAAATGTTCTACTAGAAAAACGGATTCCTCTACCCATGGATTCGGAACTTGTGTAAGAAGATGACAGATGACTAGAGTTCCAACACTCTGAGCTTTTCTTAACCAATTCTATTCAATTTACCTTAAATACCTGGGCATGTAATGTCTTTTTCTTATTCTTTTTCATCATATTTGCAAATGTAATTTTTCCTCTGCCCTTATGTCTTGAATCACGCTACAGAAACTATTCTTTACCTATTCAAATTTTGCCTATTCTATCCATACTTGAATTTCTGTTGTCCCTAAAGTTGGACTTCTGTCCTCCCAAGCACCAACTCAACGACTACTGCGCTTAGTTCTGTTACCCTTTGCGACTAGTTATGTATTCCCACGCCATTCCCTTTGCCCAGGTAACTTAAAATCAAAAGCCCTTTTATTTTTCAAACCATTTCACGAGAAGGAGAAAACGTTTGCATTCTTCAGAAGTAACGTTATCAACCCAGTGGGAAACTGCTCTCACTCCCAAGATCTGACAGTGTGCTGTAGTACATACCCTGCAGAAAAAAGTACCAATAAAGATCACATAAACTAGGCTGAGTTTTCAAGCAGCCTGTATCTTTCCATAGCAAGATGCAGATTTCTGTGTTCTTTTCTCTATATGATTCATTTCCAAAACTATTCTTCACTTAATAACAAAGCCATTGCCTCCACAAAAGACTGGGTAGCAGGTAGGAATATGACACAAAGGAGTCAGAAAATCACACTGGATATTTTTCAGTTTATACTTATTGGACATTAAGTGATTAAAGTGGAAACAAAAATGTATGTAAGGAGAAAACACAGTGCTATAAGCTTCATTATTTTCAGGGAGAGAGAAAATAACTTAATCTACCCAGAAAATGTGTTTAATTGGCAGGAGCTACCTCCCAGTTGTTATGTTTGGTTACAAGAAAGCCAACTAACAACCTGGGTCATGTCAAGATGGGCTATAAGTGATGCTGAAAAATCTGCCCATGCACATTCTTGCAATTATCCTTATTTCTCTTTTCATTTTGTTGAAGAGATCCAGTGCCCATAAAAGTTTGAATTTGCCTGCTGGCATGAGGCAACATTTAAACGTGATAGTCACCCCAGGAACGATAGGTAAATGGCTTCAGATACAAGGAAAGTCAAAGAGATTGCCCTGCGGTGATGTGAAAAATGAGGCCATGGGTGGCTTATGCCAGCCCTCAAAGCTATAAAGGAATAAATAGTAAAGACAACTAGCACCTCATGGGGAAAATCTACAGGCAGACGTGGAATATCGTGCGTGTGTCCGACCCCACAGCGGGACAGTTAAGCGCAGGGTTTGGGCGACCAGCCAGGACCTGGGCATGTTGAGTGGCTGGATGTGAGTCCCGGGTCTACGGGGCTGGCCCTGGTTTGCTCTGTGTGTGTTGCAAAACAGAGATCTTGGCACAGAAATTGCTCTCCACCTGCTAAACTCCTTCCCCTTAATATTTATTTCTAAAATTTTATGCCACTGAGAAGTGTGGTTTGGCTCTTTTGGTTACTTCTCTCTCAGAGTTCTGTTGTAGAACAAATATTGCCACTCCAAAGACCAACTAGCAAATTCATTCCTTTTTCACTCTTATTATAAACCTGCTAAAATATCAGTAATGACGAAACAAAACTTTAAGAATTTTGTCTTCATTTAAAAAACAGCTACAGGACCACACAATTCTGCATGTTCTCCAGTAACAAAAGCCCAAATCTCAGCTATTCTGATACCTGGATCAAAAGAGTCTGAAATACCAGGACATTATGGCTACTTGCCCTTTTTTTTTCAGATGCATCCTAACAGTCCTTAAGGAAACAATTAGAGTTTACCATCAACTTTGCATTAATTAATGTTGACAAATAGGAAATTACTTCTGTCAGATTTGACAAATATAAATCGTATCATTTTGAGAAAATAAAAAGAAAAAATATTGGTGGTTGCTGTACTAGCCTTGCAGTTGAGGCTTAGGAGCTGTGAATTATAAACTCGGGAGAATTATGACTTTCACCGTCTCTCAAAAAACACCCAAACAAGTCTGCACCCTTCCTTTCAGCTCTCAGGGCGTCGCGGGGAGGAATCCCTGCCCCGTGTCCCCGTGTTGGAAGCATCCTCGGCGCTGGGCAGGCACAGCTACGCTGCCCGGTGCGTTACGGACACATCCATGACCTCGTCCCTTCTTGCTGCCCTCAAGAGCCAACGTACCAAGGTGAGCTGTGTCCTTGCCTTGACAGCGAGCTGGCACAAAATGGTATTTCCGCTTTATACAGCTGGGCCGTGACCAGGGATTTGTAAGCCTAGGGTATAATCCTCTCCAAGGACGCAGGTGCAAGGAGAGCAGGCTGCTTGTCCTTCCGCGTGCTTCCTACTGCTATCAGTCGTGGCTCTTAGCCCTCATTTCAGGGCTCACCAAAATCTCTGCTCAAGTAACCTTGCCATAATTGTCAGATATTACCTGATTTTGCAATGCTGGCATTTAAACTCTAAGTTTAAGCATTTAAGTGCAATTTGCTTCCTCTTATTTTTGACTGTGAGTTGTGTCTTATCCAGTGAGACAGAAGGCATTCAGTGTGAGCAGGATAGTCATCATTATCAGCGTGGTTTTTTTTGTTTTTTTGTTTTTTTTTTTGCTGTTTTGGAATGTCTTTTTACAACTTCTATCAAAGCACGACTCTGTACTTTGCAGGAATACTTCTGTCCATCTCCACACAGCGTGCTTTGAAATTAGTCAAATGACGAAATGAAACGGATGAAAGAAGCACTTGATTTATGAAGTATAAATCAAACGGGAAGGAGTTTTATAAGAACCTTCCATCCTTCTGTGGAATTCGTTGCTGCAGGAGGCCACCAAAGTAAAAGCAAAGCAGCAGAACGTCCAGAGTACTGATTGACAGGGAAGATAAATGTGAAGTGTCAGTAAATGACCCAAAAGAAGCTTAGAAAGAGGGATCCCCTTACTTTGAAATGTCCCAACAATTAAAAATTTCCTTTAAGAGCAATATCGTGAGAGTGGCCAGAATGCAGGGTGGCTATGTGGATGTGGCGTATTTGGGACAACGTCCCTGAGTTACGTGAGGTGACTTTGCTCCGTGCTCGGCCAGAAGCCCTCTCTGTTGGCCTCAGCAGCTGTCTGGAATACTGAAGGAACTTGTGTTGTGTCTGACGGCATCTCTCAGCCGGGCCGCAAAGCCAAAGCACTGATGCTACACAGCACTTAAACACCCCTTGGAGGAATTAGCTTATTAACCTTGTGTCCTGGCTACATCCCAACTTGGGCAATTACAGATTTGCTTTCTGGAATTCTCTCTGCAGCACATGATTAATAACTTCCTGTGCTAAACGAGCCTTCTATTTTCACTGAGATGTTTGAGAGCTGTTGTGTTCCACTCTAGGGAGGCAGGAACTGATGCAGATCCAATTTTCAAGAAGGTTCAGCAGCTGCTCTTTAAACAGAGGACACTACTACGAATATCCTCTTCATGTGTGTAAGGAACAGAAAAAGTCTGCAAAGTTTTGCAAGACATTTACCATATAAGGCCAAAGAAAATCAGCAAAAACATAATAGAAGCAACTATATGATAGAAAATATTGGAGTTTTGATTGCAAAATTGTCACAAGGATTAATTTAACAGCTCACAGCAATAAAACAGCAGAACCGAAAGAGCAACTTGTGAATGAATACTTAGTTCACTTACATTAAGCAGACAACATTGATTAATTTTTCCATTCTTGCAGTTACTATGTTTATAATATATATATATATTTAAAATAAAGTTATAGTAAAAAGAAGGAGGAGGCAGGATCAGCTGTCTCAGTCTAAGAAATAATATATTTGAAAGCATATTAAAACTTTTTTTATTTATGAATTTTCTATTTATATGTGAGTTCCAATTGTGGAAGACATTCAGGTTATATGAATGTCATCTCTTTATTAAGTACTACATTCTGGATTTACTTCTAATTCCCCTCTGCACCAAATTAAAGAGTGCATATGGTTATAAGTTTGATTTCTTAATTTCACAAAAATTACCCAACCAACATCTGGTCTCTTGAACAAATGAGCATGTCAGCGGCTGATTACAGGTTAATGACATAGCTATTCTTCAAAGTGGGGGCAATTTCTATTCAAATTTGGTCCAGGAAAAATTTAGAGTGTTTAGTTAAAAAATAGGAATATCAAATGTATCCTCTCCAATATTCTTAACACACAGGAGTTGTTACTCACCATCCTAAGACTACTTAAAGAAGAACTATAAAAAACCCACAACTGTATTCTAGGTTACAGAATTGTTCAGCTATTTTGTATGGCTGCTGTTTCAAGTGCAGCATGAAGGGACTGCTAATGAAATGTGTCTCAAGGCAGCAGGCGCTAAAGCATTAAAGCAGGTTTATTCCAGCTCTCTATCTTTTTTAAGCTTAAGTTTGGCTTGTACTAAACTAAACTGCCTTTAAAAATTATGATGTAACCAATCCATAGTATTAGCAAGGAATCCACGATGATCTGGGGTTGTATAATTAAAACAGATTTGGAAATCTGGGAAACAAACAGGGCTGAGCAAGCCTGACTTCCCTGTTAACGCCGCTGCACTGAAGCAAGAGCAACATTTATTGCCCGTCCCAGGCCACAAGCCAGGAATGCCACAGATCCCAGTCCAAAAACCCAAATTGTACCTCGTCTCTGTGCTCGTGCTGTCCCCTGCAGTTCACATACCTGTTAGATACCAGCATTACGTGCTTTTTATAGGTATTTTGCCTGGCTTAATCCTCTAGACTTTGGTCAATAGGCTCCTGCTAAGAGGTTTTCTGTCTATTATTTCTCTTTCTTAGGGTTCTGTAGATCAATCAACCCACCTATTAGTTTTATCTTGAACAAACTAGCTATTTTTAGGTGTTTTATTATAAAGTGTCTGTTCCATACGCACACTTTTTGGACCATTTTTCAGCTCCCTGCTTGACCTATAAACACCAGGGCTGGGAATAGAGCTTCGGGACCCCTCAGTGCACGCAGGATTAACATCTCAGTCTTATTTTGCCATTATCCCACATCGCCATCCAGGATGAAAACACTTCACAGCTGAAGTCCTGCGCGGGAAGCTTCTTCTCAACCACTTGCCACAGTCTGTACGTACACGTCATTGCTTCTGCATTGCAGGCTGGGCTGCCTTCCCTCCTGCCACTTCTACCCCCACACAGGATCCTTTTGCATCGCAGACATATATTCTTAGTCTATATCTAAAGAGCCTAAAGAGTCTCCCCATATAGAGTCCCTTGGGTGCCTGCGTAACTGGTCCCCATCCCCACTTTCCCAGATTCCAAGAAATGCGTCTTGTGCACTTATTACCACAATTAGATGCCTGAATTAGATTATTGTTAATAGCCTGGTCTTTTAATAGCCTGTAACGTAAAGATATTATGGGGGTGGCTGTGTTAAAAGTGTCTGAGAAATCCTACTGCGGATTGCCAGCGCACAATCCTCTAAGCACTTATGAACATAACATTATCTCTTCATCCCAGTCAATTTTCTATCTGAATATTTACTGAATGCTAAATGGATATCAAAGTCGGCAGCCATGGAAACAAAGGAAGAAGTAGGACATAATCCATCCTTTCCTTCCCCCCCCGCCTCGATTTCCATATGACAGAGACAACTGTAAGGATCACTAAAGGATTAGTTAAATATAGATTGCACATATTCATTACAAATGATACCCTTGTCTAAAAATCCTCCAAAATTCTAGTTGATTTTGTGGTAATTCACTTTATACACATACCTTATTTGCGTCATTTGAACCTATCACTGTAAATCTTGGTATTATGGATCCCCAGTAGGCCAAACTTTATTAAGTCGGCCTCCTCCTTTAAAAAATAGCGTTTTCTTTGGTTTCAAAATACAGTCCTATCGATCTTCCCAATTTCTTATTGACAGAATATGCAGCTTAATTAGTAAATCTGCTGCAGGTGAAGGGGGTCTAGGTCTTCTGTGCATCTGCATAGTTAGATTGATGATGATTGCTGAGAATTATTATAGTTTAGAGAAAGTATATTTTAAGGAAATTTCCCTGGTAAACAATCTAACCCAAACGTTTGTAGTTCTGCGGGTCACAGCTCTCCCTGCTGTCACCTCTCCTAAAGGATTTACCCTTTTTTGTTATTTCCCAGATTAAAAAGTGTTTGAAGCAGGGAAATACAGCAGTGTGAGGGGCACTCTAACTGTATACACACAGCAAGTAGCAAATGCCAGCAAACAAAATAAAAATCCATCAAGCTTTATAAAAATATTTTAGAGCCTTCCTAATTTTCTCATCGGGGAAGGCTTTTTAAAGTTTATTTCCAAGAAATGAAATTTCCTTTTTATCCTTCTTCCTCCCTTTGTTCTTCTCCCTCAAGCCAATAATATATCAATAGCACATATTTCAGGCACATCAAATTTTACAGCACTGACAGTATCTAAGATCTCATATCAAAGATTCAGCATGAAAAAGAAAACAGCAGCTAAAAATAATATATACCATACTAAACTGTTCTACTCCAAAACTGAATCTGAAATAGCTCTGCCCATGAGTATTAGCAAGGTAGTTTGGGGGACACAGAAGATGTTGCCTCAGCTTTTTTACCACCAAACTTAATTTATGTGCCGCAGTATCCACCTCATCTCATTTTATTATGCTTTGTAGGGTATTTACCACTACCTTGATTCCTCCCGTCGTAATCTGGATGAAGAATATTTCTCTATACTTTTAACAGAGCTGCTCATGGAGTAAAGGCCTCCTGTAGTAAAAACAGGGGTGATGTGACAAAGTCAGGTATTTTAAAGAAAAAATTAGCAATGCTGCTCTCCAATGGTTTCCTTTTTCCATAACTTTGCAGAAGTTGAAGATTTCTAACCATGAGATTTCCCTCACAATTCCCAAGTTGCAGAGTCTTGTCAAATGCCAGCAGGAATTTGGTGTATTCTGGCATATAGACATCACATCCACGAATTCTGCTGTCAGTGCCTGTCCTGTGCTGGTTATTAAACAGCTCTTTAATTCAATGACATCTAAAACTCTCCCCCTCCTCTCTTTTTATAGATATTGTATGAAAATACATTTTATATCAACCTGCAGAGTAAAAGAATGCATTGTCCAAACATGTGAAGAGGCTTCTTGCTAGCTCGTACCTGAAACCAAGCACTAATAATAAAACATTTCAGGACATCAGGTGGTTTGGGTTGACTGATTCTCAACCTGTTGGGATACTATAATATTAATCCATGCAATTAAATTATATGTATACATTTCAATTATATGCATATGATGTATGTCCCTATGCCCCTTTCGTAAAGAGAAGTTTTACCTCTAACTGCATTTCCCTCTCTGTTGCTTGCTAACACTTTGGCCAGCTCTCCCACCTCTCCTAATATCACCATCATCCCTGTTTATTAAGACCATAAGGTCTGTGGAACATGGAATTTGTCTTCACACTCGACCTGTGAGGAAAGAACATTCACTGTGTTAGAAACAAAGGTGGAAACTGTCCCAGCACCAGCTCCTCGTTCACTGCTTCATCACTGCAGGAGTTCTACGTGAGTCAAAGTCTAAGCTAAAGAGTAAGAATTTTCTTGCTGCGAAAGCAAACGAGGAAGGGGAAGGCTACAGGAAAAACTATACGTAAACCCAAGCATTTATTACTAGCAGAACAAAAATCTTAACAACCTAATCAATGAATTAGTATTGGTCCAGGTCCAATTATTACAGCCAAAGAAGAAAAAAAGGATATTATTACAGGATCAGTGTCGGCAATGGCAGAACGGTTCGAATTGCCGGACACTTTCTGGTGGCTGCCTCTTTTCCCCATGTCGTCTTGCTCCTCTGCACCTCTGGGTGCTAAGGGTGACGCTTTGGACTGGGAGAGGGGACACTGAACCAGGATGGGAGGAATGTGATGTGGTGTTTTCTCCTTCCTCCTCCTAGGATCCACGTGGGCTCATTCCTATACATTTGCTAATGTGCCTTGCTCTCTCTCCTATGGCTTGTAGCTCCTCATTGCCTCCAAATTTACCATATAGGGGATGCTTAAGGTATAGTCAGTACATATATTCTCTGGCTACTCTTCCTGCCCTTCTTTTGGCCCATTTTGCATATTTTTCATCTGACTTTTCGGTGAGTTGTTCATAGCCCTGAGGTCTCCTGTGCCAGCCTGTGAGCCATCCCATCCCATCCCATCCCATCCCATCCCATCCCATCCCATCCCATCCCATCCCATCCTTGTTCTCTGCACACACTAGCCTGTTTCCCCACCTTCAGACCTCCCCTGTGATGCTCTGTCTTACAAAAGCAATTGATATTCACAGTACAAAAGAACTTGGAAAACTTATCAAGTGCCTGTGTGTGTGCATGGGTTTTTTTCTTTGGAGTATGAGGTGCCACTTCTATTTTTCATTTAAGCTTGCAGGCATTTCTTTGGTTAATTTTTAATACAATCTTCCCTGATTAGTGCTGCAAGAATAAACTGGTATTTGGAGCACTTCTGATTTCATATTTGTAATATTCTGTTGTTAGAAGGTTGGATGATTACACTATTCATATGCATTCATTTGCAGGATTAAAAAAGACTTTTTTAGCAGTGCAGCAAAAGAATATTGGTCCATCTACGGTTGAAAAAAAAGATGACAGCTTACTAATTAGAACTGGTAAAAAAAAAATCTGTCTTGCTGCACACGTGACCTGGACTTATTAAACATTTCTCTGTTGATTTGAAAAATAACCATGAACTTTTCACCATGATTATAGAGCTATCATCTTCAACACTTTATTTGCCACAACTTGCCTTTCTAAGAGCTAACAAAAGGTAAGGAAGAGCATTCCTGAGGGAGAGGCTGAGCAGACTGAGCACACAGCTCTGTGCAGCAACAGGTTCACATACTTTGGATGACATGAAATCAGCTGTTTTAGGGGAAGAACCACGAGAGTGGCACCTTGGAGACAGGAGCTGGTGGGAATCACACCCATTCGGATGCTCGGGGAACAGTCTTGCAGGACCTGCAACCCCGTCAATATCCACAGCTTGTGGGAGAACCTGAAATACCCCCTTTTTTGTGCGACGGACAATGTGAATTCTTGCTCACAGGAATGCAAGTATGTAAAAACGTAACTCTTTTAGAGGAGGGAAGGGTGCCTAGCCTGGCAGGCCATGCGCGAGCTGCCTGCAGACGAGACACCGCTCAGGGTTAAAGGCTGTGACACACGGCAGGCTGCTGATGCTATTTTAGTGGGCTGTGAGGGAGATTAACCCCCCAAAATTCATTAGTCTTTTCCTCAGATGCCGAGTTTTATAGTGTGAACTTGCAAGCGCAGGGAGACAGCAGCACTACGACTGACAAACTGCTCTGGAGCGGCCAGAAGATGCTGTTCCAGGCTCAGCACTTGCAATATCTTGAGGCTGCTGCCTGCTATTTTACCCAGGGAAGCTGCAATTTCATCCCCTCCAGGAACCGGACAAGAGGTATTTTTTATTCCTTCTTAGTATTCATTTTCTGAAATAGCAACCTTAACAGTGCCATAAAACTATCTGCTGTGGGGCCACTGCTGTTTGCAAAGCGCTTCGTATTTCCAATAGTCGCAGTGTAAACTCACAACGAGCAGGGTCAGCTCTCAGAAAATCAAGCAATAATACATGCAACACAATTCTCCAGAAATTAGCATTTGTTTCCAGTTCCAGATGCTTTCTTTTGGCTTTCCATTCAGCAAAAGATGGAGGTTAAAAAGCTTACCTCACTTTGGTAACCCTTTTTAATGCAAGCGCCTAAACGCAGATGCGATGCTGACTCCTTTATTTTTTATTATTTGGAGAGTTTTCAGGCAGAGAGTTGGATCAGAGGGAACGAACTCCAAGCAGTTGCATGTTCATACCAGCAAACTGCTTAAATTCAGGTGCAACAGACTGTATCCCACTGCCAGGCACTCCTATGCCAAAGGTGTAACCAAATGGGTATAATATAGACAGAGATTTAGCTTTCTTCTTGGTCTTCTTAGTCTATTTCTTCTTGGAAATCCAGCTTGCAAAAATAACTGGAATAACAGGGTTGAAGTAACACGGAGTTTTTGGCTTGTCTTGTTTTGTCCTCCCCTCCAACATGAACAGATCTCCGCTCTTTTGTGAGTTCCTCCTACGTTACTGACCCAGGCGAGTGCATAAACGTTGCAGATTTTCACAATCTCCGCATCACTATTCAATCTGAAGCTGCTATAACTCCCTTCCAGCTTCTTCCTTCGTTTCCACAGTTCCAAAATGAAGCTTTTACAAAGGCCCCATTCCTCCAAATTTACAGACTCCTACCTAGTATTGGCAGGTGCATTACCACGATGGGAGAGGTGACGAATAAAGCAGTGTGGTTTAAGGTAGGATGTGCTCAACGTGATGGTTCCTCAACCACGTGCAATTAGGTGGTTATACCATTTTCATGAGAAAAGCTGCTACTTTCCCTTTTTGCTAGCCCAAATCAGGCCTGAATAGAGATGAGGAGCAAAGTGCTTTGAAATGCAAAGTATAATAGCACAGAAGATAGAAGCCACCTATGGCTGGTTGCAGGTACACCCTTCTGAGTAGCGCACCTTGTTCTTCCCCATCTCGAGCATATCACTCAATCATTTTAATTAAGTATATTGTGCGTTTATACACGCATATACATATTTATACATGCATCCATATGGCAAAGCCACACGAGGCTGGTTGAGAAGAAAGAGTGTGTTTGAAACATGTTCCTCAGTATGTGCCATGGCCAAGAGATGTTTATTGCGCACAGACTATCAACTAGTTCTCACTAGTTGTGATAGTCTGTAATTAGGAAATCAAGATAAAGGCACCGAGAACCTATAATAACAACAATGATAAATACGAGGATTATTTAAAAATACTATAGAAACAAAAAGTACTTTTTCCCACTAATATTATTCTACACGCCATAAAATTTTGGCATAGGCTCTTTGGGGGGGTTCTTTTTTTCTTTCTTTTTTTTCTTTTTTTTTTTTTTTTTGATTTAACACAAAGCAGGACTCAAAGTCCCTCTTTTCTAGAGGCTGCAAAACAAGATTTCTTGCAAAACAAGAAATATCTCCAAGGAGGGAATTAGTTGCTTCATATCCCAACCTGTCATCCAAGAAACAATTTTGATGCTGGCATGATTGATTTTTCAGCCCCAAACTGGCAAAAGAAAATATTAAAATCAGAGATGGGAAATTATTCTAAGAAATATCTAGCTTTCAAACAACATAGCTCGGTGTGCCAGAGAAATCATCACAGGGAAAAAAACACTGTAAGTGGAGAGTGGGTGATCATCCAAAACTGCCTGTCATCTGATCTCTTATTTGAACACATCATGAGGGAAAGAGTAACATGCTGTAGCCATGGTTTTATATTATTAGTATCATATTGGTACCTGTCAGTCAGGAGCTCTCCCAGAAGAACTGACATTTTAAAGCAAATAGCAAGACAGGTGAAGGCTAAAGATGCAACAGAGAGATGGTTATTTTCCAGATGCTGATGATTAAAAAAAAAAAAAAAAAAGGAAAAGGAAATATTCTGAATTTGAATTTCTGCCTGCAGTCGTGGCAGATAAATAGTGCTGGGGTGCCAAAGGGTTTGCAGCAAGGAACGTTACTGCTGGGGCAGCAGGCTGAGGGGTTGGGTGCCGTCCACACGGATGTCCCCAGGCCCCAGCTGAAGGGATGCACGGAGCCTTTACATAACACGTCCTGTCACTAGATGGCAGGAGCTTCTAATTAGTTGGGAGCAATTTGTTATTTAAGCCCCTCTGGGAGCCCCGGTGCGTGTCGGGTGCGGGAGCCTCTCTCCAGCCCTGCCGCAGAGCGCGGCTCCTTCCTGCTGCACCCAGCCGCAGGGATTTGTCATTCCCCAACCCGGGAAAATATATTTGCATTGGGCAAATTATTTCCAAGCAAGCCCAAAGCAATGCTGCGCCAGTAATTCTGGCTCCTGTTTTCGTATATGGATTAAAGTCTGTGTTTTAAAGTCTTTCTACGATGTGTACTTCCAGCTTGCGTCACAGCACTTGATGCAGCAGCGTGTAGCTCACAGCACTAACACAACCCCTCGGTGGGAATAAGGGCATCTTACAAAAAAAGGGAATCCATAAGAAATAGATTTTCTTATAGATTCACGGTTTTGTAGAAGAAGCAGGAAGGCAAAAGCAGCTCATGGTGCCCAGGTGGGTAGAGACGAGGCAGAGCTTTACTCATATGCACCAGTGCTTAAAAGACAAGGCCCAGGCTTGAGAAGCCTGTTGGAAAGACCCTCTTAGGGGTCACGGTGGAGGACCTGGGCTTGGTACCGCGTGAAGGTGACGGCACTGAGGAACAGTAGCTCCCACAGCTAAGGAGAGAAAAGGGAGGAAAAAGCACCTAGTGAGAACGTCCAGAACAATTGCTGCGAAAAATTCAGTAATGGTCTCTCTTGGTGTGGGCAAATGTTGCCTAATGCAGCATAAATTCTGGAGACTTCATTTATTTATTTTAATAAACGATGCAGCAGCTTTTAAAATACAATGAGCATTTTTAGATCATAGCTACTGCATTTATCAGCGTGCTGCAAAATTGTGACCCATCACTTAGCAAGCTCACTGAAGCTTTTCAGCCAAAGCAGCCCACTAACAAGTATCTGAAGAACAGGTAACAGGGCTGAACTAATGGCATGTAGAGGTAGTTGTGGAAAACACTCATCACTTACAACTATTCTGCTAAGTGTAGGGCTTCTCTGAATGCAGACAAGTGGTGGATACAGTATGGGACACTGAGGGCACGGTTGCCCAACACAGTTTTGCTGAGCTAACAAGTCGCTGCTCCTGAGCGGGGCATTTTCTTCCCTTCTCTCACCTTCTGCACGATGTCAGCAGTCATGAGAACCTCTACAGAGGCAGCCCAAGTTGCTGCACAGGTGAAAAAGAAAGAAAGGAAAAAACTGACCTGGCAAAACTTAATGATTGGGTTAGCAAATTGAATCAGCTCCAAGCAAAGGTCAGAGAGGGAAGTCACAGCCAAGTGGATGAGGGAAAGGCAAGCGCACACTGTTCCAGAGTGGGAATTTGCTCGATTAGCTCACATAAGGTAAAATGTCATTAAAAAGCTGTGTTAGGTATCAGTGAAACAGACCCCCAGACTGATCGTGCACTTGGGAATCTGCAGCACCTCAACCTCACAGCAGGACCCAGACTTTCTAGGAGACTCAAGCGCCAACAAAACCAGCATTTTGATATTTTTATGGGTTTTGCAATACTCTTCTGCCATGTTTGTGTTACACTCTTAATATACTTACAGCCCAGTCCCAAAATTCAGCAGGAACTTGGGCGCGCGCTGCTCTGCAGGATCTCAGCAGCGTCCGCTCTACCAGGAGGGGCCTGGTGGCAGCTGATGCGGGGCAGGGGGGCTTCACCGCCCCACGGCCTTCAGTCGGCACCAACAAGGCCCCCGGAGCTCAGTGGAGGAATTCGAGGAGGAGAAGAGCTGCCAGCAGTGGATGAGGGTGGAGTTCAGGGGGGACTGGAAGGAGCTGGACCGTGCTGGTCCACAAGAGGCCACTCACTGTGGTCTCTATAGGCGGTGGAGACCAGGGGAGGTCCCAGGGTCTGGAGAAAAGCAGTTGTTCACTCGCCTTCAAAAAGCATCTGAAGGAAAAGGATCAGTCAGGGAACTACAGGCTGTTCCAGGGAAAATCCCGTAGCGAGTTCTCTTGGAGGCATCTCTGGGTAAACACGGGACAAGAGGATGACTGGGAAGGATCAGTGAGGACTCCCTGAGGACAGGGCACCCTTCTAGATAAGGGTGAGCATGAAGCTGCTGCTCCCTTTTCTCCCGGGGCTGCAGCAGGGGCACATGGAGCTAAAACAGCCGCTGCAATGGGAAATCCGAGCGGTGTGAGCGTGGATGGGTACTGGGCCCTCAGATGCTCCAGTTCTGCTGCCTTCGTTAAGCTACTGCCTCTAAAGTCTCCTTATTTTCATCACAACTTTTCAAAATTGGTGTTTTTTTTTTCCCCAAGTCACCAACTGCTGAAGTTATATGGTTACCTGAAAGTCTCATTTCTTTTAAAAATAAAACTCTTCCAAACTTTATTGTTCTGTAATCCGCCCTGGATGGAAAAGAAAGATCCCCAGCCCTCTCTCTATCTGCCTTGGAGTCCTATAATCCCTGGCACAGAGCCTGGAGTGCACTGGGTGCCCGTCTGTCATTCTCCAGCTTATCCCCTAGTCTTTGAATCACAAGGAAAGTAACTGTAAGAGGGAAAAAAAAGTATCCAGCAGCACACAGGCGCTCTGGCTTTTACCTGTGCTTTCCTGGACACTTTTTTCCAGTCAGAAAAAATCCAGTTGATTAGATGATTTGTCAAATTCCAAGAGGGAAGACTATAAGTTAACTGGATATCACCAAGCAGAAAGCACAGACCTGAAAAATGAGAAGTATTGCAGGCCCAAACTTAGAACATAAAAAAAAATGCAAGTTTTCCAACTCTCAAACAAGCAAGAAGCAAGCGATGATGTTACTGCTACACGAAGTTGCAGAATAAATTCAAGATTTCCTCTTTTAGTTGAAAAACCGATGGCAGCGGAACTTGGAGGAGGTGCGTAAGGAAGTATTTGGGTATCAAGAGAACCGTGGTTGGACATTGAGGCAGACGACCTAAAATAAGGTCGCAAGAACCTGAGGGTGGGGAGGAGAGGACAAGGGCAGCTAAGGAGGCAGCCAGGTGAGGTGAGGACAACCCTGCCACATCCTTTCCTGCCTGGCACGGTCCGAAAGCAGGAGTGAAGCCAACGGGAGAATAAAGGGAAGCAGAAAAGCAGCCAGGCAACAGGGCAAGTTGCAAGGCCAGGGCCGAGCTTGTTTGGGCCACGGTGCCGATGGCCACGCTCCTCCGAGCCCCCTTCCCTGCCTAGGAGGTGGGATGTGGGGACCTGCTGAGCTTTGCAGGCTGCAGACTGTCATTTCCCTCCCGCAGCACCGACACAGGGGTGAGATGAAGGGATTTGGGGCTTTCAGAGGGGGGGGAAATCCTTTCTTATTCTCACTGATTATAGCGAAGCATTTTAAAACCGGTGTTTATGGGAAATAACCCAGCGAATGAAAGGTACGCACAGCGCGGCACGAACACGAGATGTACATACAGCCGACTATAGCTTCTGATATATATTATTACCTCCCGAATTGTTGGATTTAAGGTTTTTTTCAGGAAAAAAAAAGAAAAGAAAAGCATGGTCTGTGGCATTAAAGAGCTTCAAATGGGATGAATTGAGGAGTCCTTAGTCAGAAAAATAAAATGCAGAAAAATAAAAGCTCTTTTTAAAGGGCTTCCTCAGGCTTCACTATCCTACTTGAATTGTACCGCTGCCTACACAAAATGTATAGGAAGTGTTATCTTAATGTATATTTCTAAATCAAAGGTGATACATAATGAAAAGAAGCATTAAGAACTGCTGCCACATTACTCAACGGTTACATTCCTTCCCAGAAATAAAATAAAAGTCATGTCGTGTATTGTTTATTCTCAAAAGGAAAAGATTTATTATACTCACAGACTTGCCTTTAATAGGATTCAGAGCAAAGCACCTACATTATTTTCATTTGAATTTTGCAGCACTGCTCAGTGCAAAGTGCTGGAAACCCAAGTTTCACATTTGTTTGCAGTGATGGGCATGTAAACACCTCGAGGCACTTTTGCAAGTCCAGTTTAGTGGGTCCGGCTCGGAGCTTAAATGCAGCCGTCAGATTATGTGCAGTTAGGATCTGCTCCAGGTGAATAGGTACAATTAAGTAAGAAAGTTTTAACCAAAAAATTGCCGCTCTGTCTTATAATTTTAGGACTGAAATAAAAGGAAAAGATGGTGGCACCATCCTACATACTGATGCCTTGGACCCTTCACCAGCTGTTATGCATTTCTTTTATATTACATGAATTATAAGAATGTGTCACATTAAAAAAGATGTTTGCAAGGCATCCTTCTCCAAAGAGTGTGGATGTATTTGCTCTTCCTTTAATTCAATTAAGCTTAAATACAAGATTTATTTCTGAAGATTTACCTTTCATCTTACCTTTCATCTTTCAATTATTGTTTGATATCATAATATTAAACATATAATATTAACATATAATATTAATATGGTTATATTCTGCAAAGCAACTACATCCTGGCTTTGGGTTTGCTGCTGCTATCACTTTTTAGGACAGCTGGATCAGGAGGCAACCGGCATCTTTTAGGTCTCTGGCTCTAAGTTTCCGATTGCCCTGCCAGACAAATGAGGAAATGTTGAAAGGGTGCCCTGGTTTTGCCTTTACGTCACTCACATGCAAAGCAAAACAGTGTATTAATGTTTTGGGGGAAATTCTCAAATGAGAAATCCCCTGAGAGGGAATGAGGAAGAAACATTCTGGGAAGGAACCTCTGCCAAAGAGAGGGTTATTAAAGAGAACCACGATCTACACTTTTGTTTGCCAGGTCATCCTGGTCTCAGGTTCACATGACAAAATGTTATTTATCGCTTATTATTTCATTTCTGAGTTTGTTTGCCATTATCCCTCACTGCCCACTATGCTTAGAAAGCAAATATATCAGGATTCCTGAAATCCAGCTCTGTCAACCGTCCCCTGGCCATCACACATGCGGCGCTATCACACGTTTCAGCTGGAAAGGCAATTTTCATCCCCAACGATGAAAATGTATGAGTTCCTAAAAGCCAAATCAAGTTGTTGCTGCTGCCACTGTTTATAAACGTGAATTTTCAAAATGCAGAGTGACTGCTCAAGTAAAAAATAAGAACATAAAAGCTAACAGCTAGCAAACAAATGCTGAAATGCAGTAAGCCATAATGCTGCTTTTCCTGAGTTAAATCTGCAGCTCCTTCTGCATGCACAGCAGCTATGTTAAAAAGACAGCTTGCACTGTACCCACGGAGCAGGGTCTGACGTTTAAGCTTAATGAAAACCATGCTGACCTTGACTAATGTGTTGTAAAACACAAAATTAAAAAGGGGAAAAGCAACAGTTGGAGCAGCAATTTCTTAGGCAGCTCTAAGTGAGAATTAGTCTGATTGGAAGTCCTGGAAAAGCTGCGTGTTGCTCTCCTCCCATGTTTGAACTCATGCAGTGAAAAAAAATGTGCAAAAGGGGCTAAATCTTAAATGGACTGTAAGAAGAGACACACTAGCTTTCTTAAGGCAGGCTAATACAAAGTGAAAAGCCAAATAATTAGGACTTAGGAAAGAGAAGCAGTGAAATCTATGTATTTAACAGCACTTGAAATTCATTACAGAACAGGTAGGACAACTTAAAGGCATAAAACCAATACCTGTGTCTCTCCTAGGTAGCTGCTTGCAGCAAATTTAGTGGGTTTAGGTCTCATTATTATGTTAGCATTAGATAAGCTCTATGGGTTGCTACAAATTACTTTAGGAACATTGAAAGTATAAAAGGAAAACAACGTCCTGCTGTTTCTTCTGTTCAGTTAAAGACGAGGTCACAAGCAGAATAATGTCTTTTAAATGCATCCTCCCACGGGGTTCTTCCTTAACTGACCACCTAAGGAAACAAATCTGAACTGTATTTTAAAGTTCTGTATTTTAAAATTCTCCTTCAAGCAAGCACGTACCACACTTTTGTCCCTTACTGCAATCCGAACCTTTTGCAGTTTATTTTCCAAAAGTTACAGCAAAATGATTCAACCCACATTTTGTGCTGCAGCAAGACTAACAGGTAGCATTCCTCCAGCTAAGCCATTCAATTGATCACAAGTGCTTCCAGCAAAAATACTTTATCTGGTAAACACCCTGATAGATTCACATTGCAACAAATGCGATACTGAGAGCCATTTGGATGACTTGAAAAATTATTATATTTTATTTTATCCAACCCTGACAGTATCTATAACTGATTCCTCTTCTTCACCCTCTTTAGAAATTCGGCTACATTGCGTAAGTCAGAGCATGACTCACTCTTCTGAAATTAAAAGAGACTTTTGCCAATTATTATCCCATTAAAAACCACAGCTTTATTTTTCCCTGTCTAATATTATTTCTAAAAATAGTCTACTCCAGGCAGTCCAGTGATCAGTTTTCTCCCTCAGCAGAATATTTAAAACACAGGGCAGAAATCAACAGCTCTGGTGACTATTAATAGACCGAAAAGAAAAAGAAGTCCCTAGGCATAAATTAATAGAATTAAAAAGGTCCCTTTTAAGATGAGATTAGCAATGACAAACACTTAGATATTTGTCTTACAACATCTCAGCATACAAGATGCAAAGATATTTTGAGGATGATAAGTTATCTTTTCCAGAGGAGCTCGGAAGGGTAAGGGGAGATGCAGTATCTGTGACTGCTTCTCCGGCTACGAGCTTCTTTGTTGGGTGACAGACAGCAAATTTTCTGGGAACTTTGGGGAAAGAGTTTTGTTTCTGTTTTTAAGTCATTTAACTAAAATGAAATTCACCTCACATGCATCCTTATTTACTTCTGGAGATGTATTTTGGAGCAGGAGACTATTTTGGGATTTAACCACAGCAAATCAAGATTAGCCCCCCTTGTGAAGCAGCAGTTCCAAGAAAAGAGCAGTGAAGGACACGTAGCTGAGGACACCACCTACGCCATCGTGCTAGGACCTTCCTCTGCGCTGAGCGGAGCAAAACCAGAATGACCCTTCCCTGGGGAGCAGGACTGGGACTGATTGACTGGCTTTGATAACTGTAGAACATGTCTGGGGTTTTCCAAGGCCAGTGGGATCCTGGCTGCATTAGAAGCAGTGTTGCCAGAAGGCCGAGGGAGGGGATCCTGCCCCTCTGCTCAGCTCTGCTGAGGCTGCACCTGGAGAACTGGGTGCAGTTCTGGGCTCCCCAGGACAAGAGGGACATGGAGCTTCTAGAGAGGGTCCAGCGGAGAGCAACAAAGATGATGAAGGGACTGGAGCATCTGTCATATGAGGAAAGACGAAGTGAGCTGGGCCTGTTTAGCCTAGAAAAGAGACAAGAAGACTGAGAGGGGGTCTGATCAATCTGTCTAAATAGCTGAGGGGAGAATGGAGGGAGGATGGGGCCAAACTCTTCTCGGTGGTGGCCAGTGACAGGACAGGGGGTAACGGGTGCAAGTTGAGACACAGCAAGTTCCATCTGCCTGTGAGGAAGAGCTTCTTCCCTGTGAGGGTGCCAGAGCCCTGGCACAGGCTGCCCACGGAGGCTGTGGAGGCTCCTTCTCTGGAGACCTTCCAAACCCGCCTGGCTGCCGCCCTGTGCCACCTGCTCTGGGTGTCCCTGCTGGAGCAGGGGGTTGCACTAGATGGTCTCTAGAGGTCCCGTCCAACCTGAACCTTTCTGTTCTGTGATTCCCTTTAGCGATCACAAGATGGGTACAAGTTTTGCAGTCCGATTCACGCGGAACGATGACCATTTTAGACCTCCCCGCATGTACTGATTCCCTGGGGGAGCAAAATAGCATCCAACATCCTTGAAATGGCTTGGGGAATCCATGCTCACTACTCCTGACCACCTTCTTGTCAGTCCTAAACTAATTCATTTTTCCATGGAAGTACTGCAGAAATTGTTTCACATGGACTCAGAGGAGATTTTTTCCAGAGCTTTCCACTTCTCATTTGAATGACGTACTCTGTTAATAATCTAAAGATCTCTAAGTGAAGAAAGTATCCCAAGATACAAATAACTAGGACATCAGGGATTCAGCTCTTACACATACAGTATAAATATGGCCTATGATATCGATTAGAAAAGAGGCTTGATAGATGCTGCACTAAGTTTATCTAAGATGCAGTAGTTTGGGAACTTCTCCTTATTTGACATTTATTTTCTTGGGATAGATATTGTCCTTTACTCTGGCAGTGGGCTATAAGTGCAGTAATAAGATGGAAAAAAACAATGTACTGGACAATAAGCCTAACTAGCAGCTGATGTCTCCACAGATAAGAATGGATCATGTTCCATCAGCAATCTTCACATTTCCTCATTAAATGAGGCTCCTGCACGTCCTGCATGCTATTTTGTTTTGTTTTGGGAAGCACTATCCATAGTGGAATAAATCTGAAATTATCAGCTTTCCATTATCCTGTTTTTTTATAATTACATATAGCATATATTCTTTGTCATACTTCTCTTTGACAGGCTGTTACATATTGTTTTGTTTCTCAATTGAAGGTAAACACGAGAGTTTTTACAATAACAGCTCAGCTGAGATAGAAGTAAGAAATATTTCCCATTTTTTTAGACATAAAGAGACTGCCATCTGTACTATTTTTTCCTCCATTTAGCAAGCATTTAGAGAGGAGGAAGAAAAAGGATATGGGTTTACATTTTTTATTATTATTATTTTTGAGCAATCTGAACATATTTCAAACATATTTCATAGTTGCTGCAGATCCCAAAGAAACCAAAGGATGAGCTGACCCAACACATTCTCAGGTCTTAGTTTCAAAGTTTCTCCTCAAACACAGTGTAAAACGTACGAGTACCGGCCTTGCCACCTACATCAGATAATCTTCATCATTTTCCTAATACAATTAACAGATACAAGTCTCCCTACTTAAGCACAGCTTCAATTACTGTATTACAGGAGACGTTCATAACATTATCTTAGATCTGTTGGTTTGCTCTTGTGAAGTAAATTAAAATTTCAAGCAAGCTCAGGGACAGTTTCCTCCTTTTCATTCTGAAGATCCAAAGACCCGGCACGGTGAAAATGTCACACAAATCCATTCTGGGGCCTACACAGAAACGAATACAAGATAACAACGACCAAAGTTCCTTATAAAGCCTTTGGTCTTTCTCTACTTCTCCTTAGATCCCCCCCTCAGACCCCGGCATGCCGCATTTCTCCATGACTTGAGCATTCGGGTGCTTCCCCGGAGCGAGGCCAACCTGGAGGAGCATCTTGGCTTCCTCCATGTTCTTCATCCTTAGATGTTCTGGAGGATTTCTATCCCCACGCATTAAAATGGGTCACATTTGATTAAAATGGGTCACACCTATTAAAATGGCCACAGCTTCCTCTGACACGGCACACGTCTCTCCAGGCTCCCAGACCATCTCTAAGACATGGGCAGCTGGCCGGTTGGAACGTGTAGATCACAGGGACTGCTTAAGTGGCTCTCAACACCCCTGAGTGGGTTTTGTTCATTATAAGACTAGGAGATGGCTCAGATATCTCATGGCTCTGAAAACATTCCCCAGGTTATAATAACCTGCGGGGGACCATGTGGAGCAGGAAGAAATTTGGGTGGGACCAGAAAGTTTCCGGCAATTTTTGCCTCCTGTTTTTCCCCTAATTTTGATGCTTCCCTTTCATTATATGAAGAGCTGCAGCCCGAAGACAGTAGCAGGCCAATAAAAGCGGTGCCTGGAACTGAAGATATGTCTGGCCTTATTTATCCCTGAATTTATCTTTCCTTGTTACCTTCTCACTGAGCTTTCTCTTGCAGGAAAACAAGCACTCGGAGAGGGCTGCGGAAATAAGACTTCGGAGAGGAGATAGAAGACACAAAGCCCGAGACAAACCAGGGTGACATCCAAGCGCAAGACAAATGACCTCATGAGGGAGCAAAATGAATCCCCCAGCTGCACAGTCCATTCACCGCTATCAGGCACACCGGATAGTCAGGACTAGTTACCAAATGAAAGAAGAGTGGGGTTTTTTTAAAGAAATGATCTTTTTTTGAGCAACGTGGACCAATGTTCAGTCTGGAGTTTGCAGAAGGGACATCACTAATGGGTAAATCCTACAGGGCCAGAATGGGGTCTGTTATCAAATGAGTAACACAGCAGGAAAACACTTGCAGCATCAGTCCTTAGAGTTAAATGAAAAAAAAAAAAAAAAAAAAAGAGACTGGGAAAATAAAAATATAACTAAAGAAAAAGCACAGTAAGTAAGGGTGCATGAGTTGACTTACTAGCTTGGAGCAAATTTTGACTTTGGTGGTATGGCTCTATTCAGCATTTTGAGGCTTATGTAAAAGGCCACATCTTTAAAGCTGGCATTTTAAATATGGAGGAAAAAAAAAATTATATTGCACATTATAACCTCTTGACAAATCCCTGAAATTGAGGCAAATTGCGGGGTCCAGCAGCAGCACATGCATTGACCTTAACTGTCCATCACCGGGTCAGCTACCCCCAACAGCTATGAGAGGGGAAAACTTCAGCTATTCATCTCCCCTTTTGAAAAGTCACCCACCCACCCACCAAGTAAGTCATTTTAGAGGAATTAGGGCAAAAATATCTCAAAATATTGAAAGTAAAGGCAAAGGGGGAAAAAATGGCACCTAATTCATGGCAGAGAGTAAGGTGTTAATTGGGCAGTCTGCTCTGAAAGAAAAGGAAGGAAGGAAGGAAGGAAGGAAGGAAGGAAGGAAGGAAGGAAGGAAGGAAGGAAGGAAGGAAGGAAGGAAGGAAGGAAGGAAGGAAGGAAGGAAGGAAGGAAGAAAGAAAGAAAGAAAGAAAGAAAGAAAGAAAGAAAGAAAGAAAGAAAGAATTTTACTCCTACTAAAGTGTTAAGTTGCCTTCCCAGATTTATTTTGGGTCTTCTTTTCTTCCTTACCGAATCTGCAAGTGATCACATCTGCAAAGTGATAAAAGAGGCTTGAATGTCTGTCTCTAAAACTGGAATAATCTCTCTTTGGATGTACCTAAGTGAACATATATTTTGCTTTAAGTGACAAGATTGTGGAGACCGTTTAGCTTTCAGATCTATTTTAATATGGAGTTTTAAAACAAGAAAGATAAAGCAAATGTGGGCCTCCCATTGACTCAAAATGTTCCCTTCACCCTTCTGAGTTTTAACTTAGGCTTTGCTTACCAATTAATGGATAGTGCTTGTCACTTATGCAAAAAATCCATGGACAACTTTAGGCTGTTGTCTTGGGACAGATGTTCAAATGCCTCAAAGAATCCTAATGGTCAGCAACTCTGAAGTCCTTAAAAAAAAAAAAAGTAGAATTACATATATAATCATGCATATTTCACATATTATGAGTTGAAAAAATCAAATATAATTATGAATTGAAGATTTATTTAAAGTGCAGAAAACAACACTTTGATTTTGCAAAATGCTTTGGGGTTTCAAAATTTTCATTCATTTTTGTAGGATGAAGAATACTCTGCAATTGCCAAAAACTTTGGCCTGTTTTAGCCAGTTATTTCCTACATTACCACTATAGAAAAGGTAACATTAGTAGATTTTTTTTGGTAGAAGATTTTTTTTTGGTATATTTTATTTAGCATCTCACTGGAGAGATGCTCAGGAAAGCCTAATGGGAAATGTAATATACTGCACCCTATAACCAGAAAGGAATTCATTTATTTATTTATTTTACTGTGGTACCTTATAAAGCATGGCCAAATATAATATATGAGGCTTTATTCAAAAATGCATTTGCAACCTGATTTTGCCTGGAGATTTGTTGTGTTCATCTCTTGTGGCGTTCAGTGATTGTGGTGGAAAGCTGGATAAATACAGTCAAAGTAATTCTGTAACTTAGGTGAATTGCCTCCCCTCCATTGGCAAAGAATAAAAAAGCCTCAGCAATTCCGTAACACCAAAATCCCATAATTACTGTGTATGCCTTTATATAGGCGGCCTATGAATGTGTCTGGATGTATATGCCAAAAATTTGGGGCCATTTTTAAGAATACGCCATTTTTAAAAATAGAGAGCATGAAAGTACAAAACTCAGAAATCTCCCATGATAGCACAATGAGACATAACAATTAAAACCAAATAAGAATAATGAGGAAATGCCCCTTCCTGCATCTTACCAAGAATACATTAAACGAGTAAAATTAAACAGTCATTTAATATTTAATGAAACTTGCGACTGAGGACCGCATTCAGCACATTATTTCATCTAATTAAAAGGTCATTTAGACTTTGCAGCATATGGTGGCGCATTGCTCTTATCTGTGGTTCCTAACCCAAATATTTTATGTGCTCTGCTGCCAGCTGGGACTGAGTTTTGCTGGTTTTTACCCAGGGATTTGCTGAGGATGGAAGTCATCGTCCAGAGAGGAGCAGATTTCCACGGACTCCGGGACAGGCTGGCACCGCTGGCTGCCGTTGAGATCCTCAGCAGGAACGTATGGGCTGGCTCCAGTGTAATTAGAGTAATGAGAGGCACCAAATAAACCAAGAGCCTTTTAAAATATAGACAGAAGGTCTCCTGCGTGGCTGCGAAAGCCGAGCAACACACTCATCAGCGCTCATTTCAAGCGCAGCTGAGCCAGACAAACTTAAAGAGGAATTTTGTGAAGTCAAGAAAAGCATTTCCATTCACTTCAGAGGACTCTCTACCACCATCCACAGAAAAACACAACCAAAAGGAAATATTATCCGTGGCCAGTTCTCTTCACATACCAGTTTAAAATCCCACTGGACGTGAGGGCAGGTTGCACCATGGGCATCCTGCCCCTCATCAATCTGCCCATGCTCATCGGTTCTGGTTCTATCTTTACTATAGACTCAGTAATAATTACTGTTAATAGTTTTAAATAAAGCCCTCAATCTATTAAAAAAATAGCTTTCTTCCTCTTGCAGGTATAAAAGGCAAAGAAAATCCTCTCTAAGGTGCCTGCACTGCAAGACAGTCCTTGAATGTCTCATCCGCCTGCAACTGCATACACCACCTATTTATAATAAAAGGAGGGCACAGCAACCAATCATCTGAGTTATTTTTAAATAGTATTTCGGTATAAAATAGGTATTATTGCAGCTATGAATATCAGGAAGTTGGAAGAACAACCTATTTTTTTTTTTTCAAATATTACATGCTGTAAAACAGATCCTACAATATGTCAAGTAATACAACACCAAGGAGTTCTTATAAGGTAAATTAAAACTTCTTAAAACACTTATCTCACACAAGGACCATGACACAGAGGCGAGGCTGCCCACAACAGCTCTTCACGTGTCCCAAGTGGGAATGTAAAGGAAAAGGTGCCTAAATATTAATTTTCACAATACCCTGGAGCAATTCCTTGGACGCGGTAGAGCTTGCACCGAGGCCGCTGCACCCTGTGCTGCTGCCAAAGGCAGCTCCGCCACGGGCTCCACGCAGATGCTGCAAAGACTCCAGTCATCAACGTATCCTTTGAGTAGCAGGGAAAAATATTTTTGTAAGAAATTACCCCTTTCGGTAATTAGTAGCTATGAATATTCTATCCTGCAACTAACTAGATGATTTTAATATTTTAAGGCTTTCCCATCAAAAATAGTGACAGAACTAAAAATAAGTTTGAGGGGAGTTTAATCTTTAATACTTCAAACCTAATTTGTTACTGCCACAAGAAGAAATACAAGTGTTTTATTACATTCATTACAGAATTAAGGTGGATAAGACTGATAACCAGCCAAAAATAAATCTTTGAGCAATGCCAAGAACTGAGTATGGCCATAGCTCCCTGTCGTCACAGAAGAGCGTGTTTGCCATGAGTTAGGACGGGACTGAATAAAATCCTGCTCTTACAGCTAAGCCAGGATTAACCTGTGACATCAAAGGGCCGAACAACCCAAGCAGCTATGGCTGTGGCTGAATTCTAATGCTATTTTTTGGCCAGTTTGGGGTTCCTAGACCATCCGCTCGGCTTGGATGGAGGCGGCAGTGCGGGCTGGATCCTTCCTTCCAAAACACAGATGCTCAGCACGACTTCCCAAGTCTTGCCGGTAAGAGCCGAAGCTCTGCTTTACAAGCTGCAAAATTAATCTCTCCTTAACCTTTTCATAAAGTCTCCAGTGGGGATTACGAGACAAGTACTGTGCTTCTTTGTAGTCTTATATAAACCACAACTCTGGCAAGAATATATTGTAGGATAAGCATATCTCAATGCAACATTTTTTAATACATTATCAGTAAAAGCCATTAATCTTCAACGCCAACTGTCTGTGTAAGCTGAACTCGGGGAGGAGCAGCTATTATTTTTCTTGGACTGGTCCTTGGCTAGTTATTGTGGCAGGAGAGCAGGCGTTCTGAGCAGCCCTCAGCTGCGAGCAGATGCTGCAGGTTGCAGAGCGACTCTTGCACACGGGCGAGCAGAAGGGAGACAGAAACCCAGGCAGCTTGTGCGGGGCTCAGTATTTATTTTCTTCTCTTAAATGTCCATCCTTGCACGTTCTGAGCACAGACTTGTTCTCTGAGCACAGTCCAGGATACACCAGGCATTTCCAAACTCCTCCGTACTGTTTCAAACATGCTCTAGCAAACTACCCAGACTCATTCACTTCTGATCTAGTTTACTATGCTCTGCAATTTTCATTTTCTCAAAGTTTAATTGCTGAAAGATAAAAGAAAAAAAAAACTACAAATACAAACATTAGAACATCATTTTTGGGGGAGAATTTTGATGCCTTTTTTTTTCTTTGTTTTTGCTTGAACCTTCTTTCCCCCCCCAAAAAAAAAGAGGAAACTAATCAACTTATCAGCTACAGAAAGTCAACAATTCCTTTTCAGGAAAAATGTCACTTATAAATAAGGTGGAAAAAAGTATTTCAAAGAAAATCAGAGTGTTTTTTTTTTTTTTTTTCCCTCACCAAGTGGATAATATTCTGGCAAAGCTAAAAAATATAAAATACAATGACTGCAGGAGGAATATCACTCTTACTGTCTTAGGAATTGCAGTTCACAGTATGAACATGTCCTGGCTTCAAAAAAGGAAAAGGCTGACATGAATAATACAGAGACGATGGCCAATTTGAGGTGTTGGGTGTTCTTTTGATGAGTTAGGAACAAGTCAGCTTCTCACTCTTTGGAGAATCTCTTCCTGTTTTGGTTTGAATTAATGCCTAATGTAATTATTTATCCAAGCATTCAGGCTAACTGAATATTTTTGTGGCAGTTTCTGAGACATTTCCCCCCAAAATGAAGGGATGCAGTTATAGGTTAAAAAAAGTGAAAAAATGCTAAGGTGGAAGGAATAATTAGGAAGGAATAAACAAGGCAGTTTTCTGAAAGGTGGTAAAATTAAGATTGCACCTTGTCATTCAGTGGAAACTTATGATCGCTACAGAAGAGATAAAGCAGAAGAGAATGCAAAAACCTACGGAGAGTTGGGAAATTCAGCTCTTAATCTTTCATAATTTTAACTATAGGTATGTGAAATCTACCTCTACAAAAATGGCTGTGTTTTTTAAACGTTAACACAGAAACAGCTATCTTTAAAAATCATCAGACCATGGGCAACTCACTGCTCAATCCGGCACTGCCCAAAGTCTAAGTGCTGTTAAGCCGACAGGGTTTTCAAAGCAGATCTCTGGGTATTATAACTGCAGCAATATAATCTGTAGCAATATCCTAATTACAAAACTCTTAACGGAATAAGCAAGTTTGCTGTGTATGAGGATACGCGCTGGGACAAACGCGATCAGCTCCGAGCGCTGCCACTCGTTCCCGCTGACGGGTCGGGCAGTTGGGGGATTTTCCAGCCCGTGTGCTCACTTCTGCCCAGGGAATTTGCTTATCCAAAATGAATATGTTAAAAAAAAAACTAAAAAATCAGGAAGCCTGGGCCAAAGTCATGAAAACTGTAAAAAGAAAGTGCTCCATTATTTCAAGGGACTGGAGACAAATCACCTTATCATTAGCTATTGATTTAACATATATCTATGGACTCTTTAAATTTTAGTTTCATTACTATGAAATTAGTGAAATCTCAGCAAATATTCCTTGCAAGATACTTACTGGTGTAGAAAATGCCAATATCTGTGAAAAATGATGTGGACAGTGTAGCTGTGGTATTTGTTATTGGTACAGAAGGAATCTGTGTTTGAGCTTCGGCTAATGGTTTTCCTGGGTCTGACGTGAGTTTCACTGAGTGAGGAACAAATTCATCAAGAGAAAAGAAATGTGCTGATTATGGGAGCTACATGGTAATTTTTATAACTCTAAGCTTTTCAAGAGAAAAATTAGACTTTTGACATTTGACAGAGTTTATTTCTAGGGTACCTCACATAGAAATAGGCCTCCCATAAAGTGCCTGCCACACTGGTCAGGAACTCCGCAGTTTTAAACATGGCATAAATACTTCAACAAAATTTCTTATGCCTCTCCATTTTCCTCCTGAGTTTAGAAGAATAAATTAGATGATAGGAAAAACTAGCAAAATGCCAAAGTGTCCATAAGATACTTTGGTACGAAGCACAGAAAAGATGAGGGCCAGCAGGGAAGAACTGCAGAGATCACTCATGATGCTGAACAACTCAATGCTGAATTCATAGAGGAAACCACATGCAGAGCACATGCAGAGTGTCTTGAAATAAAAGTTCTAGTGAAAATAATAAATTTTCCATTCTACAAGGAATCATTTCTCCTTCTCAACCTGGAAAACCTGCATTTTTACACTGGCTATGTCTGGCCTTCATGTTTTTTTTTATAAATATACGGGCAAGCTTGTTGCTCACGCCACTTTGTTTGGCCAACATAACTGCTTGTAAAGACAAAGTCATAAAAATGTGGATGTGCTTTAAAAGAGTCACTTGTTTGACAGTCTGTAGTAGACTTGTACAGGCTGGTACAGGTTTTTAAGCTTGAGGAAGCTCCGACAAGTGCCGATTTCAGCAAATGGATGTTCCCTTTGGAATATCAGATCCAAAGAGGCAACAGGCACTTTTTTAATGGACAAGACAGCTGAAACTTGCTGCCCTGAACACCCTCCCACACTAACCTGCTTATTTTCACTGAGAATCCTTGAGCAAACGGCTGTCCTAGCTCAGGAATAACAATGGTTAATGATGAAAAAGGACTTCAAATTAATTATATTTTTATCCCTCCTAGGAAAAAAAATAACCATCTCACGGATCAGCAGCAGAGCACAATACAGAGTTTAGGAATATCCACCTCTAATCCAGTGCTCATGCCACTTGAATAGGGTTTTGAAAAAATGGGGAGCTTTGAGAAACCTATATAAATTCATTCCGCTTACTAAGAAAAAATAAAATAAAATTGCCTCCCAGTAACGCAGTGTTGGAACTTCAGTTTCGGGCTAAGTACTTTGAAGGCGTGATTAATGCCCTGGAACATTTAAGGAAATTTGAAATGTTAAATGGCTTGCTGGGATTAAGTGCTTTACTGGAATGATTTCTGCTCCCTTGCAGAGGGTTCGAGTGATGACCGTTCCCCGCTCTGCTGCAGCCCAGCGCTAGATTTCAGGTAATCCTCTGTTAAGAAAGACCTCGGCAGCTCCAGGCGTTCCCTCGGAGGACCCAATAAAACCCACCGTCGAGGGCAAGGAAGTCCTGCAGTTGCCCCAGCAGATTTGGAAGCACTTGAGGCCTCTCAGCCTCTGCTCTCACGCCTGCCTCCAGTCCCAGCCATTTATCCTTCACGCTCCGTATTCACCTTCAGAAGCAAAGGGTGATCGATATTTGTGCTTGAGAGCAGAGAATATAGAACGTTAAATGGGCGGTTGAAAAAAGGGGATGTGTATTAATTGCACGGTCCTCGGCTGAAATAAAAGAGAGGACAAGACTAATAATCTCAAGCTGTTTTTATGAGAAGTCTATTAGAGCTAAACCAAGAGCAAGGATCCCGGTTCAGTTGCCACGCTCTTTGACACTTTAAGATCCACGTAGGATAATTTCTCCCTCCTTTGCCTAGGCTTGTAATGTTGTAATTAACAGAGACATGAGATGGTTAATCAGCAGAAAGGCAGAATATGGAAGTCTACCAAGGTAGATGGTATCTGTTATTTATAGAAGATGTTGGGTATTAATATTCCCATGCACTTTCTGTGACAATTTCTAAAAAGATGAAACGAACAGTAAATTAATTCCCCTTCATCATAAAACATGGTAATGAGATTGAGAAAAGAGTACCGAATTATGCCACTCGCTTCTAGTTTAAAATTCCATCATTTTTCCTCCCCTTCACCCTCCCTGATTCATTTTGTATTTGCCCTTCTTTCACTAACCTAAAGCCCCAAGGTGCATTTATAGGAAATGCTGCCTCGATGCCACCGGGATGCTCCTGGGGGAGAGACACTTCACTTGCTAACGCAGCCAGGAAAGCAGCCCGGCTGTGACCTGCACTCCTGTTTTAGCATTTCCAAGCAGCTGCAGGGATCAAGGCACAAGAGAGGCATCTTCTGAGCTAAAATGAGCCCCCCAAAATGCACACAAAGCCCTTTATAATTCTGTGATGGTTCTCAAAGCCTGTGTTAGGAACACAGAGGATACACGTACGGCATCTGAAGGAGGAATAATTCCATCTTTTCCCATAGATCAGTAGTTTCTCCAACACTGACAAGAGCCCCACTGCCCACCCCCAGCAGGACTGGGAAGCTGGTGGAAAAGGCCCTTTGCACCATTCCTGCTGATCAGTGCCATGAGCGCATCCCGTGCTCCTGCTCTAACATGCACAAACGTCAGTGTAATGAGGGAATGGCCTCTGGGCTTTCACCAGCTGCAAAAAAATATCCATAGCTTCATTTTTACTGTCCCCATAAATACACCCTCGTATGCCAATTTGGAGTTCATTGTGTTTAAAAGTGACAGAAAGCTTATCCCCTTTAAAGCCTTCCCAGAAACCCTGAAAATATTTTCCATAAATTCACCTTCTTACGGATGCCACTAATACACGACAGTTACTTTTCATCTATTTTCCCAGTTGCTTTTCCAAAGGAGCAGGTGGCGATCGGCCTGGCACAGACAACCCTGCTCTTTGGGATGATGGACGTTAGCGTGGACATGGGAACGGCTCGTCCGTAGCTGCCCATCTGGAAGGATAAACATCTCCCAGGGCCCCTCTTTCTTATCTGTAAACCCCTGGAGATGTCTCGGATACCCTGAGGAAACACAAGTGCCACCGAGAAGCCCATGTTAGGCCTTGCCTCGCACGGAAAATCTGTATTAGCTACTTGCTCTGTAAAGTCATTTACCGAGATTTTGTAAAAATAGATTTACAGATTTTTCTAGTAACATGTTCCATGCTGTTTTAAGGATTTTCTCTCCCCTCCAAGTGTGGAATTACGTGAGGAGTAGCTCTTCTTCAAGAGGGCCCCTGGCAGTCTGCGATAGGAAGCCTCACAACCACGATCCGAATGCAGCGCTGTGGAGAAGAGCTGAGGCTTGGGGTCTGCGATTCCCTTTCCCTTAATGGGAAGCACAGAGGGAGAATCACAGCCCGTGCCACCTACACACAGGGATAAAAGACATTACACTGACAATGACTCCATGGAGACTTAGTCAAGCTTAAGCTCAAGCCTAAGACTATCACCTTCTGGTGCTAAGGAGGGTCATTTCCACGGTGGTTTTGACTGGATCGCTGACCAGTCCGCTCCACGGACCATTTAAAAATGAGCTGGCATTTCAGCATTTTGTGGGGGGATTTCTTTTTCTGCATGTAATTTCTGGGTGGAATGGCTGGAAAGCTTCCTGCTTCGGCAATAGTGGAGTTCTGTATCACCTGAAAAAGGGATGCTGTCTTCCAAATGCCCAAAGGTGGCCCCTGCTAGACAGTTCCAGGCTTTCTCATGGTAACATTTAATACATTTCCAGGAAACACACCCATTAACCTCAAATTTTTCATCTTATTGGTAACAGTAAGATGGTTGTGAAGGTCAAAAACCTTCTCGTGCTGAGCTGTGTGCCCTGCTGAAGATTGCTTTTAGTCTGAGCTTCCAAATCCAATTCACTGATCCACTAGGCACTCGTCTAGGCACTACAAGACTTGCCTCATATTTCAGTTTATGGATTTCTCTGTGAGCTGCAATTGTGACTTGTTCACCATACTTTTAATTTTTCACCCTTCAGTTACATTTAATTTTTTAAAAAAGTCCAAGGTTCTAATTTCTCCGGTGTGCTCCAGCTTGTCTTCCACATCCCCCCAGACACCTGCCCTTTACCCCATGCTGACAACGCTCCAATTAAATGATTAACAATGAGCAAATAGAAATGATTGTTTTCAGTGACATCTGGATCACCAACCTAGCACAAGAATGGCAGTTTCAGTCATTAAAATGTCAAAACAGTTGAAAAGGAAACAAAACCTCCATGAAATAAGATCTATCCTTAAAGACGAGCTAATGGAAGTGTTTGCTCCTGCACCATCAGCACCACTGGGGATCCTGTCTGATGGGCGGTTGGGACGTTTGTTTCGTGGGGTCTTAGTTTCCCTGAGCAGCCTCCCCGGGGACTCTTGTGCCATGGCCAGGAGCCCAGACAAGGCCCCGGTGCTGGTGGCATCCCTGGCTTCAGCGTCATCCTCCTTGCTGGAGCAGACCCCTCTTGCTGCTCACGGATGCTCTGCCACTCTCAGGACGGTGGTTGAGCCACTCACTTCACCCCCCTGTGTGGTCTGGGGGCTTTCCAGTCCTTAAAAGCCCATTAAAAACATCAAGTGTCACCGCCTAAATAATCCACTCATAGCGAATAATTTTGCCTGCAGCAAAATACATCCCGCTCACTGCCGGGACTGATGATCTTGCAATACATCTATTAGTGGCCAGGATATGTCATAATTAGTTGGTGAGGCTCAGAATGAAAAGGTCAATATTCCTCTCCTTCTCCCGCGGTGTGGCTTTCCTCTGGCCACGAGGTGAGACGGAGGGCGGAAATTAAATGCTCTGCTTATTATGAGGGATCGAAGAATTACAGATGGGTTATTCCTAAAGTCATCAGTTTTAGTCATTCAGCCTTAACTACCTACAACAACTCAACGGGGACCCACACTTGAATTTAAGTAAAAACAGATGAAAAAATAGAGACTGTACTAGCTGCATGCAGCATAAAATCATGTAAGCAAGTATACACCAGCCAAAGCTGGATCTGATGACACATGCTGAGATTAATCCATAGTCCTATCACTGATTCGTTAGAGATAAACAACCCAACCCTTCTCTAAGCCTCATTATCTCATTAGAAAACCAGCAGAATTTGAATTTTAAGAAGTCTGATGCATTAAGGGGCTAGGCTATAAGGGGAGAGCTCCTCTTGCAAAGCCAAGGATATAGTTTTAGGGTAATTAAAATCATAACGGTCTAACCCAATTGCAACACATGGTGTTGTTAGTGCAGTCACAGTAAATCTAAGTGTCATTTCACTCCTTAGTGGCATTGCTGGGAAGGAGCTCCAGTTTCACCTCTTTGTCCATTTTTTCAGCCATGACATTTCACAGTTTTGCTAAAGCAAATCCATGTAAAGCCACTAGTTTAGTCTTCCCTGACCACCAGCTTAGCCAGTGAGCAAGAAGTTCATATCAGACACAAAGACTTCTGGCTGGAGCATTTTTCTGTATGTTATATGGGGATATTATTGTGGTCTTGTACCTCCCGTACAAGTCCCATTGATGGTGATATATGATAATCAGTAGAAATGAACAGAAAGTGAATGTAAAAATTGCTCGCTTTAAAGATCTGTGCTCATACCTCTGAGGGCTTTTATTCTTTTTCTTTTTTTTTCCAGAGGGCCTTAAAATGGTCTATATGTGCAACTTGTGCAAAATGCCCTTCCTCTCCAGGTGGGCTATTTCATTCATCCTTAAAAGATTCCCCTCAGTATCCTGTAAATCCAGCAGCCCTATCAGAAGTCCTGCTTGATTCCTGTCTTTCAGAAAAGATGGTAGCGGAGAGCAAACAACACAGTTGCAGGTTTCCATATTCTATGAACTATCAGGAAGTTCCATAGGGAATTACAGGGATGATTTGAGTTTTCGTTAAAAATTATTTTGGCAAACCAGGAGGCAAAGAAATCACTCTCTATGTTGTCATCCAAATGGTGGACATAATAAATTGTGTGCTTCAAAGGCGCTGACTCGGTAAAGATAAAGGACTCACTACGTTATTTCTGATCTACTTCAGTTTTCCAGAATGCATGGTAGAAAAAAAAAGAAAATAAAGGAAAAGAGAAAGAAATAAGAACAGCTAAATGTTTCTCCCTGATCAGTAGAAGAAATAGATTTTATCTTTTAGAAAGTTATATTTCGTTTTGCAGAGTGAGAAGAAGAAAGGCGAGGGTGAAATGTTTCCAAGAGGGCTGGCAAAGTTATTTCTTCATGTGTATTCGGGTAGCATACGATGTTTCTTTCCTTTGCCATTTATTTATGATTTCAGGGGTTTCTGTACTCCCTGGCATAGGAATAAAATTCCATTTCAAAATATATGAAAGACAGAAGCCACTTTCAATTTCTTGCAGAGGGTTGATGTAGTCCTTGCTGTTCTATATGAATATCTGGGACAAAAAAAAAAAAAAAAAAGAAGGATCATTTTCTACCTATGCCACAGGCCATTAAGTTTGACTTAATATTTCTTTGGGTGCAATATTCTGTGTTTGACCGAACCATATGTTCCTGGAAGACTTATTGTGAAGATGCCTTGAACTGAAAAATACCTATTATTTTTCTTGATAGATTGTTTCCATTATAAATCATTTTTCCTCACCTCTCCCCCAGTGCAGCTGCGATTTGAATCTCCCTAAAAATACTTGTTATTGAAAAGGCATTGAGTTCTTTATCAAGGCACATTTCAATCTCCTTTTCAGTGAGCTAAATAAATGGTACTCTTTACCTCTCCTGCTCTAATGCATGTTTCCGTGGTACCTTTAAAGCTTCTTGAATCTTTCCACATCCTTTCCTTTACATTCCTTATACTGAGAATGTATTTGCATAGGGCATTTCAACACTGAATTAGTCAATACCACCCTTACAGATGCAAGTGAGCTGTCAATTATTCTCCTCTCCCCTTCACTCTCTCCCTTTATAGAAGGACTTTATTAATTTTCCCTTCTCTCAAAGTCAAGATGAGACCATGGAGTTTCCGCACACTTTCCTGTAACAACTGCTACACGTCTTGTCAGGATCTGATTTCCTGTTTTGTAAGTCAGCCTGCATTTTTGCCCCTAAATATAGGAGTATAATTTCAGTATATCAATCACATAGCTCATCTATGACTATATAGCATACTTGTGCTTTATCCTCTATAAAAGGATAAGAAAACATTCTTCAGTTGTAATGAGCTGTTATTTCTGGCTGGAATAAAGCATTTTTACAGGCTGTCTTTCATCCGTGGTGAAGACCATCCTCAAAAAATCCTCGGCAAGAGCCAGCACAGATGCCAGCACAGTTTATCCAGGAAAATAAGCAAGAAACTCATTAAACCACCTACAACTAATTGTGACTGGAGATGTCGGCAATGCAAGAAAACCTTCCTGAGGACAGTGGTCTTTGAAGTCCCGTTAAAAATTGCTCATTAACACATCTAAAGCAAAATAAGCGAATAAAATTTAAAATTATTGTTCTTTAAAATCACAGCTTACTAATTTAATCTTTTGAAGGCAATATGCTTAGCCAAATAAACCAATACAAATTTCTATCTATTGAGGCAAGACTCCTGTGTATGCTTTACCTGACACAATAGCTCAGCTTCAGCGAGGAAATAAACAATTATTTGTACTATCACCTCCATTCTTCTGAAGCATATAGGAAAATACAGAGAGAAGAAACCGCAATAAGTCATCTAGTCCATTCTTTTGTCCCAAGACAGTATTATCAGCTGTACTCAACGTATTTCTAAGAGACATTTCCCTGATTGGTTTATAGAAACCATCAGTGATGCAGACTCCAACAGATGACTGGCATCTCTCCCACTCTGGCAACATCTAACTTAGCCCCTCAGGAGATCTGTCACTGCCTCTGTAATTCACTGAGTGTTGGGGAGAACAGTTACTCTCTTCCACAACTACCATCCCACCATCAGGTGAGTAGCAGTCTCGGTCCTTACGCATTACTTGCAAGAACTTGGACAAATTCAAAACTCAATTGCAAGCTTGAAAATACTCGTAGGAATCCAGGTCTCCAAGACGTTTTATAGCCTGACTTGAACAAGTTGCTGATGGAGATGGTGCTTTTCCCATTGGAATCTGTATTAAGCTCCTTTTTCTGTAGGAATTAGCTTCCTTTCTCACTCAAGCTGTGTGTGTTACTACACTTGGTATTTGGCCAAGGAATACTTGAGCTCTCAAGAGCTATAAACTGTCCTGGCACGGGATATCTTGTGCAAGGTGAATGTCAAGGTAGGTTATTCCTGCCTGCTCTCTTCAAAGTGAAGCATATTTACTGTTGTTCTGGGCTGTTAGAGCTATAAATAATAACATTCTCCTCACCCAATAAATGTTCAAGCAGCTCCTTTGTGTAGTGTTTCTGAAGTACATACACAAAAATACATATTATTTAGGTGAAGGGATTTATCTATGCAACGTTCCTGCCTGCTTCTGATCAGGAGTGTTGTAATCTCTCCATTTTTATCTCCCTCTTGGCAGTTCCACTAACTGCAGGGACTCCCATGGACAGAGTCAGTGGATACAGACCCGAATCCAGCCTCTTGGCAGGTTTACGAGGCTGCATGAAGGAAGAGGCACCAGTTTTAGGGACATACGATTCCCTAAAGCTGGTTGCATTCAGCTGATGTACAACTGGAATCTCAGTGGCTTTGAAATACCCCCAAAGACCATAACAAGCAGTAGAGACAGGGTCAAACATCAGCCGCATCCAAACAGGCGCCGCATCACCTGGACTGAGAGCCAACAGGGTTAGAAATCAGATGTGATTTCCTAAGTAACCACCTACAAATTCATAAATTTCTCCCATTAATACCATTCAGAGAATTTCCTTGGGCAGGTTTGCAGTTGTAAAGCTGCCAAGGGCCTCTCCACTGTGTACACGTCTTGTTGCCAGAATCTGGACCCATCCCAAAGTCAAGTTATGTTGCCTGACTACAAAACGTCTATTCAGCTTCACAAGTAGCCTGAACAGAATAGCTGACATGACCAAGAGCAGTCAGTGAGGTTAAAGGAGATTATCGCTTTGGAACATAGTTATGAGTTGAATGTGCAATGAAACTTAAATTCCAGAAAATTTGGTTCAGCTTGTGAGCTTGAGAAAGATCTCCTGGAGTTGCCTCTCTAGTGCTCCCTTCCTTTCCCCACCCATCCACCTCCAAAACCACAGTTATATTTATGTCCTTCCAGCTCCAAGATAAGTGGTGATGTTTATGGCCTGCTGGAGGGTATGCGTCTACACAGAGGCGTAGTTTAATCATGGATAATGACTCTTTACTCTGAAAAATCAATGGCTGTTTATTAAAGAAAAAAAAAAAAAAAAGAAAAAGAGGAATACTTACATTTCCAGTCAAGCACAAGAGAGAAGAAAATCATCAATTTAAATTCATGTTTAGGCTACATGAATATGAATCATAAAATACACTATAATATACTGCATACTATAAACATCTTGTTTAAGCAGTTTTCTTACTCATAATAGGATTTGTCATTGTACAAGGAACATTTTCATTTGAGGAGAATTTCAGCTAATGCAAAGCAGCCTTTGAAATTTTTTGAGGTACATTTTTAATATTGTAAGAGAGCAAACTTCTTAAGTGCATTAAAACCAGAAAAAAAATTCTCAAAAAAAACTGCTAGCAAGAGTAGTTACCTGCGCTCCAGAACTGAAGAGCAAAAATCACTATTCGGTCTGTATTAGCTATGATGACTGCCTGACCTGTATATGCATGTTTGCCCTTTATAACTTTTTTCCTGTATTTGGAAAATTCTCTGTCAAAATAGTTACTGTTACCTCTTAGTTACTTTATTTTGGAAAGGGGTTTCATTTTTTATAATTAATTGTTTAAATGACCACGACTGGAGAGAGGTTTCTGCATCGCCCTGTGCTTCAGTCCTTTTAAATTTGAACTTTCTTTGAACTTCCATTTCAACATTCTCATAATGGGCCTTTTACCTCTTTTAAATTTATTAATTAATAAAAAACAAACTTTAATATTCTCAGCCAATGAAATAACTTGTTTGTACAGTTCTCTAAATTACCACTTCAGATTTTTTTTAAAGCAAATCTTGAACATAAAAAACAAGATTTTTTTTTTATTAATGCTGTTAATGGATTCTTCCGCACTCAGAAATAAAAAAAAGAACTGAAGTTAACACAAGCAGAGTAAGAAGGCAGGACCTCCTATTAAATTTCTGCAAGTACTGCTAGAGTAATTTGGGTTTTGCTCCTTATTTTGCCTGCTAAGCTTGTATTTTTAAATAATGTTATTGACATGAACTGCCTGGGAGGAGATTCAAAAGGGAGATGCTGCATCTCCCATTTCCTATCACTGGGAGAGTCTCGGATGCCTCCTCCAGTTTTGGAGGCTGAAATCCCTTTTTGCTCTCCTCCTCAAAAGGACATTTCTGTAAACATGATGCTCTTCATCAGCACTCCTGTTTCAGAAGCAAAGAACCCAGTTTGGATGGATCTTTAAGGCCTTTGCAGCATGTTCATCACGCTTATATTCAAGCAGTCACCTGGAGCATGGAGGAGCAGGCTCTACATCCCGCCCAAGCTGCGTGTGTAACCCCAGCACCGCCCAAGCCCCAAGCACATTAAAAAAGGAGCAACCAGTCAACCCAAAAAAGAAGCTGTTTTGGTTTAATTTAAAATATAAAAATCAAAAATGCATCTTGAGCATCTAACAAAAACTCAGGAGTTCAGGCCAACTGGACTTAATTTCTCATGAAAGCAAGAAGTATTAAGATTACCAAAATCTCCTCTTTTTTTTTTTTTTTGTAATTTTTTGAAGCACAATGCTGTAATTCCTACCCAATTTTGAGTCACCAGCCATGAATAAGCATCTCTCACATTTTTTAGCTCCACTAGCAAACCAAGCTGTGACTGCAATCCGCTAGTGCCAACATTTTGTCCTGTATTTTCTAATGCAAAGCACCCTTTGTAAGAACAGCTGGCTGTACTGGAAAGCAAATATTCACAAATATTTATAGCAGGTCACTCTCGTACATGGATGCTAATAATTGTTATTTGGAGAACTCTTGAAAGAAAAATAGTGATTTTTCTCTTCCACATAATGGTCTTTTACCCATGGTTCAGGGAGCTTGGGCTTGTTCTGCACATACCTCAAGCTATGGAGAAATTCATGGTGCCAGTGCTGGCCCAGTCACCCAGGAGCCAGGATGGAAACTGTACCAACCACCAAGTAATGGGCCAGGATTCCTTCACATCAGCTTTGCACTATGGCATTTTACCTCCTTGAATCTTAGTGTGGGAACATTATCATTTTGGTTCATATATAATTGCCCTTATTAATCTGTCCAGGACTGTCTTTTTGTGGCCTCCAAACAAATTTCAGGTTGGGGGACTGTGATTCAAATGTAAAATATGGACGTGCTTAAGTCTCAGCAGAGTGAGTGCCTAAAACGCCTCTGTCATCGGGTGCTCATGTTTGATTGAATTTCACCTTGTGCAAAGGTGAGAAAGGAATCCAAAAGGTTCTCTCAGGCCCATTTAGAGAGAAGTCTGTGCATTATTTTAAAGTATAAATTAATAAGCTGGTGTCTTAGACAAAATTTGCATGATTTTTTTTTTTTTTAAACTCCTAATATTTATATGCTAGGAAGATTTAAAATGACTACAGCATAGACTACTTTAATGATCACTCAATCAGGAGGGGTCACTGACTTTTATGTCAACCTTGGGAATGAAGAACAGAAAATCACAGTCCATGTTTTACATCTGCCTGGAAAATTAATGATATATTAAAACTTAATGAGAGCAGAGTCTATCACCCCTCATAAATGGCCCATCTCAGCGTGTCAGTGTGTACATGAAAACGATGTGTCTTAAAGTAAATGAGAAAGTGATCAAAAATTAACCCAATCCTTAAAGGAATTACAGTGTGGTGGTGACTGGACTCACCACTCTACCTTCTGACAGCGATGGAGATCCCATCACACATCCTCCTTCATGGTCACATGGAAGACCAAAGTCACGCCACAAAGCTCCACTGACACCAGTGAGACACCAAGGTGCCAAACCTGAGTATTCGGTCAAATAGAAGGCATGGAGTGGCAAGAAGATATTGCATTGTGTATAATGTTTACTAAGTGGTATATATTCCATGCATGACGTATTTATAGTTTTTCTACTCTTAGAATAGATGAGCGTGGCAGGAGCAAATTAAAAGGTTCGTTGCAATTGAGCTTTTCTTTGAAATATGAACAGGATGTGCAGGAATACACAGAGGGGGCTGGGACCTCATTGCTGATCAGAGGACAGAGGGAAGGCAGAGCCAGACCCTCCTCTGAGGAGCTCAGGGACAGGACAACAGGAGCCAGACCCAAACAGGGACATGGGAAGTTCTGATTAGATATAAGGAAAAAAAATAGCATGAGGGTGATGAGTGACTGGATCAGGTTTAAAAGGGTTGGGAGGATGGTAGAGCTGCTGGATTCTTGCAGAAAGCCACATTTTCCCTCTGCAAAGTGAGCGCAGGAACCTTATCCCCATCTCCCTTCCAGGGAATCCTTTCCCAACCGCAGGAAGAAGCCAAGAGGAGGCAATGACAAGGTTGCCTTTCTTCCCCATAGCTATGCTGCTCAAAACGGTGCGGGACACACGTGCAGGACACGTGTGGAACAGCCAGGAATCAAACCCAGTTGTATCTGCCATCACGTCTGGTTCATCTCCTTTTCTTTAATATAATCATGCTGCAGGGACCACTCTGGTTACAGAAAAGCTTTTCAAAAATACGTACTCAGTCAAAATATCCCACATAAATGTCATCAAAGCAATGGATTATTTATACTGGGAAGCACCAGGAATCCGCTGAGAGTGTGGGATGTACCTGCCAACTGGAAAATGCAACTCATTCCTCAGCAAAAATACTGATATAGTAGAAGAGCTATGAGCGTACAAAACGAGGGGGGAAGAATTATCCCAAGCAGAGTCCCAAGCTCCATAACAACATACATGAAGGCAAATGGATACTGCCAAAGAGCTTCAAAACAGTGCGGTGGTGGTAGTATGCAAATAAAACCCAGCGAGATAATCCCAATCCACGGCGCCGAAGTCCTTTGCTGATACAGGAGACAGGGGAGCAAAAAGTGAGATCATATGTGATGTTACTTGTTCAGTCTCTTTGCTTACGGTCTGGCCGAAGCCAGGCATTACTGCCTAAGATAACAAGAAAGTAATTTAATGTAATTTAACTCGTTAGAAGAGCTGTACGATTGAACATCCGCATACAGACCTTGCTTCCAATTAAAAGCAACCTGTAGTTACCGTGCTAGCCAACCTGCCATGCATGGACTGAAGAGGAATACCAGAGCTTTCTTGCCCTGGGCTTTCAGTCCCTACCTGCGTCCTGTGAGATGCCGGAAGTATCAGAGCTGTAATTCACCACACGCTACATAACTCATGACATGCTACATGGCTCACTGTGTTCGACGTAGGCAAGGATGCCATTACAGCAACCCGGAAATCACATGTGCTCTTCCTGCAGTAAGTGCTCCTCAGTGCTTATGGTTTTAAAGGAGGAAAATTCCAAGTTTCTTGCTAGCTGCTTATTTCCAAAGGTATCACTCAACAAGCAAGCCCAAGTCTTCAAGTGATATTTTGTGAATTAATGGCTATTAAAAATCAATTAAATAAATCAGTGCATTCATTAAACAATTATGGGTACAGAAGCCTTTTTTTTCATGCAGATGTTTCATGCATTAGCCTGGATACAGGCAGGAATTTGTACATCTGCTGCTGGATACAGCAAGACTCCTTAGGTCTCGCTGCTGCAATATCGTCTTCCCTCCTTGCTACATTTCTCTATCAAGCTCTAGCAACAGACCTTGCTGAGCCTGTAATTTTTATTTCACTGTGTTAGCTTTTAAGAATAATGTGGCATTACCTGTTGAGTGCCTGTGTTTCTTTCTTCCCCGGTGCAAAGACATTTATTTGTGACCACTAAATGAATTGCTAAAAGTAAAAACTAATCAGAAATAATTGCTTTCCTTGCAAAACGAAGCCTAGTTTTAATGCAAAGGAATTTCTGGTGACAAATAAAGGCCTCTAGAGCTTAATCGCAGAAAATTTGCTTCGGTTAATATTGAATTATTGACCTTCTCATATAAGTACTGCTAGTTCAAGCAATTTCTATACGGGCAAGAGAGTTTACCATTTGAAAAAGATTGAAAATGGACTGAGCGCAGAACGGAGCCCCTCTGTGTTTCCCAGCCATAAGCACATTCCTTAGGCTAGCACAGAGGCACGGGGACCATCGCATAAATCACAACCTGCGACAGGCACCGCCGCGGCTGCAGAGTCCCCGCAACTTGGGAGGGAGGTATACGGGGGCTGCTGCCTGCAGGGGGGTCTCCTCATGCTCCAGTGAAATTCCTCTTGTTTTTGCATCACCACCTCGAAGAAAGACCCGCTTCCCCATCCCGCCGCCACGACGGACAACGTAGGCTATAGGGAATGAGATGCAGAGAGCCACCTTCGCCTTCGGGAACAGTCTGCAACGTTGTTCACTTTAAATAAATCATGAAATTGAGGCATGAATCCTCTGCTAATATTATATATTCAAATGTCTGCTCTGAATAATTCACTGTGACTAGCTAATTTCTTCTCTATCTCTGTGAGCATATTTTTCTTCAAGAACGGTTACTTCCACAGAGAAAACAATATGCCAGTTTCTATATTAAATGTTATATTTTATTTATGCATACTTGCATCTAAGGAAGGGCAGATTCTCCTCACCTTTTGCCACAGCCTTTAAATACGAAATGCTGTTCCTTGGAAAACAGGTCATTTTCATCAGTATTTATTCCTTTCATGTAAGCCTTCCTCTAAGCCACTGCAGCTATTTTCTCCAGTAAGCTTTATCTTATCTTTTACTTACAAAGTTGTTTTTACATTTGTCAAATTCTCTTACAAACCCATCTGGGATTTAAATGTAAATGGATATGTTTCTTCTAGTGATTTCAGAATAATTTGTTTGCATGTGAAATAAAATATTAGAAGAATATGCTCTGTGTTTTTACTTGGAACTCTCCTGTGAGTACTGGTTATACGCTGGCTTCACCTGAAAAACACTATTTTGAAATTCAAAAGAAATCCTACCCTAAATTTGCTTATTTTGGAGGTATTAAGAAATATCTACTTTCAAGATTCAATCAACCCACCAGCTAAGCATATTTTGCTTTAAGCTGAGTATGTTCAAGACTATAGGGAGGTGGTAAATTGTGCACCCAAACACTAGACTAATATCCTATGTCCTACGTGATCAGACAGAGGTTCCTGTGCCTACACATTTGCATTACGTTTAATCCTATGTTTCACACCAGCACGTTTGGTTAGCAGGTTTATTACTGTGTTCCTACACATTTCCTCAGAGCTTAAATAATTATTGTGGCATATTCAGCTGGATGGTAGAGATGGTTATTTTGTGATGCCTGCAGTAATGTCACCCTAGGTACTACCCCCAAAAGCTACATAAGCAGATTAAGGGCACAACTTGCCCAGCTTTAGGTCTGACTAGACTGCCTATAGCACCCGCGTGCACCTGCCAAAATCAGAGGCAGAGGCATCACCAGACTGCAGCGAAGCTGTTGTGCCAGCACCTGGTTTCACAACCAGCTGCACAGAATTGATAACTCTGGGGTCCTGCACTGCTACCTATGTATTACTTTATTGTCATCAAAGGGAAATAACCTTCAGTGCCTGTATTTTTAGTATTCTACTAATATTTTTGGTCTGAGATCCAGTCCTTGTGAATTGATTGCAATCTGGATGCAACATCTGTGATTGCACCCGGGATCGCACTAATTTATTCAAGGGTTCTTTTGAGTTGTTTGCTCTTAAGAAAGCCCCAAAAAAATCGTCATCTTGAGTTTAACATTGAACCAATGCTAAGTCCAAGTACTTCTTCGACCGAGTTTGCTTGGACCTTGCCAATATGCATCCTACACTCTAGTGAACGCAGCCAAGCCAAAACTTGCTATGAAAATCAGTACAGAACGAAAAAGCAAAGCAGAACAAAATGATTCATCCTTGCAGCAACAGAGTCAGCTGACTAGGAGATGTCTTGCAATAACAAGGGAATACAGAGTTACCCCAGCTTCATAAAACTACTGTAAGAGATTTTAATGCTAGAAGGCACCATCAGGATCATATAAATCAACTTTCTACATAGTAATATATACCCAAGGATTCTTGCAGTAAACCTATTACATCCCAAGCAGACAATAACCTCCAATCAGTCAAGAGAAACTACCGTGTCTTCGTATCAGGTATTCAAGCACTTACATTCACCCTTAGAAGTTGTCATCCAATTTCTACACTGAAATTGCCTAATTTTAGCTTCTAGGCACTGGATTCATACCTTGTCCCAGCATAAATCCCTTCTCTGAGTCAGTTTTGTAAGTGATCAAAGAGTCTCTTAATAGTGCCCTAAATATATATATATATTTANTCCTCTTTTCTTCAGCTCTTTTTCCATTTGTTCAAAAGTCACAGGATCTTATTACTCCAGACCAGACAATACTGGTATTCACCTTCTTGTAGACTTTCCTTTATGTCCTCATGCCAACAGAAGAAAAATTGTTTTTAAAGCCATTGAGAATATAAACACCTTGTGCTCATAGCAGTAAAATAGTCATTTGCATGAAGGAAAATAATTCCTGGATCCTGGCTTACTATCCAGCAGTCTTGCTTGTATAAATAATTCTCTCCTGCTGTCCAGCACTAAAATGAAACTAGAAAGCTTTGAGGTGCAATTGGCAAATAAAGTTTCTATTAAAAGAAAAAAAAAGTCATGATAAATTATTTCATTTTAAAACCTAAAAAACCTAAAAAAGTTAAATTCAGTGCAATAACTTTAGATAAATTGTTAGTGATGACTGCCGGCTTATGGAAGGACTGCAACAAACTTTTGTACCTAAACAGCACCCAAGCTGGCAATGCCCATTGCAAACAGGCAGCTCAGCCCCAAATATTTCATCACTCCCAAATTCCTCAATTACTGCACTCTCTATTTGACCTTATTTCCACAGCAAACACAAGAGAATTTTCCATAAAGAGTTGAGACGGATACAACCTGACATTCAAAGCTTTTATCCTCCATTTATGCCATTTTTAAGGAAAAGAGCTTCATTGTTATGGTGATTACTGCAAGAAAAAGCGGCCTGGGCAGCGTAGAGCGCCTGGGCCGTGTGTTTGGTTTGGTCCTGTACAAACGGTTTCAGGATACTATCTGCTTTCTTACATGGTGAATTGTGTATCGCTGGACAGAAATTCACATCAAATGTTGAAGCTGCCCGGCTGCGAAGGGTTGTGAGGATCCTAATGTTTTGCAGCAAGAGGATTTGTGTGCTTGGAGCTACTACAGGACTGGTGGAACGTATGGAGGAAATGCCTTTCAATTAGGACTCTTAAAAACGGGTCCTTTAAACAGGCAGAGAAAAAAACCCGGCTACTAGCCTGGTTCCTTAGCCTGAAGGAGAGCTCATCTCACTTCAAACCATGTGATGGGCATCAAAGAAGCAATGGGACAGCTCAGTCATTGGAAAGGAGTGAGTTTCTCTTCGGCTTTGAAGGTTGGCAAGTGGCACCGGGGCTGTGGGGCCATTCTAGTATTGAGTTCACCGCCCCGCGCGGCTCTTCTGATTCGGAACGCACGCGCGGCCTGAGCGGCGGGAAGCTGAACTGCCGCCTCGTCCACGCTAAGAACAACCCTGCGCGCCATGCCGAGATGTGTAGCTGTCGCTGTGCCGAGCCCTCTCCATTTCAACCTTTAGCCTTCAAGGAAAACTGAAAAAAATAATTCAAGAGGAGTCAAAGGGGCCTCCCCAATATCTGTAAAGATAAAGCGAGTCTTTATGCCTCTTTCAAGAGCCCGAATCCATACTACTACTAACTGCTACGGGAAGACATTTCACACATCTGACGGCAGAGCCGCACAGATGTGAGCCGAACCTAAGCTTCCTTCCTGCCCCTCGCGCCGATTAACCTTTTTGCCTCAGATCTCAGAAGGCAAGATGAAAGATCCCTAAAGATCAGCATTCCAGCAAGAGAGTGTGACCCAGTCTATTAAGGGCTTTAGATGCGAGGACTCAAGCCTTGAACTCAATCAAAACGCCAACAAGCAGTTTGCGCGGAGCGGAGCGGCGGGAAGGATCAAAACGCGCCCGCCCCAGCGTGGTGGTAATTGCCCTCCGGCGTCCTGCGCGCGCTGCAGGTAATTGCCCGGCTTCTTTAGAGGCCGTTTGAAGCAGTTCAGCGGGGATCTAACAACGCCCGGCAGAAACGCCGTGGCCAGGGGCAGCGAGGGCTGCAGGGCAGCGTCACACGAAGCCGGTGGGGCAACGGGCCCGCGCAGGCCCGAGGCCGGCGCCGCAGAGCTCGTGCGGGGCGCGCGGCCGCGGGAGGGCTCGCCGGCCTCCCCAAGGGGCTGCCCGGCGTCTGCTCCAACGCCACTGTGGTTTAGGCCTCACACTACTCCAGCTGGACGGAAGAAGTTGCTCAGAATAAGTCACAACACAAGGATAACATGATTATTCCTCCTCACGATTTATTACGTGACTACTTAATTTGGAATATTGATAATATTTGAAGGGGAAAGAGGAAACGCATATTGAGAGAACGTCAAACCTCAAACATAGTCCTGTACTACTCCAGACAATATTTTACTGGAGGGTGAAAATACTTCCTTGGAGTAGAAACCACCTACCATTTGCAAAAGTAGAGCACCCAGTGGAGCACTCTTACTCTTAGATGATTTCAGCCTTTAGGCATAGTCAGACTGCAAGCAAATATAAATATTATTAAACGGTTGCTTTCAAAGTCCTGGCTTAACCTCCTTTTAAAAAAAAAAAAAAAAAAAAACAGGGATGTTCATTGACACTGTAACTATATTAAAACTAAGTCTATATACAAGATCAACATTCAAGTGATAAAGAATACAAGAAAAGTCTTAGCCTCATAGGGAAATGTAGGTGGCAAAAATCTGCCTTCGAACAGGAACCTGAAATGCAGTCATCATGAGCTACTCCCAGCCTACTGTATTTTCACCATATTTCACCAGTTTCTACAAGTCATCTGAAAATTATCCTGTCCACAATAGCAATTCTTTTAAAATCACAGTATCTTCCCAAATAATGAGCAAGAGACAGAGACTGTTACCATGCAATCTAGCATCCATGCAAAAACCTTTAGGGATAATCAGTACAAACACTGCATGATGTTTTATGGATTTAAAACTCTGTAAGCTTTGGCATAATTTACCTTATGTATTTTTGTAATAATTAAAAATTACTGTATGGTAAGAATCTAAATAAAAAGCTAAAGTTAAAGTTCTATCTTGAGCTTACAATATAATTTCATCTTCACATGCAACCGGTCGCATGGAAAGAATAGGGAGTTGTGATTTTTTTGTTAGCAAATTCCTATGGGAGTGGAAGCACAACAGAGTGGAGCTGCAGCAGACGGAGTTTGCAGCTGGGAAATGGCTTGTTTCACTCCTGATTTAAGTGCAGATTTGCTCTTCAATGGTCTTACTAGGAGAAACAACATTCAAGGTCTACTTTAGCAGCAAAGTTACCCTAAGCCAACTTTTGTAGTCACTAGTTGCCATGAAATAAATGCTGCTCATGTCTTTCAACTTGCATGATTTTTTTTTTTTACCTACTTTTTGTTTCTCTGAAGTCACAGTCATGCTCTGTTGATAGGAAGTATTCCAACCCAATCGCAACCCAATGCAGACAAAGCACTTCTTTTCAAAAGACAAATTTGAAATCAGGCTAAACTATTCCTCCCACTGCCCTTCTTTTGTCTAGGAGTGGCAGGAATGTAAAATTACTCTCAGAGCTGGCACGCAAAGAGAAAAAAGCTACTTAATTTCTTGCACACTGCTTCTTTGAAAATGAAGAGAGCTGTGCTGACAACATGAAGAGAAAGTTTCAGAGAGTGTCATGCTTTATTTTTAATACAGAATTAGAGAACAAGTCTCTATCTTACTTATCCTTGTTCATGCCTATGGAGACAGCACCAAATTCTCACCAGGGATAACTGGCTTTTCTTGGCTTAGGCTCACACAAAAATTTGCATAATCCATACATAATACTTGTGCTTCTCCTTCTGCAACACAAAATGAAAAAATGATACAAAACCAAAATTGAAGATGAGTTTTACGTATTCTTTATCCATTTGAAGACTTTTGCTCAATTTTACGGCCTTGAATTCAGTTGCATTTAGAGGTTTCATTTAGAGGTTGCCACTGAAACAAACTCTTATTTAAAGTATTTACTAGTGTTTTAATTCTATTTACTTGAACCTTGAAAAACTCTTTAGGCTTTTAAGTCTGTGCTCCCATGATACACATGCTTGGAAATCAATGGTGTTCCTGGGGGGTCAACAGGCAGAGTCCCTCAAGCGTCAAGTGGATCTTGTACAAATAAATCTGGTTTTGTAACACACTAAAGTACTAATATTTATACATGGAAATAAAAAGAAAGAAAGAAAGAAAAAGATGTGCTGCTTTTGTAGTGCTCAGGCAAACCATTCCCTTTGCTGTTCTGTACACCTAGGCATTCACTCTGTCTTGATATCGTCTTGGTGCTTAAAACAAATGCAGAGCCAAGCTATCTATCTTCATAATTAAACTTTTCACATGCACGTGGCTTCAAAATACATGTCGATTTAGCTACTTCTGAATTTCCATAGTTCCTATGTTCTTTGATCCAGAATAATTATAAAAAAAAAGAAAGAAAAATATGAAAAAAGCAAAGCAAGTAATGTTGCATTACATACCTATCTTGGTCAAGAGAGTTGAGGAGGCAGAATTACTTTTATATAAGCAAACTACCCTGAACTGCCCTGAACTATGTATGCTTCAATATTTATATATTCCTCTGTACTTTGCAAAACTTAGTACAAAGTATTCTTTGTATAAAAAAAAAAAAATAAAAAAAAATTATTATAATGTAGCTCATAGCAAGCTCACTTGTAAAGAAACTCCAGTGATGAACAATGTGACGAGAGCCCTAAAAAACACAGACACCTGTAATTGTTCCCATAGGACCCACGTGCTGTAGAGGACGATCTTTTTAATCTCCTTTAAGCCTCTGAAGGCAGGCGGCACATAAATCCTGCTCACCTGGGCACTGCCCAAACTCCAAACCAAAATGTTTTTAAACAAGTCTTTTTCCAAGCATTATAATCCCACATTTCTGCTTCATTTTCTCCTGGATCAAATGTTCCTAAGGAATGCTCCTTCTGAAAGGGAAGGAAAAACGCTCCAAGCGTTTGAACACGGCAGTCAAGCAAGGCTGACAAGAACTCGTCGCCCACTTTAAAAGGGTATCAACCAAGCTGAACACATGGAGTGACAGGGTGAAACCACCACGTATATTCCCAGCTGGTGGTTTGGGGCTGAAAGGCTGAGTAATTATTCTCCTTTAGAGCTCTGGCTCCTGTTTGCTGAGGAGCAGCCACGCCGCTGTCAAGCTTAGTGACAGCACCCTCACACTGAAAGGGCGCTTGTCACGACAATTTCTTCATCAAATTTTCCGTACCTCAGTCAATTGAGCATCCCTAGCGAAGGTCTTAATGCCAGGATGTTGAAGTTCTACACACACCAAAAAAGAAACCACTAAAAGGTTATGGATACTAATACTGAAATGTTCACTTTTCAAAGCCAAAAGGCTAAAAGTGAGGAAGAAACAACCCAAGTAGTCAGCAGAGGCCTATATGGCAGTGTGAGAGTGAAATGTTTCAAGCTTGTTACTTCTGAGCAGAAAATCTGTGAATTACTAAGAAGCAGAATGCCTCAGTACTTAAAATTACAGCAGGAAAAAAAGGCTTCTTACAAATTTATGAGCACTACTAGTTCATATCGTTATAGCAGCTTTGTTTCAAACTGCAGCAGAAATCAGAACCATCCATAGCAAGGCGGCCTCTGCATCACAGCCAGTCTCCAAGCACCCTCTGACACTCTCTGATATCTTAGCATAGAAGGGAACTGATTAACTGGTAGAAAATTGGTAGCGGACAATTAAATTCAAGACCTGATCCTGCTATGAGTTACCTTGTTACTCTCTAATGTACCCATATTTAGGGATAGCTTTTAGTACCTTTTTATTTATTTTTAGTATATCTTTTCATCTTCATTCCCCAACCCAAATACCAAGAAACATTCCTTATACCTCTGCTAGATACCATGTCCAAGATTGGGTCCCCAAAGACAGCAAAGGCATCAGAGGACCTGAATTATCCTACCACACTGTGATCCTAAAACATTTCAGCTAGCAGAGTTTTTACTGGGGGAAGATGGTGACTCCAAAACCCTGAGACTTTATAACATACCAAGGTGGACACAAGTTTGCAGGCACTTAACACATGCTTAGCACATATTTAAATCCTGCCTTGTCCCAAGAACATGTCACAACTTGTTTAAATCCTACTGATTTTCCCTCACCTTTGATAACACGCTTAAGTGTCCGAGAAAAAGAGGACTATTTATTAAGTAGAATACGTCTTGTCATCTCCCCTGGCGACCCTCCTCAATCCTTTCCTTGTTGTTAACTGCCTAGAAACACTGCAGAGGAGGTTCCACATGTTAAAAGTTAGCTCAGAAAATACTTTCCTGGGCTGTTACAATAACATAGAAGAAGACAGTAATAAGACCATAAGTTTTATTACAGAAAGCAGGACAAGCAGAAAAACAAGGCTCTTTATATCCCCGAAGTTAAACGGTTTCGTTAAGGAAGACAAAGCACCACCCGTGACCTTTAAGAGATTAATTTTGTTCTCTCACTCTTTCTCCAATGCGAAGGATTAAAACATTATTCATTCCAAAGCTATAAAAAAATCTGTCATTTACACTACTTTTTATTTTCTTCTCGGCACATCCATTATGTTTCAAATAAACATTTTCTCCCACTAGCAGAGCTCTTAAATAACTTCTTCGAACACTCAGGACTAGTGTTGACAAAACTGTGAATAATGCTCAGCTGAATTGCATGTGTCACAACCAAACACCTCACCTCCGAGCGCGCACGTCCCCCGAGAGAGCACGTTAGAGCACGGCACGCTTCAGCCCCGCAGCTCCCAAGGACAGCCCTCTTCCCTGCCTATGACAAATCTCAGCACATCACAGCGCCCTGACACGAGTAAAACTTTCACAGCTTCACAGTTATCCGAAGATTGCAGCAAACAGGCTGAAAATTTTAATTGCAGCAGAGCTGGATTCGTTTTGCAAGCGTTGTTGCATTTGCTGTGTGTTTTTCATCAGTCCGATTCAATTTTATGTAACCTTATGCAATGAGTGGTGACATGTTTTTATATGCAGCCTTTCCCACCTTGAGCCACACAGGTTGCAGGGAGAAAACCAGCAGAAGGAAACCAAGCTGGAGACCCACACGCGATACAAAGGAAACATCGGTTCACCCCCCTGCATGGTGTTAAAGATAGAGCCAAGCACATTTTCCAAAAGGTTAGGAGCCTCTGGATCCAATCCGGGGAGCTACAAGACTCTAAAACGCTACGTGAGGCCTGTGCAAGGGTCCCAGCTGGAGCTTGATGAGTAACTGTCATTTCAAGAGCGGAGGCCATCGCAAAAACAGGCTTTTCAGTGGATTATAAGTGGTCACTGATGCTCAAAATTCATAATGCTGTTAAGATGCCTTGTAGTGTACAGAAGTTATAGCAGATGATCATCACTTACCATTGAGTGACTGAGCTATGGCTGTGGCCTTAAAAACAATTCAACGTGGCCAAAGCAGAGGCCTGCCCCTCTCAGGAAGCAGCAGCAGTCGAAGCAAGATACAATTAGTAATTTGCTGCTTTTCAATCCAGGCAGAAGTGCACTAAAATACTCACAAAATGAACTTTACAGCAGGTAATTAACATTGTTGCATTTACTTAGCCTTTTTTTAACGGGGTTAAGGAGAAGCAAATGAACAACGTGGAGCCAAAGACAAAGATCTTTGCATTTGCGAAGAGAGGGTACGAGAAACCAGGTGCAAACAGCAAAATCAGCAGGAATAGAACAGGGAATTTCAAGGAAGCAGGAGAAATCTCTGCTGAAAAGATTTTCTCCAGAAAAGGTTTGGTCTCAGAAGTAATATGTGGTTTTCAGCACAGTGGCATCTAATTCCTAGATATATATAGGTAGATGAACATATAATTAGGAAAATATATACCTAAATAACAACATATAAACCGTGTATATATAAACATAACATATACAAATGTAAATTATGTCTATATTTATTTTCAAATTGCAACAGCAAACACTTGTTGATTAAAATTACATCCTACCTGAGTTGCACTGTTGATCTGATTGAAAAACGAGGTGTAAAATCATCTCTCAGGAGAGCTGCACAAATTCCTCTGAAATACAAGAGCATCCATTTGTAATATACATATGTAAATATGCCTTTGTAATAAACATATATAAAAAGTATATTAAAAGTATATAAACATGTGGATCACTAGAATCAAGTGCACGGTCCTGGGTCCTGCTCAGTCACCTGGGTGACCTGTTGCCCAAGGAGGCTCCAAGGAGGCTCCATCCTTGCAGCTACTCGAGGGCCGCCTGGACGTGCAAGGTGCTCCAGGTGACCCTGCTTGGGCAGCACGATCATCTCCAGAGGCTCCTTCCAGCCTCAGCCCTGCTGTTCTGCTGCTTTCTCACCACTCTCCAGCCTTGCCTTCATTCCTGCCCCAGGAAATGCCATATGTCAGAAAGAAGATACCTAAAAGGGCACACTTTTAGGCTTGCTGTTCAGACGAGAGGTGCTCACCTAAGACTGACCATGACTTTGAAAAAATAATGTCTTCTCTCAGGAAAGGTCATTTGCAACCAGTTGTAAAGAAACAACTTTTCCTCCGGCAACAAAGTTAGTTTCATTAAATGGCTTAAGCCTCTGAGGCAGGAAATACAGAAACTGAACTGGCCTCCGGCACTGATTAGTCAATTAATGCCCAGTGTAATGAGGATGGTGCGTAGGGAGCTCTTTACACGAATAATCTAAAATTGTTTCTTACAGGTAGAGTTAATCTATTTGTAGAGATGCTCTTAGACGATCCCAAACATGTTCCCGTTGGCATTCCTGAAAATCCTAAAAGGCTACAACGTGAGAAGAGGCTCTGGCTGGCAGCCAGCTGCACATTCAGGAATATTCAGTTTATTGAGTCTCGTCTTTTTGCCCTCTTTGCTTCCCTTGCCGAGAAGCTATTTCTATGGCGTTTTTGTGAAGGCTTCAGCACGTGCTCAAATGGCTCTTCTAAGTGGAGGAATAAACTCTTCAGTGAATCCTGAAAAGATGAACAACCCCAGGCTGAATCCCTTAGCAAAATAAATTAAGGCAAATTTAATATTTGGGTATTACTGAGATAAATTCTCATAGGAATTCATGGCTTTCCAGGGCACAAATTATGAGATGATGCTTAAGGAGGACATAAAATATCCTGTGCCGACATGTAAAATCTGACAACACTTTCTAAAAGAACAGCGAGTTTTACCTGCCCTGCATGCTGTTCAGATGGTTGTGCCTAGATTTTCAGCTCCAAGCATCCATAGGATTACATGAACAGAGCAACGCAAAAAATTCTTAACTTGCTTTTTGCTGCAACGGGAGGGAGAGGTTGTGGTTAATACAGCGCAGTTGTGTGCAGAGATGCATGACCTGCATCACTCAGGAAAAAAGCTGAATTTCAGCCCAAAGTCTGCAGCTCTTTGTTCACCTGGCACTGGTTACAAATACAAAGAGCCAACAGATCATCCTATATTTGCCTCATATTTCAAGCTAAAGTAGAAGTTAGAGTCTAAGCACTAAAGATGCAATTTTTTTTTAAGTGAGCTGAAATTTTTAGAAAGCTGCCCTGCCATCCTGGTTCATTTCCATGATAACATCATTCAGAGAAGACCATTTCCTGCACCTGCCTGATCCCAGATTTTTTACTGCAGCAGAAGGGCTGTGCCACGAGACCAGGCACTCAACAGGGAAACCCATCATTCCTGCTTTCCCAGCAATATATTTGCTTTTTGGACACAGCTATGGCCTGAGCTTCAGCGACAACTGCCTGGTCCTGCTCATTAGAAATAGCAGAGAGGCCTAATCTGAAGTTAAAAATCTGCTTTCAACTTGGAGCTTTCTGATTCAGTTAAAGCTGTTGTTTTTTCTACCTACTATCACAAGTAGCTCTCATTCCATCTCTGGGCCACTGGCAACAATTTTAAGTGCAATCATGCATTTTCTACATACATATCTATACAATTTCTATTATAAAAATATGAATATGTATGTGTAAATATAGGAGTATATACTTATGTGTATGATTCCTGTGAAAATACATATATATTTGCATGCCTGTGCATAGAAAGCAAGTTGGCTGTAGTTTTGGGTGATGCATGTGGGTGTCTTCCCAAAAGCAGCAATGGGTAATGCTTCCGTTCAGCATCTGAACGGGAAATATTCCGTAAGCAAAAAACCTGTAACTCTTCTGCCAGGCTGCAGATATATGGTTTGAAAGTGTTCATTATGCATCAGTCCTGCTGTATTATTAAGTTATCTGTGCTTTGTGAAGCCTTGGTTTCCTTTGCTCCATGTGGCAATTATCAAGGTGAAATCATAGCTATTATTTCTTAATCTGATCAGATATGGGCTAGTTTACTTCCAGATACCTATTTGCTAAAAAAGAAATCTCTGATATTTCACAGTTGCTCTGTGACTGGTTTGTCATCGTTTCACTAATTCTTTTGTCCACCTTCTTGCCTGCTAATGTAATAAATCAGCCTAATAAAATTACTGTCATCTGCTCCATAACAACCAGGAAAAAAAAAAAAAAAACAGCTTTTTCCTCCTGGAAGTTGTTGTCAAAATCATAAAACACAAAGATTTTTAAAACATATGAGCAAGGAAAAAGTACCGAGTACAAAAATGACAGCTTCTTTCCACACCTAAATAGATTCGGGTTATATTAACGAGTTGTAAAATCCCCTCTCCTTCCTGTTTTCTGTCCTACTCAAACAGTAGAGCTTCAATCAAGTTTATCAATGGAACGGGGGAAGGAGGAGAGGACATTTCTGCAAAACCAGTAATTCATGAGGAGAAATGGTGATTTTGTTGTATGTAACTTTTCAGGAACTCTTCTAGATTGCGTGGCCTGGAGTCAATCTTTCATTTCAGTTCCTATGTAGCATTAGTCTGTAATAGTCCAGACCACTTTTACTGCATAGACAACACGGAAAGTCAGGATTTCTGGCCCCGTTACCAGATGTCATTATTTCCTGGGCAAAATATCCCTCTCCTGATGTGCCATTAGTGTTCCCAGTGTTTTTAGGAATGAGCTGACAAGAGTCAAGGAAAATAATCCAGAGTTTTGCAAGGGCAGGTATACTTGTCTCGAATCACACAGAAAACGAAGCAGAGAAGGATTGCAGTGAATTACAAAATCTCCTCAAGTGGAAAAAACAGATTGTGCCACGTTCCCAATAAAATAGTTCACAAATGTAGGGAAAGGGGGAAATTTTTTTAACAGAATCAGAGAAAAAAATTGTGAACAAAAAGCAATTAACATAGGGAATAACATGCTAAATAAAATGCTGTTTTTCTTTTTCAGGGGATAGGAAATTGTACTTCCCAAAATAGAAAGTGTAGATAGCAATTCTTCAGATTAACAGGTTGCTAGACAGCTGTTTGCAAATTCACAGAATGAGATCCAGAGTTTGTGAAGTGCAACCTCAGCTGAAGCACAGTTTCCCTGCAAATTTTGACGCTACCCACTCACGCAATTTGATTACAAGATCGAATCTGGTTATGCCCTGCCTCCAGATGCGGGGCTTTCTCCAATAACTTACAGACAACTGCTAAACTTGCCAACTGACTATATGGAAAGGATGAAAACTCACACTTCAAAATACACCAGAAACAATGTGAAAGCTTCCTGTGGGTGCATGCATGTTGAAGGACACCTTATTTATTTTAATTGAAATGCTTCACGCACAGTTCTGGAACAAAGTACTCAGTAAGAACAGAAAAAGCTTCAGAATGAGGAAGAAATCCAGCAGTGGAAGCTAAATGCAACCTTGTGTAGTCAGCATTGGCTTCACCAAACTCTCCACAAGTGTATTTTTAATAAATCACCTTTTGAAAAATAGAGGTAACTCAAAGCCAAAACCGTAAGGCTGAAACATGCTCCATATGACCAGCGGCTGTTGCTCACATTTGGAAATACCACAATGATATTTTATTTACCCATCAGAAAATGTACTTATCCAAATCTACGGCTCCACGGCAAAAGACCCAATGTCCAAAAAAAAAAAAGTTTCCACATTATTCAGTAGATCAGGTTCATCGGCAAGACAGTGATCAGCAAAATAATTGAACTGCTGCAGATAAAAAGAGCAAGTTTCTCCAGAGTATTTTCATTGCCCCTTTAGTGATCACACTGCTCAAGCCCTTACATAAAATACACTGCGCCCGGCTATATCACCACAGTAGCTGCTGGTTATTACACCCTGATTAATAAACCTAGAAGGGTCACGGATCTCTGCTTTGGCTTTGAACACAAACACGTAGAGAAATCATGTGATGCTGATGCTTGTTGTGATGAACATATGTATGATATGATGAACATAAACTATTGTGCTCCCAGGCTGGCTGTGGACTGCTCTGTTTCAGGGCATCTGTGCTATCAAGGCAGGCTCATTTTCTACCCCTTCTGAATATCTTCTTGTGCCTTTTGAATTCTCCTCACATCTTCATCTGGATATAATGCACCAGCAGCAAAAATTTCAATAAATCTCCCTGTGTGTTAGTCCAACTAATGAGCAGCAGCTCAGCTTCTCCTGTAAAATGCTGTACTACCGAAGGATCAGGACGTTCTCTTTCTGTTTTTCTTGTTGCTCTTTGAGGGAACAGCCTTAATACTACGTTAAATATAATCACTGAAGACACTGCCTACTTATTTCTTGAATATCCCATGTTTGTGCTGTGACCTGTTCTTGATGCTGTGCTGTGGCTGCGGTTCCGCAGCTGCTCTTGCCCTTTCTTGGTGGACACATCCCCCACTGAGGCCAAGGGTGAGCACCCAAATGACAACACGGTAAGACCTTGGTAGCATTTAATTAAATTAAGTCCACAGCAGAACCTCTCTGCAAGGGCTCAGCAATGGCCAAGTGCTGCCTAAGGGATGGGGAACCCAGGGAGCCATCAAGGGGGTTCATGGTGATGGGGCAGGCCCAAGGCCAAGCCCATCTGCAACACCAGGATGTGCCAGAATTGAGTGGCTTAACACATGAAAAAACAGGACTTTTTTGGTACGCGTCTCACTTACAAATCAAACTCCAGAACTCATTCTTTCCTCCTTTTCTCCAGTACAAACACCAGCTTCTCAAAGAACAGAATAAATCTTTTGATCTTCCTACTAAGCTGGGCCATGAAAACATTCAGTAGAATTTATTTCCAAATCCAAGAAATAGGAGACCGTTTCTTACACTATGAGGGATGATATTTCAAAGATGTACATTCAAGCCATTACAGAAGCAACTTGCCTATCTAGCTGTTCATCACAGAAAGAAACTCATGGAAATTCAACTGTTTAAAAGATTAACAAAATATTTCTTCACTTAACATTTACAAATTCCCCCAAAAGACAAGCTGAGGCTGAAACATCTACTGTAATAAATCCTCTTCAGCCTCTCATCTGATAATCTCCAGTTTTACTAGCACATTGACAGCACAGTTAGGCTGGTCAAAAAGCTGGCCCTAGGCCTCCAGTAAGGATTAGGAAGGGAAAAATATGCACACTAATAGTCACTAATAGTCATTTATAACTATAACTCTGTATTTACAAAAGACACAGTTCAGATAAAAGGTCATACAAGTGACAATCAACAACTGTCAACTGTTTGCCATTTGTGTCATAAAATTGTATTTTTTACGGCCCTTAAATAAACTGCTGCACACAACCAGGGACTCCTCCCTGTACACTCTCTGATGGAGGTATTTCAGGTGCATATTAAGGCCTTAGCCTTGACGTTACACTAGCCAAGCAAGACACGGAGAAGCAAAACCTCCTGCTGAAGGTTACACGGTGTCTGTGACAGAGGAGAGAATGAGAAAGTAGCGTCGAGAAATAAATCGCTCTGGCTGCAAGTTAAACTTGTGATCTATGAAATACTGGTTAGAATCAGAAAACACTCTTCCTTCCAGTGCCTGTCTTTGTGCTGGAAGGAATACTGGACGATATCAGGATTCTCTAGCAAGTTGAGGCCCAACCTATGAAAGTCATAAAGCTCCACATCTGCCTTCAGTTGAAGGAGGATAACGGCTGAGTACAGAGCGAGGAGAGGCCCAACCTGGCGCATCCCAGTGAAGTTCAATGCATGAATGATATTAATATCCTCTTCCACCTTCAGACTTCACTCATCCCCATAACTTTTAAATCATCCTCATGACACTGTCTCCTGCTCTGTGAAACCATCTGTTAAGAAACTTACCTGTGTTGGGTTTCTTCTGTATGGTTAAAGAGATTTTTGATGGTATGAAATTGAGTGATTACTTTAGCACGTAATCATTCAAGGTGGAAAGAAACATTCTGTTCTCCTCTTTAGAGGTATCTAATATGATTTTTCTTTATTTACTTTAGTTCAGCTTGTATTTGCCAGCTAGAGGAGCACATGATGATTATTTGACGCTATAAATAAAAAAACAGCACTTCTTTTGGAGGAGCAGATAGTCCCGTGCTCTACTTCATGACATTCTTGCTCGACAATGCAGATGTGTGCAAATCTCTTCCAGCTTTGAAGCTTAATAAGTTAATTGAAAGGCAGAAGCTAAGGCTTAGGTCCAGCTTTCTAGCCTTACCCTCTAACGTTCTCTCCCCTTCAAAGATCTCTTCTCATCAGATGAACTTAGTCCTTAAAGTCTTATGCAAGAAATTAGTCAAGACATAAGAGCTTTTTCCTTCATCTGAATTTTCTTCTAAGCTTTTTTCCCCCTTAAAGAGGGCTATAAGGTACAACAGGCCCAGAAGAGAAAGAAACAAGCTCCCTCTTGCTGCCCAGCAGCATCTAGTCCTCTCACGGCTCCTCTACGCAGGACCCCTGTCAGCAGATAGTCACACAGACGCACTCCCATTTTCCTCCAGCCTTCAAGGATGTTTTCAGGCTTTGCGTCAGCTCTCAAGAAACGTCTCCCAGGCCGAGAGTTTTGCATATTGGCTCCCAGCTGTCCTGCTACTGCTGTAATCATTTAGTGCTCTCTGAAGTCTGTCTGAACAGACATTTTTCCTCCACAGTTAGAACCATCTTCTTTGTCTGCTAAAGAATAGGTCAAAAAATCTTAACACAACTAACGTGTGTTTATAGAAGCCACGACCAAACCTTATTGTGCTGGATTTGCACCTGCAAAACTGATACCCACTTATATGTAAGCAGCAAACAGCCCATTACTGCACTGCTATAACCAAGTATGCTTCTCCGCGATACAAAATTACAACTCAATATATCTGAACTATATTTAATGACAGTTAAATCATTAGTCTGAAGAGTTGTGTTATTTTGACTACTGTGAATGACCATGGGTACAAAATAATGGGACAGTCCTGCATGTCTTTCATAACCGCTGGCATGCAATACAGCTTGGCTGCTTCTGGATGTCGTAGCACTACAGGAAATAAGCTCTCCCCAAAGCAGCAAAATTGTTTCAGAGCTTCACAAAGCAGTTTTCTCATGTCATAGTCTCTGTGCTTCTCCAGCCTCCCAGCCTACGGGTTGAACATGTCCAGCAACTCTTTAGTGGGATTCATTTAGTGGGATTCATTTCCAGCCACGCAGAGAAAACCCATTCACTAGTTAAAAGAGTCCATAAGTAATGGACTTGGATTCCTTCTGGTGCTTAAGCACATGCTTTAATGTAAATAAATACTAAATGGTTTATTGAATTAATTAGCAAGTCTCTATATAAATACACAGAATATTGAGTAGCAAGCACCATGATCATGTTTTATGGATTGTGGAAGGCATGATTGTGAGCTCCCCTGTTTCTGGGAGCACTAAGCTATTTATAGAAGCTTTTAAAGGATGACTAGTAAAGTAGGAAGCTACTTAAAACAAAACAAACAAACAAAAAAAGCACATTCCACTACACACACACACAGAAATCAATATTTTCTTAAGTCATATTTTGCTATGATTTAAACTCTTTGGAAGTGAGAATTTCATGAAAAAAATATCCTGGGGTGGAGACGTATCTGTCTTCTAACTAATGATCTTCCCCGACAGAGCCCTACAACCACCTAAAGACAGTTTGAAGTTAGTAGTAAACTTACTCTGGACAACATGTTTATTTTATTTTACCTGCTGTACAAATACTCTTTCCGGCTATGTACGGATTGAACAAGCACAACACATCTCACCACGTATCTGTGTATCTGTATCAGAAGAAATGCACCCTTCCCAAAGCATTACTGGTGTTGCTTCAAATTAATCTTGTCGTTACCTTTTCCTAACACATGGGCTTTAACCTCTGTGTGCAAATGGTTGTCAGGAGAGACCTGGAAAACACCAAGCACATCTACGTGGCTTTGGGGTGGCCTGGGCGGCCAGCAGGCTTTCTCCTTGATCCTGCAGGGGAGAAGGGAGGACTCGAAGAGGAGGGGATGGATCCTCTGAGCCAAGAGCTGGTTGCACAGCTGGTGGTGGCTGTTATGACCCTGAGTCCCTGAAATAACACGGGTTACATTCTGCTAGAGGCCTGCCCAATTCTGACACACCCCTTTTCCAATTTCCCTTAAAGTGGATTTGAGAAATGTTTATTAGGTCTTCCTAAAGTGTTTGTAATTACTTCTTCTTTGCTGTTCAGTGCATGCCTAGGGGCTGCTTTGAACTCCACCTATTGCCATTCTGTATAATGCACTTCTTTGATAAGGGACAGCAAGTTTCCAAAATAACTACATTTTTAGAAGTAACTGAGATCCTAATCCCTGCAAAATTGCTACAACTGATTTTAAGAAGAATTCCTTCCAACCAAATTAAAAAATATATATTAATGAATGCTTTGTGCTAATATGATTTTACTTCTTTTGTGTATAATCTTAATTTTCTTATATGGTACCACATAGTGCTTAAAGTCTAGACTTCAATTAAGTTATATGAATAGCTGCTTAAGCAGTAGTTCCTTCTTACTTGAGTATTCCTGCCTGCTTTTCATAGGATATATCCATGCTGAGCACTGGTTTGACCAGAAGGGCACTTTTGAAGCAACCCCTCATCATCATCACTTACTGCAATTAAATTTAGATTGTCTAACAGTTCTGGAGCACAAGATATGGATCTGTTTTAGAATAAACTAAATCCGAACTGCTCTTCAAGGGTCTCTGGACACCAGTAGACACTAGGAGACACTCAGTCCACTGTATCAGCTTAGTATCAGCCAGTGCAAAGCAAAATCCCCCAAATATTGACTGCGACTGCATGGTCAACACCATCTATACTGCTTTGCAGTTCAGATCTGTTCCTATCTTCCTGCACTCTTTGATAATATAGACATTTTCCTTTTCATTGTACGCAATCAATATGCTGCAACAACCATTTAGGGTTGTCATTCCAAGTTTTACCAGATATAATGCTATGGCACACGTAATTGAGGAGCTGATAAAGTAGATATCTTTGCTTCTAAATTCTATTATCCCGTATCTTATCTAAGAACACAACCCAATTGAGGTATCAACTTTAACTGGAAGCTAATTTACATTGTGACTCCTTTTATTGTTATTCCTAATGTAAAAATTAATAGCTCTAATGGATATGGAGCATTAATTTATTTGTTCAGGAAGTTAATAAACTTGGGAATATTTATTCCCCTATTAATTTTATTAAATAATTACAGTTTCCATTCAGCAATGCAAATTCAACATGATCTGAATGAAAACATAAGAAATGTCAGATTTATGACAACCAAAGCAGCTTAAGATGAATATTTTAACTTTTTTTCTGATCGGTTTAAATAGGAGGAAAAAGTGTGCCTGATGCCACGAAATGTATCGTCAAAAATACAGCTTTAATCCACTACTTGTTGATTGCTCAGGGGTTGGGAATTTATCTGCTTACAGGACGCTAATGGCCTAGAAGTGGGTTAAGCCACTACCTGCTCTCCGAGGAAGGGTCTTGCAGTACAGGACTTTGGGGGAATTCTTAAGATAAACCTTTTGTTTTTAACATCTTTTGATATTAAGAAATAAGTTTGCCTCAGATAAAAGCAGCTGCAATGCTACTTAAAACTAATTGAGGAAAACATCCTCTAGAAAAAAAATCACATTCACTTAATGGATTATTGCTGGAAACCCCTGGGATGAGTAATGGAAGTTTAGGAGATTCAGGAAGATTTTTATGCATAAAGATCTGTCCTTTTCCATATATCAGAAACATTAAAAGGAGGTGTTTTAGTTCATCTAATTTCAGCTTTTGATTATCCTCATTCCACATCCAAGTTATTCTTTAAATTTATCTAATGAAGCTCCATTTCTTTAAAATTATTGTTTTACAAACTAATTTTTGTTCCTTCCCACATGTAAGATAAGAGACAAATTACAAATGGGGGGATATGTCACAACCATTACATCATTCTACCACGGCCAATTACAGGAATGTAGACTATTCCCTAAGAGTGTCATACTAATTCTCTGCAAAATGAAGGAAAATCAGGAAACACAGCCTAATTTCACTGGGAGAAGGAACAAGTGAAAATGAAGACACAGATTTTATCTAATCCAGTCTTAGTCCTTTGAGAGGTATCGTAACTTCTTTTCTAAAAGTTATATAATATATTAAGATTATGACTAGACTGTGCCAGCCTTACATACGTGCAGATTAAGAAGGTATTTTTTGTTGTTCTGTAGGAATCAATAAGAAGAACCTAACCTGAGGAAAGGAAAACAATATTGGAAAAGTAACAGGCTCTGAACAGAGAGGACATTAAAAATTACCATGTGCCACATTACTTTGAATGCTGTTTAAAATCATAGATGATGCACAGTATTATGCAGAATAAAAAGTTAGAACTCGTCAGAGTTCTGTATGTTCTTCAACTTTTGCAATAAAATTCCTCCAAATGTCAGTAACGTTGTTAGCATTTAAAATGTATTTCAGTTTTTCCACTGATGGTAAATGAAGATCTATCTGGTTCCTGACAGTTTTAGAATTAGCAATATAATTAAAATTCTCAGTTTTCTATTTTTAAACAAAACTACCAAATTAATTCTACTACAAAATATTACATCAGGTTTAAAAATGAATTGGGCAGGGTAAAACACTCAAATATAAGACAGTCATTTCCAAATGAACTTTTAACATTCATTACATATATTCTTGCTTTGGTCCAACAATTAAAATGGAGCTTATGAATAAAGGCCTCTTCTGCTTAGCTGAAGATGGTTTCAAATCTGACCTTTTTAAAAAATAAAGAAAACAGAGATTGGGGTTTCCAAGACTTTTAAAGGACATTTTCATTTCCATCTGTCTGCTTTTGGAGGAATAAAAGGCTTCTTTGTTTTCAGCAGTCCTTTAAACTCTAACAGACTGACACCATGTAATATATCTGGGGATGAGCCGTGCCACCAATCAGCCTGTCTACTAGCATACACCAATCTAAATCCAATGCAAATTCCTTTCAAAACTTACTTAAAACTTACTTACACTCATTCTAATAGAGAAACTAAACCATTTCTTTTTTTATTCTAAATAACTGGGCTACAATGATGTTAGAGCAGGTTTATCCAATGGTGAATTTTCATAAAAAATAAACTTTGAGGGAAACCACAGATTTTTTTAAGAGTCTAATCCTGTTTGACAGATAGCTCTGTTTGAAGAAAAAAAAGAAGAATTTTTTTTTCTAGATTACTATTTGGTCTTCTGATCCTGACTTGGCACTTTTCAAGCTACTTTTAAAAATGCTAAGCAATGGTTAAATAACTCAAGAGCTGAACACATAAATTAGGGTAAACGGCTTCATTTAAGCATCAGTAAAATGCATTAATTTATTCAAAAGCATCTAAGTGTGATGAAGTGAAAAAAGGCCAACCAAAAATGTAATAATTCCCTTGTGTGTGAGTGGACTTTTCCACGGACCAGCTTCTGCCTGTTGCCTCTTGCCTGTTTCTCCAGCCTGTTGAGGTCATTGCAGTATCAATGCTTTTCCCACACAGGAACTTTCTGTATCCAGCTGAAAATATTTCTGAATAATAACCCAGTGATGAATTATCCCCTGCAGAGAGAGAAGTCTTGTACGAAACAGGGACTTCTACTTTGCCTCACTCAAATACACATTTCAGACCACAGACTTCATGTTAAGTTAGGTGAGCATCTTGAGTGACGGATGTTGCCGCATTTTGCAGAGGCAGCAGCTCTGTTTCAGTGAGTCCCAGTCAGACACCCAGGGAAAGCAGGGGGTTCCAGGGAAAACAGGGAGTTATCCGCACTGTCCTGACAGCTCTGGCAGGATTCAGGATCTTGCAAATACAAGATACAATGTGAAAGAGCTGCTGTCCTCCAAACTCATTTAGACTGGGGAGACTTTTGTGTTCCTGGATTTCTCATGTGCCCCATGCCACTGTTTTTAAAATTAGTACAAGAAACACTTTCAACCTTTTTCTTTTGCAAATAATTTTGCTTATTGAATGCTTTCTTCAGCTGAAATGGGTTTTAAAGAGCTTTTGGCATATGCTGTTACAGACGGAATATTATCAAAGTATACTCAGTTTTCTTATTTTGCCCTATACAAACATTGTCCATAACAACATTTACACATTTACACCAATAACTTCCTTTCTTCAATACTTTTTAGAGGTGGGATGTACCGACAGCAGGAAGGGCAGCAAAAAGTCTCCCCCAACTTCATTACCTTCCCCCCATACAGAGCAATACGTTGCTCATCAGGTGACACGGCCCTACTAGCTGTTATGAAACAAATTCCTATTTCAGAAATTTCCATGCTTTAAAACTATATTTCTGATTGCAATATCAAGTGTAATTGAGGACTCAAATCCCTTTGATTTTCAAAATGAAACTGATCTCTTCCCCTTATCTTCAGGCTACTTTAATCTTAATTAACTGGTTGAGTTGGCTATTGCAAATTCACAAGATATTTTTTCACTCCATTTTGCCCCTACTTTCTAAATCAGAATCAAAACTTCTTCCTCATGGTACACATGGGACTATATTTGAACCACATGTCCCAGTGTTTTATAGTTCAGCACTTGAGTTATGAAAATGGATTTTCTCTTAACTAGAGAGGGACAGTAATGGAGGGAAACCAGAGAAAAAGTTTTCAATACAATTTGGAGACTTTTATGTTGCAGGAGATAGAGGAAAATTGCCAGTTATTTAGCTATGCAAAACTGCCAGATATTTAGATATGAATGGGATAAGCTATAAAATAACAGGTACTACGAACAAAATGAGAAGCCAAGAATAAAACACTAATTCTGAGACACATTATTCCCAGACGAATCAGCAATTAAACAAAAGGCTGAACAACCATCAATCCAAGCAAAAGCGGAGCTGTTACTCGATCACCTTTTCACACCACTTATAGCAGAAGCAAAAAGGCTCAGGGAAAGAATATTCAAGAGCAGAGCAATTGTAGGTGCCTCCTTAGCACTGGGAGTCCTGTTACAGCCCTCCAAAATTCACAGTGATTTCCCATCGCCTCTCTTTTGAATGGTTCTACAAATCCCTTCATGGGAATTGATTCCCAAGGCTTTGTTTTCTAAGAATCAGTATGTTTTACATATGGAATAATTGTGTCTCAAGAAGAGTCACCAGTCACAAAACAGAGGTGAAGAACAGCTACAACTTCCAGGTTGTTTAGTCCTGGAATCACCTCTCAGCTCCCTTGGATGAAAAAAAAAATCTACTTGAGTTATATAGTCTTTTTTACAGCCAGATCTATGACAATATCATGCTTTTTTCCCCCCCCCCGCCAACTAAAGACCATTTGAAGGACTCCTTGTAACAGACAACCTGCCAGCTGGAACTGCCCAGCATAATAAACCCAGCAGACCTTCGTTTAAATGTCCCTTAATCCAGGCAAGGATGCCACAACACAGCTAACTCGCTCCTTCTTCACATCTGAGGGATTCTCTCAGCCAAAGAAATTCCTGTCTGACTGCTGCTGTTACCAGTTTGTTGCGTGGACCTTACAGAACACGTCACATGATTTTCCACTAGTTTGTTCCACTCAAAAATCTTGAGGATTCAATCATTTTATATGATTTTGAATACAAAATGTTTGACAGATAAAATATACAAAAAATATAATAGTCAAATAAAGATGAATCCCTAGTGCCCCCATGATATCTTCTCTGTGCATAAGACCTTCTGAGTTGAATGGTACTGAAAAATTAAAATAATTCTCCAGCATTCAACTATATTGAACACAGAAGCTGTTTACTCTATTAAGAAAAATACTTTGTTCTCATTAAGCACAGATAATTTATCTGTCCATCTTAATATTTCGCATGCAACCCAGAAGCACAAAATCTAATAGATACCACATCCAAATGTCTGATCAGTCAACTCTACCCACAACTCCTGTTTCCTTAGTGAATTACAGTATTATTACAAAGCAGGAAACATAAAAAGAAAAAAAGGAAAGAAAAACACAGCAAGCATAAAATGTTTAGTTTACAAACTGCCTGAAGTGGTACCAAAGATTGAACTGCCAGAAAGAATTAGGACATTGTCTGATGTAACAGCGAATAAGGACCACAGTAAATGTGTCTGCTCTGGTGAAACAGGGCCCACAGTAACTCGTCGATGGACTCAAGCAGTCAGTGAGATGCTCTGATGCCTCCTGTGCTCTGCTCCCTCTGGATGAGCCCGTTCTAGGAATTGTTCCCACTGCCCTTTGCATCTACTAAGCAAATGATGAATGGTTATTAAAAGTAGGGCTCGCTAGGATTATTGATGTGACATATTTCACGAAATACATGTTTAATTAAAAATCAGCATGGCAATTATGCACATCATAAAGGAAATAACAAAGCAATATTAAACAGTTAATTAGTTTTTTTTTCCTCTTAGAAACCAAGTCAAGGTACTCCATGGGCATACATAAAATCCTCCATTATTCCAGTTACATCTATTGCTATTAGCAAAAATACTAATGAAAACATCGGTGAGAAAAACAACTTCCGCCAAACACCACTGTGGGGAATTAAGAATATTGAACTGACCTGAACTGAACTTTGGCTTCCTTTCCTTTCTCCTGATGTCTCAGCATCACAGTCTTGCCCCAAGGCCCTGTATTTTGGTTTCCTGCAGCGGGACAGGCCACTTGCCCCAAAGAGGGTCACCATTTTGCCACATTCAAACCTCAGGGGATCTCCGAATGTCCTCTGAGGGGTATCCCAAGGGTCAGGAACCCCTAAATAGATATATTTTTATATATGTATATGTATATATATACATATATATATAAATATATATATGTATATATTTATAGGCATGTATTTTAAAATATTTATATATTTTTATATATTTATATAACATATATATATATTTATACATGGCCTAAATACATATACTTATATACGTGTGTGAATACACACACACACACACACACACACACACGTATCCCTATATAGATGTAACTCCTCTGTATATAGCTCCTCTAGGATCTATGAATGCTATACTTACTGTTCTTATTTAAGCAATTTTCCTATTTCCACTTATATCCTACCACTGGTTACCTGTCTCATCAAAAGGATACTATAACATGCAAGTTAAAATGTATCTGTTTTTCTGATCAAGTTAAACATTGACGACAAAGATATTCCTTTTCAAGTATTTATTCAAAGCGGGTAAGCTGTATAAATGTTTGAAGAGCCATTTTCTGCACCACTTCCCTGCAATGACAAACCATCAACGGGACTATGTTACGTCCTCCACAAAGAATATATGACTGACTCCCAGACCGACTCCCAGAGAAAAGAATGGATTTCTATAGTTAAACATGCAAACAAGAACATGCAGGGCTGTGAGCACCAGAACTCCTTTCAGAAATGGACTTTGCAGCCCTATGGCTATTTTAAGTTGCATTTTCGTGCTGTGCCAGCCCAAAGCTGGAGCTGTCACTGGGCTGCAGGCCCAGTCTTGCTGCAAGGGAGGTATCAGAGGGGCTGAAATAAGTGATGGTAGCTGAAAATAGGCAGGTAATGACAGCGTCCTCTCAGACATTAGTTTCCCTTTGTTTACCACTAATATGGCTATGGATTAAAGCCAGTGCAAATAACTGGCAGGACAGATGCACTTTCCATTGCATGTGACTGCTTGCAGCATGCACAGGAAGGGAGGGAAAGGAGAGGAAGGAGAGGCTGCTTCAGGGTGACACAGTTTGGGTATGTTGATACCGCCCCCTGAGTATTAAAATATAATAAAAACATCAAAGGTAAGAATTCAGCCATCAAGTAAGCTACAATTAGAAGGTTCAGTTTATTTGTAACCCTTTGTTTAATGTGGTGAAATGAAATATGAGAAACTACTTTCTAATCTCCTTATGATGCCCTAACTGCCAGACTTACAGAGCTACATTATTGTTATTCCATGAACATCCTCACTCATTTACATGCTTATAGTTACTTAAGAAAAAGTTATTTTGAAAACCAAACATTCCCCCTGGCATTTTGTTCATCATCCACCTGAGAACAGCACTTTTGATCTACTCATTACAGGCTTAATAAAGACTTATTAACTATTATGCAAAGTACAGGAAATTATGGGTGTCAATGTTTTTAATCAGGCTCTTAAGACCATTTTAAGTTCTAATTTGCAGCTTGGAGGGTTATGCTTTTGCTAAGATATTTACTGTGTCTTTGACATATACAAACTAGAAAGTAATTATCAAATAGTAGCTAGAGCTTAGGATCTCTTCCCATTAAGTAATTATTACAGAAGATTTTACTAAAATAACTAAGAGAAGCCTTAGAATTTGGTCTCTAGTGTTTGCTGAATACCGTATTTGTGGGGGTCGTGTATCAGCTGTGCAGCTATTAGTATATCTTCAGAGGAGGATGAAAACCCATTTCTATGTTTAATTCTTACAATTTCACTGACTTGGGAAATTATTTTTCCAACCGCATACAGCAAGCAACTGAAGAGAATATTTTGAATATAGTTCATCACTCTCTGCTGCAGAAGCTGCTAGTGGGCAGATACACGGGAGGACCGCAGAGCTCTGATGAATAGCCAGATTCAGCAAATTTTGTCCATATTAAATTGTACTGAAGTATCCTCTAGACCTGTATAAGTTTATAGCAGCAAGCTCAAGGATGGAGATAAATGTCTTCTGCCAGAAGCTTTGCCAGCTCCAGCCTGGGCTATCCCCATCTACACGTCTGACCTCTGATCTGTGTCTTTCTTATCTTGGCTTATTGAGTGTAGCAGATAAGGAAAACTGGCAGATAAGAGAGAGCAAAAAGCCCTGGTAGTGACATGGTAATGAGCAGATATGGGAGATAAAGTGCCTAATAAAACACATTAATAGTCTGTTCATTTACTGTAAACTCTGTTACTGCAGCTGACTATTTGGTTTTTGCTCCTTCTCAGCTGAGTTTACCTTTTCTACAACTAGAAGGGCACAACTAGCGGGGCAGGTGCTCCTGTGCAGGAATGTAAATGTTTGCTGCATCTTATTTGTAGAAATGGCTGGACATTTTCTAAGCAGCCTATGGCAGCAAAGCTAGTTCTGGCTATAGCAAAATATGTTTCTAACGAAAGAACATGTTGTAGCAGAACTAGCATTTGAACATATACATTTAGAGCCAAGCTAGAATAACAGGCAGCATGAAGAAAAGTCGTTACTCAGGCGCACGCGACAGGATCAGATATATAATATAGCAGTAAAGCTGATCCCTGGTGCTGTCAAAGGAAGCAAGAAGGAGCCCATCCAAGGATTCCTCTGAGACAAGGCTCTGATATTCAGCCATTAGGTCTCTTCAGTTCCTGCTGGTATTCTTCTCTTTGATCCTTGTGGCTTTTGTGTTTACAGACGTAAGTCCTCAGTCACATAACCTAAATACTGTCCTTCCACCTCAGCAAAACCAGTCTTTGCCTTTTATTTTGAAAACCTTTCAGAGTAATTTCTGTCATCTTCAGCTAGTTAAGAGTAGCTGTTACCTTCAAATACTACAGAACATAGTTTGGCAGATCTCTCAGACCCGGAGAGCTCTATAGGCCAGGTCAGAAGGGGTCTGAAGAGAGGAAATACAACATTTAAAGTGGGAAAATAAAATGATGCTTTGTCACGGAGCTAATATGAAGAATGAAACACTGCAAATGAAGTTAAACTGTCATTACATATTGTGAGACTAATCCCTGTCATCTCTAAAGCAATAGAGCAGCTTTGAAATTGATTGGAAATAAAGTAAGATACCAGTATATCTAAAAGAAAATATATTTTTTGTAAAGTCTACAATGATAAAAAAATATAATAAACCCCTTATGTAGATAATAAAAAAAAATTAAATGCATTTCTAAGGAAGTAATTTCTGTGAATAAGAGAAATGTTTAACTCAGACAAGAACATTTATAAAACCTCAAAGAACAGTTTTTGTCTCAACTTAGAACTCTATTAGCTTTCCATGATAAATTAGCACAGGAGATTATTTTTTTAAATGGGTCTCTAATTAGACAGCATTAATGGCAACATTATCTCTTACAAGTTCCCTTCCTTCATTATGAAGGAGATGCTTCCTATTTTTCCCTGTTAAATATTCAAATCATATATATTTTTTAAATGCATAGGACCTTAAAATAAGGCAGCCTGAACACAGATGATATTTTCAAATACGAACCAAGAATTGGGAATTCTCTTTCATGGAAAAATGAGTTGACTTCTTGCTTGGCTGTTAGCAGTAGTATCCCTGTCTCAGCCAATATCAACTAAACAGTACTTAACTCTCAGATGAACTTGTGGATACACCTTGATTCTGCTGAAGATGAATGAGTATTGTGTGTTCTTGGAGACACCAAAGACTTGCAAGTAGAATTTTTAATAGAAGAGACAACTGAAAAAATACATTGTTGTTTCCTGTTAATAATTCCCACAGAGACTTGAGTAAAATAGAATTTATGCTTCCAATAAAAGGCGCATTGTTTTTCAGTATGCAAAGTATATCAAGATTTTGTACTATCTCTCAGAATATGCTATGCAAAACGCTGTTACTATTTGAAAGAATAGAGACACAAAAAGCATTCAATGCTACACAAAGCTCACAATGCATGTGAATGCAAAATTTCTGATTATTTTGCATATTGCTAACTCGCTCAATATTCTCACCTTTATAAAAGGATATTCCATGTCTAGTGACACAGAAACAACAGCACTCAAAGGCGTTTTTCAGCAGACACTACATTTTATAGAATGAAGGATAAAAAACTTTTGGCTTAGCTTCAGTCATTTGTAAGTTTTTCAGTTTTTGCATTCTGTCCTATTGAATTTGCCTTCTGAACAATTATTTATTTTGATAAGCTTAAGTAACTCCACTTTCTGTTTGTGCTTCTATTTTTAAATTTTGAATACCGTTTTATCTAACACTGAAGATAAAAAAGACTGGTGCTCCATATCAGCACTTATGAAGGATTTTTTTTTTTTTTTAATGTTGCAACAGGATAGCTAGAATGATTCTCAATATCTTTTCTGACCAGATCTAGGCAAGATCATCCTATTCTTCTACGGAAAACTTACTTCTTTCTCTCAATTAAATGATTTGGGGGAATCTGAATTATTTTATTCTCTCTAGCCTCAAATCCATGTGGACTCCTGCAAAATTGGCATGAAATTGTGCAACATTGCAAGTTACTGAGCTAGAATTACAGTATATCAGAAATTCAGCTCTATAGTTTCTTGTATGAGGCAGCAATTACTAAATGGAAAGCATGTAGAAAGTGTTAACAACAGAAATGGATAAATACACCAGATTTGCTGCACTTGTATGGAACAGGGGAGAGCTGTTAGTAATACTGGAATTATCATCTAGGAATAAAGCCACCTTTTGTTTTTGTAATGAGAACTCAGCTTCTCTCTGTGTTCGCTTACTCGGGGATTCGTACATGAGGCATTTCACTCCCAACTGCATTTATTCAGACGACTTTTTAAAAATCAGTTTGCTATAGTTTGTTTACAAAGTGGAAGAAATAACAAACTAACAAGAGGGCAGGGAAGAAAAATACTGCCTAGAAAATGAGCATCATGCTATTGGCATCCAGGAGAGTTTTAGACACCACTTTTCTTGAATAGATTTTCAAGATGAAAAAAGAACAGGCATTTCACATTTTTGACGGACCACAGGGAACAAGCTTCACATTAGCACAGAAATAAGTCTTGGCTCAGGCACTTATTTCTGATCAGACTAAAATAATTAATCAGAATTAATTCTGGTCCTCTACTCTCTAAGTACTCCTGATCTTATGACCTACGCTATGAAGGGGTGATAAGGAAAGTCATACAGACTCGAAATCAAAGTGCATCTTGTCTTCCAGTGATCAAAACAGACACGTGAAAGGTGCAAGACAAGAGTGACCACTGAGTGATGCTCCATGGATGACTCTGCCAAGCTCCTAGGTGTCCCTGATAGATCCAAAACATCAAGAAGTGGCTCCATATTTGATAAGAATTAATTTTTGTTTTCCCCACATCTAACTATAAGCTGTGTGAAGGACTGCCTTCACATATCTATGGTGAAAATACAACTTCCATTTGCACTGCAGAGACAGAGCACTCGTCTTTTACCTCCTCTCCGCTCCTCCTGACTTCATAATCTCTCTTCTCTCTGACTCAGACAGCTCTTTTCCAGAGTATTCAGACTTAGCTTCACTACTGTAGATAAGCGTGTATCATCAGCAAAGTTTTGACATTGAATGAAATGAAAAGTTTTCACTAAAATGAAACTTTTCGCTATTCCTTCTCCATGTGGGAATTTGCTGAACAGGTAGCAGCACAAATTCTGCCTGAACCTCCAGTAGTTATTTACTGTTTTTAATGTATCCTCTTGTCTCGTCTTGTCTTGTTTTGTCTTATCTTCCTACCCATCTTCTGATGCTTGGCTTCGTAAGAATTTTAAAACCCTTTGAAGAGATCCCTCACTGACAGACCTTGAAAACCCAGGTAGACTGTATCAGTCAAGTCTCCCTCATCGAAACTTTTTTTTTGTTTTATTCATTACAAGCATCCAACCATTTCAGTTCCACAAACTCACAGCAATGTCATTTTTTTCTGTGACAAGTCTGAAAATTATGAAGAGGCTTGACTGCAGGTATAAGAAAATAATCACAGGACTGTGAAGAAAACTTGTCTTCAAGATTTTTCCACCTGAAACTCAGACTTTATGCAGAGCTATTTTTGATAGAATTGCATTGACAGGGTTCAGTCATTTCTACAATTTAAAAGTGATGCTACTTTTAAAGGCTGTTCTACTTCCAGGCAATAGAACCTTCTTATCTCCTTATAGCTCTCTAACCTTCTTAACAGAGGGTTAACTGCTCTTTATAAGTTTATATTCAATTCTTTAATTTCATATATTTATTTTTGGGTAAACATATCAGGTCTACTTGAAAAATCATAGAATGAAGAGCAAAACCACTTTTTCTCATAAAGAATACTGCGAGAGAAAATGCAAATGTACATAATCTCTGTACATAATCTCAGACAGGACATTATACTAGCAGAAGAGAATAATTTTTTCCTGGAAACTGAAAACCGAGTTTGGGAATTTTCTACACTGGGCTATTAAATTTCCTTGGGTTTGGAGCATCATTCATGATGTGCAGAGGGTCAGAATTCAGATTTTCTGCTGTGCTGGGCAGTCCTGGTTCAGATCGTAGCACTATTCATCCAAGGTTGCATAAATTCGCTGTGCTACCAGGTCCTCCTCTTTCTACTGCCTTGAAAAGCTGGAGAGGTCAAAGCTTTTGCTTTTCTCCTTTCTGGGAACTACTAAATCTTCCATGCCTTCCTCGTATCCCTTTTTCCTACTGCTTCCGTGCGGTCAGGACAATTCAATAGGATCCCCAACACAGGGCGCAAGCAGAAAGCAGTAACAAGTCCACGGCCATGTAGGGTACTGTAACACTAATACTTGTTGCCACTAGTCCAAGGCAATGCAGAAGATGATCTTCTTTTATTAATTTTATCAGTTATTTGCTTCCTTCATATATTAAAAATTCAGGGAGTATGCGGAGTACCTCATAGAGCTTTAAAGAAATGTCTTTGTACTAATTATAATAAGCTGCAAATCATTTTAAGACAATTTTAAAACATTCAAGTTTCAATTTCTTTATCTTCGGTAACATCTTTTTTCTCAGGGTAAATGGCAATAGACATGAGTACAGTTTGTTGAAATATTTGAGTTTTGATGAAACAGCGTATTTGAATCAAAAAACATTGAAGATGCTCTGCCCAAATCTGTTACTAATATTATATACGGAACAGCAATAATGATGAAGGAAGAAAGGGAAGAGAGGCTGCAGCATCTCCATCCTTGGGGATTTTGAGGATCTGCCTGGATAAAGCCCTGAACAACTTGGGCTTTGGGCAGAAGGCTGGACGAGAGACTTCTAGAGGTCCCTTCCAATCTGCATTATCCCTTGATTGCAGGATCCTTCCAAAAACATTGTCACATTTGCCATATTGCAGCATAGGATCGCTCTGTTTTTACATAATCACCCAGTCTCATATGCCACACTGATGAAGCAAATAAAGATTTCTAACTATAGATCCTTCTGAAAAATGCTGTGTAGCTTCTGATTGCAACAGCTTGTGCAAAGTTTCTCCACGTTCAAATCTATACATATAATTTTAACTGAAAAGTCATCTGACAGTTTTGGAGAGAACTTCATATAGTGGCTTTTCACTGTTTTCAACTCAGCCAGAGGTTTGATAAAAGCATTCAGTAAATCCCATGCTTTCCTCCCTTGAACATACTGCCATTTACCTTCCGTACTGAAAGAGAATCTTATCTAGTGCAAAGATCTATGTAAGTCTATATTCTCACTTCTACGGTTCTCTGTAAATGTTATTTTTATTAAAAGAAAGAAAGGTTTGTCTGGATAAACTATATAATATGAAGTCATCTTTCTGTCAGATTATTCTTTCTGGAAAATTTTGGAAGTATGGACTGTTGGCTGGGCTTCACACATTCAACTAAAGAGCAAAGAAGTTTCACAGGCGAAGGCAAATTTTCTCCCATGCAGAGAGGGCATATTTGGGGTAGTTTGATGATATATATTGTGTTACCTCAGGACAGCACATTGGATACTCTAATAAGGGGAAGTTCCCTGTGGATTTGGGAAGATGATAAAAAGCGAGCAAGATAACTTTGTGTTAGGGAGGCCTGTCCAAGTCATTCTCTACTTTCATCTTTACAGAAACACAACCAGTTTGTTTCATTTTGAGGCGGATGCACTTGTTCTTGCTATAGATCAAGTCTTATGTCTTCGCAGGCAATGCTCTCACTGACTCCAGGAATGCTCCAAATGGAACCATTCAAAATTATTTCTTTATAAGAGAAATATTTGTTGTTTGGCTAAAGGCTCAGAACAAAGGAAGCAGATAGTCTATTTTTATTTTTATTAGCCCTGCCAAAGTAATATTCATAGGGCAGGCTAAATTATGGAAGCCTAAACCGTCATTACTATCAGTTGTTCCTTTGTGACATGTTTGTTTATGTTCTCTACTATTTAAGATATTTCAGAATATATCAGAGTTGCAAACTTTGCCAAAGTGACGTGAATGGAATGAAATCAAACAAAATGATAAGTATTTTCTCCTTCTCCACTGAGTCTGACATACAAGGATAAAGACAGGAAAGGCTTTTTATGAGGGAGCACAAATGAGCAAGTTTTTGCTTATAAAATCACGTATGATGGCTTTGCTGTGTTAGAATCTGTGTTCTGCAGTTGTGAGTGAGACTGAACTCTGTGAAAACCGTTAGTCCAGATGCTTGGGGTAGATGGAGGGAGAGGAAGGTCCGTGATGAAACCAAAGCCTGTGCCAATATTAACTTCTGAAAAACTTGCAGGTTGCTTAAAATTCAAATGGTTCCACAGATTAATATTTAAAACTTTGGAATACATCTCTTATTTCTGTGTATTGATTATCTTCTATTAAAAAAGGAAGATTTTGTTTTTTCTTTAATTTCTTCTCCAGCCATAAGAAAGCAGAAAAAGCAGAAGACTACAAACATTGTCATTATATAATGCTGAATCAGAGTTTTCAGAAATAATAAGGCATAAAAGTGTTAAGGTATGCTATAAAATATGTAAGGGAGTTGTTCTTTTATGTCTTGTTTTATTATTATAATAAAAAGAAACAATTTCAAAGAATAATTTTATATAGATATACCAATCATATTAATTACTCTTTTATTCATAATTTGAAGCCCTCATGAAATCTAATGTTAGGAAGTCTTACATCTATAATTAACTAATCATATAGTTATTGTGACAAACACTCGCTATGAGAATACAAATGCTTTTGAGAGGTGTGTTGTTATTTGATCAACTGCTGGTCTGAGACGAGCCATATTACAAAATCCACCTAAAGTGGAAAAAAATCTGTATTTGCTAAATGGAAAACAACATGCAGAAATATGGAGACCTTGGTATTTGTCTTTTTTCAGAAAAACAAAAAAAAAAGAAAGTTGCCAATATATTCAGACCTCTGAAAGGCAGTCTATTTATAAACATGAGATTAATGTGTATTCTGAATAGGCTTTTATTGTCTGCAAAATAAATCTAATTTTCTTTTCTCTGGAGAGTACAGTTCATTCTGAAAGAGACAAGGAAGGGTCAAACTGCTGTGTTTTCTTCATGCTCTTTTTTCCAATACGATTAATATGCTATGCAAATACTTCACATATGTTGGATACACAGAGCATCACACATTGGTTATTTAGAATAATTTTGATAATTTATAGCAATTATTGACTTGAATTACACCTTAGATCTGTTAAAACACAGTAATGGCCATAGGAAACGGCTCTGAAAAGTATAATAAGCTGTATGAAAAAATAAAACACAGTTGTACAAAGAACATATGGAGAGTATTATGTTCTAAAATCCTGAGTACCAGGAGACAAGTTGACAAGTTTCCCCACCGTTTCCCTTATTTTATCTATTCTGCATAATTTGTTCTTTAAAGACACATACAGATGAATATTCCTGAGTTTCAGCAGTGTGATCAGTTGATCAGTGCCCGGGCTGTAGAATCTTGCAATACTTTTAAGTCTTTTTTTTTTTTTTTTTTTTTTTTTTTTTTTTTTTTTTTCCTGCAAACTTGTTTTATGAAGCTGTAGCTACTGGATTGTCCCTTTAAACACAATGAGCAATTATAAATCAAATTACACAAGTTAGGAAAGTAAATTAATAATTTTCAAGCTTTCATGTCCTATGAATGTTGATAGGCCTTTTTATCACGGAACGTTTCACTAAGCAACACTTGCCAAGAAAATCTGCATCTTAATCTGCAGTTCCAAGAAAGATGACAACCTCTTTCTGTAAATGATCAAGGTTATAATGCATATTTCAAATCCTTTTGCTTCCTGTGCTTGGCTGACTCAAAAATAAAAACCCAGTCAGTTTTCAGGTTGTTTTATTTGGCTTTACCAAAGATTACAGAGAGGTCACACAGAAATGAAAGACTTCAGGGATGAGAACTGTATCCCACTGATTTTACTTTGTGAAAGCAATGAAACAGGCACTATTTTAGAAGACTAAATATGTCAAGTACTAGTGCTTGCATTCTCTTATACTCTGGCAACTTTATGACAGCTCTCTCCAGTACTCTTCCAACATTTCTGTAACAAAAGTGAAGAGTTTCGTGTATAATTTCAGAGGCTGTTTTCTGAAACCCATGAATTCAAGTGGAAATACAGAACACTTAAAACTTTAGCAATCCATCACCAGCAAATAAATGAATTAATGTGTTTATGTTGTCCTCTAAGAGATTCTGAAGTACGAAGAATTAATTCTTTACTAGATTTGATGCCGTCATCACTAAAACTAACAATTTTAAGAAAGATGGGGAACACTCCACTTAATACAATATGCATGTTTTTCATAACAAGACAGAAAAATCAAATAGTGGCCTCAAACAGAGGCTACTACACAATAGAGTACTATATATTTAATGATGTTTGAATAATTAGGTAATTATTTCCTAAGTTATGATGCTCAGTTTGCAAAATATCACAAAATCAAAGCAGCTAAAATTTTTTCTTGCCCTATGTATGGGGAGAGGAGGCCACCACAGCTGAAGTTTAACGGATCTCTCCCATCAGCGGGAAGAGGAGCAGGTTTGCTATTTCAAAGAACCTCATATCTATAACTAGTCAGTGACAAGTTGCAATGTCCTCATTTTGCAAGATTTAGGCTAATAACGGTCTCCAAAAAATGCCTCTGAGAAACTGTATCCAGGAGATAAGAGTGGTGGTAACTGAGATGCTCCTTCAGTTCATTCCCCCTCAGGTATTAAATAACACCTCAGAAATAAAGTTGGTTTTAGTCATATTTGTTTCTTATATGCAGCCTTCCAAACAGGCACTTGACATTTTCACCTCAATGAAACAGAAGATAAATATTTTCAAGTTTATCTGGCATTGAGAGTGAACTTGGTAGAAATTGATGAATATATGTATGTCGTTTTCCTGGAAATAAGATACTCCCCTAAGCAACACTCACAACAAAAGCATCAATGGGACATAACCCTCCTCCCCACCCCCGCCAAGGCATTTCAGAAGATGGTTTTCTAGAATAATTTCAGATTTCTGAAGCAACCAAGTGTCCTTCAGAGCTACAAGAATCTCTTTAGGAGTAAAAATTGTTGGATGTGGGCTCTGAAAAGCAATGCCATTTGGCAAAAAGCAGGTGACAAAGCCATGCAATCTTACAGTTACTCAAGATAAGAAAGCAATAGATGTGTTTCCTTCTAAACTCCTCAACTACAATAACAAATTCTGAGGAATACTGCAATAAAATATAAAGTAGGGACACAAGTTAAATATCACCTGTTTCCTAATGACCAGGTGGTTGAATATCAACATTTTGTGTGTTAATGTAATCCCCTCAAAGTAGGTGGAACCTGAAAACTAGTGCACCTTGTTGTCACCCCATAACTAACCATGAAGAGCTTTCCTATGCACAGCTTTCACTAAAATTAATGATAGACTATGATATACACTGTGCTACAGACTACCTGCTGTAAATCTGTATGGCCAAGTTTACAGAGCCCTTGGGTTCTCTATATGTTTAGTCCAAAGACATAATTTCGATAAACCTAAGAACTATTTGAACTATTCGATGGTCTTTTATGAGCCCATTCAACTTCACACTCATATCCAGCACTGCAAGGTATTGCCATATTTGCTACACAATCCTTGAAAAATCCATGTCCTTTTGGAGTGGCAAACGCAAGCCAGATGGGATGTTCCAAGACGCCCTTAGATAACTCGAGACCCTTTTGAAAGAGGTGTAATGACACATATGAAGTTAATTACATCTTGGGTTTTGTTGGATGAGGGTCTAGAGATAAAGAGCCATCTGGTGGATTTTCATTACTTGACATAATATCCTTGCTGAAAAAAATAATAAAAACTCATTATAGAGTATGCTCTGTAATATTACAATCTAAATTGCAGAAAACACAAGAAATTAAAAAGTGTAATGAATACAGCACATTCTGCAGTTATAGATGAAATTAAATGCAAATCAGCTGTAAAATGACTAAGTAATTTAGCATATTGTTATATTTAAATTTTGGGATAAAAGTTACTGTAAGACCCATTGTATCAACCATATACTTATCTATAGATAGAACAAGTAGGAAAAAATGTTTAATATTTTGCATTGCATATGCACATAGTAGGATAAAAGAATTATTCAGAGCCTAATGAAGTTAATCACAATTTTTTTTCAGTTATTTTAAGAACTTTCATTCAGGTCTGCAATCATCTACCAAACAAATAACTGCTGCTTGAGAAGCCAGCTTTTAAAAGCATTAATTTGCTTGCAGTGCTCGACAAACAGCGCAGACATGGGTTGCAACAAAGAGATTAACAGCAGCAGACAGACCTTAACTTGCACCACATAAACACACAGAGCACTCGCAAAGACATGAGTGCCACAAACGAACTGACTCTGTTCTTCCTCTCTGGTTTAAGGTTTATCTCACTAATGGGAGATAAAGCCACACACCTCACTGGAAACAATTGCACACAAGTATTTTTATGCCTAGACCTCAGGTCTACCCAAAACCTGTGCCTGCACCCAGGTCCCTTTATTCAGTCTTCAGACTTTGGTTCCTGCTAGTCACTGACCAGCCTGACTCTATGTTTGCTAACAGATCACAAGAATCTTGCAAATATATTTGTTAGAACAGAACATGTTATATTTGTTAGAACAGAACATGTTAGAACAGAACAAACGTTAGACTAGAATAAGTGATAATATCTCACAAAAATGCTTTGCACTGCTGACTTGCTTCATAGATAAAGCATCAAGTTATATTACCTTGAATCAGGGAAGGTTTATTATGTTAATCTGTGTCCACAGGACACTAACCACTCTTTCAAAAAAAAATTTACCCGCTGAGAAACAATATACATTGGGAAATATATATTGGCTTAAATACATCTTTAAGAATCCCTGTTTCCAAACTGTATTCCCAGGGTTTGGCTCACTGATGGTGCACTAGAAGCCACATTGTACATACTACAAAAAAAAAGAAAGAAGATGAAATAAGGTTAATTCAAGACATCAGAAGAGAGGTGGAAATGTCAGCGTTTTTATTTCTTTGTGTAACATTTAGCTAGGCATGCAAATATTTGTCTTTTTGATGGAGACAAATTCTACAAACCACGAATGCTTTAAAGTCCTCTGATGTATTCATAAAATGCACCTTCCTATTGTTTAATAAGAGTCTCAAATTATGCAATTTCTTTTAATACAATACCAATCTCCTCTGACAATATCTCCTTTAATGCAAAAGTGTTCTAAAAGAATACTGTGAAGATTAAAAAAAGGGAATGAAAAGACTCTAATTAGCAAAAGGATAAAGGATAAAGAAAACAACTAGCTGGTCCCAGCTCTGATTTTGCCTTTATCCCATTGAAAAAAAAAAAAAAAAAAATCACTGAACTGAACAGAAAAACGGAAAACGTGTCAGCAAAACCAGCTTCTACACTGAAGAATACTAAAGTAGTAAGTATATTCTAAAATCGCGCCTGAGAGCCAGTTCCACTACTTCTGTACGGCATAAATTAAACAAAAATTTTGGCCATGTTATACAAGGATATTACACATATTATATGATAAAAAGAAATTGGAATGGTTTATGTGAAGAAAAACTATGTACCAATAAATAGATATCTAAAGAATAGATATCTAAAGATAGAACAATAGTCTTTTTCTTATTTAACTCTCTCACAGGTAGAAGATTATTAATTTAAGCAAAATACTTCTTTGCTTCTACTAGATTCGGAGTATTTAAAGATATAAAGATTTAGTGAAAAGAGATTCTAGAAAAAAAGAACACGTAGAAGTAATAAATTTACAAATACCATTTAGAAAGGAATGCATGCCTACAGATTATGAGTATAGACATTATACTGGCATAATATGTATACCATTATACTGGTATAATATATATGTCCATACTGGTATAGGGAATCCTTGCAGAATGATACAGAGACTTCAGTCATACCCATGATCATGTATCCATACTTTTTGCTCTACCATTCAGTGGTCTATATGCTACTGAATAATATCAAGGATAGTGTTATTAGTCTAGACATACAAATTATCTAATCCAGCACGATTCAGAAAAAAAAAATAGATGTAAAGCCTGCAAATTCAATCTTTTTTATACAGTTACAAATGATATTTTCAGTGATGTTTTCCAAGTAGCAAATTCCAACTTTCAAGGTTAATCACGCAATTGAGAGTCGTGTATTCCTCTTTTTATTATAGGAAAAGCTCCTGTACTTGCTGAAATAGGAAGGATTAAATGTAGATTGTTCCTATGAGGAAATCTTGAAGACATAGTGCTGAAAATATTTTCTCAGGCTTTTTTCATTTTACAACATATTCTGGTAAAATTTAGGACCAGCACTGATTATATTCATATTTTCTAATAAAATGATTGCAAGAGTAACAAAAGAATGACTTGTATTTTTTTGCTTAGAGCAAATATCACATATATTATCATATAGAAGACCTTATAAGTTGCAGACATAAACATCTACATAACATGGCTATAATTTGAAGTAAAAATGTATAGCGCTTTTTTCAGAAAAAAAAAGTTACTACAGTAAGAGCTGGTCTTTCTGATCAGCAGAACACTAAGAATTAATTCTGAATGCAACTTCCCCTAAATGCCAATGAAGTCACTGATGCTGCTTAGCTAGAACTATATGGAAGGAAATACATTTTTCCCTTCCCCATAGACACATGCGCGCACGCGCACGTACGCGTACGTACTCACATATGCCCTGGGCATTTTGGCTAAATAGAGAAATCCATCTTGCAAGTGTCACCAGAACAGTTACTGAACGTCCCAGGATATTGTCAGAGCTGCAGTAGACCAAATGTCACAGCTCAATCAATCAGGCTCCCGAAAAGTTTATTGATTTATAACTGTATTACATACAGGAAAGGCAAAAGAATTGCCTAGATTAGCAGCATCTCAAGCACAATTCACTTTCATTTCAAGTTTGATCTTTATCATGTTGAAGGTGTTATTTTTGAGGATGAGAGGATCTCAGTGCATGCTGGTGAGCTGTCTAATCAGACTAAGGATTTCTTGTCTACATTCACGCTGGCCACGGGATTAAGAGTTCACTAATATGAGTGAGGTTGTGAGGAAACAAGGGACAAGTCTTGAAAACACACACAGCTTTGCAGCTTCCCTAGGTAAGAGATTATTCGTTACAGTATTTACCATAGTTGTTTGTGGACCATGCAAGTCCTCCTTTTAGGAAGCTGCAGCCAAAGACAACATGTCACTAGCTGTCTTTAAATTGTGTTTTCACAACAGCAGCATGACTCAAATTTACAGTATCAAGTAACTTTCATGAAGAAAGATCCCAATGTGCTACCCAAAGAAATCACGTCACCCCTCTGATGGAGCACAAGTGTGTCCCAACACCAAGTACAGAGAGGACAGAGTACAGAGATATGTGAACATATCAGTTCACATTACTTGGGACACTAGAAGGAAACAGAATTGCTTGAAATGGAATAAGGCTGGACTTTCAGCTTGCATTTCTTCCTCCTGAGAAAATTCTTACTGTCCCTTAATCACAGGAGATAGTCAAAACCTAAAATAGCAAAGCCTTTCTTATCAGTCAGGCATATTGATTCAGGTGTAACTGGAAAAAATAATAAATATACTTTCTGCTGAGTATTTGTAATCTGCAATATTATCTTCATAACTGTAGTTATCTGACTCCTCTTCAGAAGCTCATTTAAGCAATCTGACCAGCACAGATGCATGATTTGTTCCCATCCTCTCACCTGAGGTAAGGATCCACATCCTTAAAAAGCATGAAGTATGACTTTTGGAAGGGAAAATATGATGCACACATGCATGGTCAGGCAAGAGACCTTACGCCCCAATCATTAACTCAGATTACAGTCAGTAATAGATATTGCTTTGAGGAGTACTCCTTCCTGCAGCCACTTTCGCACCCCTAAGTCTTTCCAAGAGTCCCCTCTAGCAGGATAGTGAAGAGGTGTTCTTTGAAATGCTTCACCTACATGGAAGGAATCTCTCAAAAGTACTCTTTGATTTATTTTTTTTCCCTTTCTTTTCTCATGCTGCTGCAAAGGTTTTCAGGGAATGCAAAATGCCTGTAGAAATGTTAACAGAAATTCTACACTGAATTGCATATGCCAGCTACTACAGAAAAGTAGTTAATACTTAATAAATCAGCACACAGACCACAAGGGAAATTAATCCTATTAAGTGTGAACAGGTAAAAAGGGCATTGGATACCAGTGTGGTTAAGTAGGAATAGATAGACAAGGTTGTTAAAATTATAATCCTCAGGCAAAGAGAAGAATGGGAATAGCAGTTGAACAAAACAAACTGACATAGGTTACAAAAAAAAAAAATAAAAAATAAAGGGGTAAAACCATCCACTGAATAACAAAATTACTGCTGATTGTTCAGCTGACACAATGAAGGAATTTACATGTGTCTGCAACAGGCAAAAAATAACCGCAGAAGGCACTGGAAAAGACAACATAAGGGAAATGAGTTACAAGGAAGTAGCATGTTTGCTGGTCAGTGGTCTGGGTAGTATATTTTCTGGTGCGGCATAGAAAAACCTACAATAACTCCTGAGGGGCAAAGGGGGAGGAATGCTGGGAAAAGCAGGATGTAGGTGGCCTTTATTTATGCTTCTGATTTCTCAACAATGTTGTACAGCAACTAAAAGGCTAAAACTGCTGCCATTCACTGAAATTCTCTGTAAAGGTGCAGCACATGGAGACATTAGGACTATTCAACAGGTTCCTCTCTGATTCACTTATTCACAAGGGAAAGGAATTCACAGAACACATTCTTGGGTCAGGCCCTCACCTGGGATAAAGAAAATCCAGAGTTCTGCATGCTGAAGTCAGACTGACTGCGGGAACATATGAAGCAGAAGAAACATTCCCTGCACAAGCGTCTGTCTGATGTGATTTCTCATAAGCTGAAAGCTCTAGCCTGATTATATCTACCTTATTTATTAGGTCAGGTCTTACTCTGTATTACAGGGTCACATTTTTGCAGAGTCCTTCATGAAATGCCTCCTAACTCCACAAATGCATGGCAAATGAAGAGTGTGGAATTCCTTTAACTGTCTGATTTCTGAACTTATGTGCATAGCTAACTACTATATTGTACAGTGGATAAATTTACAAATTCCTGGAGCCAAGAGATTTGCCAAAACTTTTATCCTCCCTGCCTTTCTTTTCTTCTCCTGTGCCATCCCCTTCCTTGTTACTGGTGGTGAATGAAAGAATTAGGTTTTCTTTTTCTTTAAAATTTGTAGTCCTGTGGTGTGTAAATTAAGACTGTTATGTACATTGCCTATGGCTTGAGCTTGCATTTCCTGACTCCTCTTTGCTACTCCATTCAACCTAACTATTTTTCAGAATGGGCAGAGAGGGAAAAACAGTAACTTCATTCTTCTGTTTGTCCTGGTTTCAATCTGGAAAGCAGAAACTATTTTTAGACTAGATTTTTAGATTAGACTTCTTGCCATCTTCTCCATTTTCCCCACCTGCCCTTGGCAGCAGATGGAGTAGGAGTCTGTACTTCTTTCCTTCTCTCTCCCTTGCACTTTACCCTTAAATCTACAAAGTTCACGTCCGTTATGATGCTCAAGAGCCTTGTCCTAGAGCTGCTGTACAGCCTTCCCATTTGTAATAGAGCTGGATCTATCCAACACCAAAGCTGAGCATCTCCAGAGTCAGTCAGTGTCCACCTAGCCTTTTTTTCACGGTCTCCTAATTCAGGCTCATTAAAAGGCTGCAGTCCCCACCATATCCTGCGTGTTCAATGATGTGCTGAAGACCCAAAAGGCTCAAAGAGTCAGACAGTGTAAGAGAGAAAGTGAAAAAGAAAAGATGAGTAACATAGAATACTTCAATACTTCAATTCAAGTGAATGGATGAGTAGCAATGAATTCAGGCTTTTTTTTTTTCATTTGACTTTGAATGTTCAGTGTGAAAATATTTATACTAAGACAGAAAATGTGTGTTGTTTTTAAGTACTTTTCCCACTATTTCCATGGATCTTACAATTCACAACATTTCTCAGCTAAATATATATTTTAAGACTTGCCACATTGAAAGGTTCTCTTCTACAGCATTGCCCACTATAATTACATGAAAGATGCTTTGCTATAACAGAGAGAATCAGATTAGTCAAAAGGTGTAACAGTAACTGTTGTCACTATGAGGCTAAAATCCACAATACTTTCATGGAAAATGGATTTTTTTTTTTAATGAGTACTGAATCAGTCAAAAGTGTCATTACAGGTGGATGAAAAATTCTTGCTAACTCAGATCAAATTCACCAAATTGTTTTATTAATAAAACAGAGAGGAAAAAAAAGTCAATATTTCCTTATTTTAACATTGATATAATGTCTCGTTGGAATTTCTAAAAGCTTGGTTCACCTGATACGACTTTAAAAAGCTGAAAGAAATCTTTTTTTTTTTTTTTTTTCCAGTAATAACCATTCTGTTATCTCATTAAACTGAATAATCTGCTGTTTGCACAGATGCAGTGAGCACTTGTTGATGACAATCCTTTTAACCACTCTCAACTCCTCTGACTCTTCTTCACATGCCCAAATGGCTGAAGAGGCTCTGTTTAATCCTTTAAAAGTCCCTGCCTTTACCCCAATGAGCTCTGTAGCTTAGGTACCTTTGGATTGCATGGAGAAGAACAGAACAGAAATAACGCCAGTTATGGACAAGTATGGAAGAGATCAGGTTTTCAGGTTATTTGATAGGATTAGACTTGTCTTTTGATGGTCAGAAACCTCTGTTCTTCATCACTAACACGGCTCCTTTATGATCATCCACATTCCTGACTAATCAGCTTACTGAAATATGCTGGATTTTATCCAGCAACATGGAACCATAGCTGCTGCTAACCTGCTGGAAGCTGACTCTCTCATTTATTTTATTTTTGATCCTAAGGAAGCAACAAGACAGTCTGCAGACTTCTTCACATGCAATGGAAAACAAAGCAATGGTGTCACCATTTCTTGGACCAGCTGTAAAATGCACAAAGGGGATGAAAGCAACAGATACAGAGGAAGGTGTGATTACAGTTGAATCATCTTCCTCAGCTTGACATCCTGATTATTCCTGTGCGGCTGGGATAAATTAAATTTACCTTCTTCATTGCAAACTTGCGCTAAGATGATGCAGCTGTTTTATAATCCTGACCTTAACAAATCAGTGGCAAAAACATAACTATGTAGGCCCCTGAAAATAGAGCGTAACAAGTTTCTTTTCACTGCTGAATGATACATTTGAGAAGGCATAGAGATTTTTCTTCAGTATTGAACTTGCTGCCTGTCTCATTTGCTAATTAAATAATTCTATTTGCCATGGTAAATCATTGCCCAGACTAACAGAAGGAACAACAGCTTTAAATTTACTTATGTGAATGGGAAGGTGAAAGGGTAGTTAGAAGTTACACTCCTGTAGATACACCTCATTTTCTTCTCAATTCTGGGCAAGGCGGGGTGATAAAGGTAGGGTTTTCTCTCAAAGACATCTTGACGGCTGCCTGATGTGAAAGCTGCAATTCTTCTGAGGGATATGTAAAACTGCTTGGGTACAAGACACAGAAAATACTAAGTACTGTACTATTATATATAGTGTGCCCCTCCTCTGATCATTCCAATTTTTATACCAAATTGCTGCTGTGAATTAGGACTAAACTAAATAAACTTTCTACTGTTCAAATTAGTAGGTACTTTCTGCATGCACAAACAAGCTTTGCATGGTATTATTTTGAATTTAATGCCTGCATAAACATTAACAGAAGAGATGCTGTCAGGTCTGCTTATAAAGAAACCTTAGCATGGGCATCACCTACTGAGACACTGGAATCAACACTCACATGGTGTTATATTCATACAATTGTAAAGCCACTTAAAACAATAGGTACTCCTCACAATTTTAAAGCCACTTAAAACAATAGGTACTCCTCAATACTCTGTATTTTTGTTTCTTGACCCTATCTAGCTCAAAGCCCAACTTACGTCTATCAGAAGACAGACATAAGTCTATAATTTTTTTTTTTTCAAGGAATTTCATGGTTGAGCAAGGACGGTAGGACTACAACCACCTAGATCCCAAACAATATCCTAATATGGTTCCTCTACAAAGGCACAGAGAGACAGTAATTTTCTTGTCTGTCTTCCTATCTGTAATCTAGACAACAATTAACTTATTTTCTAAGCTATACATTGATTTCAAAGGGAAATCAGGCCACAATAAAGGAGAGCTGAATAATAATTTAAAAACAAATTGAAATACTGTCAACAAAAGGATAACAATAAAAAGACATTAGCTGCATTGCTGTCTGTAGCTGTCAGGAGCTACTTATATTTCAGATACTATATAGAAAAAAAGCATCTTTCCTATTTCACTTTATTTTATATCTTTCAGGTATCTGGTAAATACCATCACTTTTTTTTTTGTTGTTTACACCCTTCTTCTTAATTGCCTTTCAAATTATTTTGCGCTGACAGGAAATATTGGAATCTTGCTCATTTTTTTTTCATTACCAGTGACTTAAGGAAGAGAACAGCGGGCTCTTGATGGCATAACAAATGCAGAAATAAAGAAAGAGCGTTTTCAAGATCTTTACAACAGAAGCTCATTAGAAGTCAATGTACAATCTATGAATGGCATAGTAATTTCTTAAGGCCCTTGTGGATTTCAAATCCAAATTGCTGTTATTGAAAAGCAAAACAGAAAATCTCTAAGACGGGATTGATAATTAAGTCTGAATTGTAGGTCAACTTTTCAATACACACTAATTTATTTGCCTATAAATCACCTATCCCACTTGCTAAAGTCAAGAGGCCCTGAAGTTAGACGCTGAATGATAAGTCCATACTGTGGTCAAAGGTATGCCATGAGGCTTTTATACATATATTTGCCTTTGTGGGGGGTTATTTTTTAGCTTAATAGGTGAAATACCGACACCTTGGAAGGTGTGAGGCGCTAAGTTCAGCATCATCTGCAGAACCTGCCATGGGTATATCCCAAAAGTGCTCCTGCTCTCCATGACACATCCCTGGGAATACCCAGCAAGGCCCTTCACACTCATTTCTGTTTACTTTCAATGCCAAAAGCCTCATGGTCACCCAGCACTTTAGCACTTTGGAAATGGTTGAAAAGTTAAGCAGAAAAACAAGAATGTCCAGTGCTTTAAAGCTGATGCTGAAACCCACCAATAAATAAGAACACTTTTACTTAGTAATACTTTGCAGCATGTATGCAATTGGGGACAAATTATGTGTCTGGCTCCTTGCAGATATGTCCACCTACCTCCAGAGCTCCTCTAACAGTCACTTTATAGCCCTAAGCAACCACAACTATCTCCAAAAATGGACATAAATAAGACTACACCTCTATAACACTACACATTTACTAATTACTGTTACTGTAACAAAGCAAACCATGTGCTTTGTCTCACCACCCGGCTTAGCCACCATTTTTGAACACCACTTATCTCGTGGTTTGCCGCACCAAATACCTAACAAGATATAAAAAGCAAACTTTAGAAAGTGACCCACTGATGCCCCTGCTTCGAGGGATTTTGAGTCACAAACAGTGCCCTGTACATTTAGGTTTTAGGACTGATTACCCCCACCCACTGGTCTGCATTAAGTCTGCGAACAAAATGCAACCACCTGTGATATCAGTAGTCAAAGACAATAAATAAATAAATCAGCTTACTGAAGTGCGGGTGGTTTCTGCCGGCCGCAGCCGGTCCCCAACGGTCAGTAACGGTCGCGCGCAGCCGGTCCCGGCCGGTCCGTAACGGCCGCGCTGCTCCGGCGGCGCCGGGGCAGGAGCGGCGGGGCTGGAGGGGTGGCGTGTGTGGAGAGCCGGGCCGGGCCGAGCCGAGCCGGGCCGGGCCTCCCGGGAGCAGAACGCGAGGAGCCGCGCGGGAGCAGCAGCCCGGGCGCTGCCCTGCGGAGAGGAGAGTTGTGAGTTGTGCAACGGCGAGCGCAGGGGAGAGTTCGGAGCTTGGAAATGCTGCTACAGAGTGTTGGGAGCTCCATAGCCCCTCGGGGCATCGTTTTACCGTGAGCTGAGGAAGGTGAACAGTATTCACCGTTTTGGGTGTGGGTGAACCTTCTGGTTTTGTCGGTCTTGGCGTTCACTGCTTATGCTTACTCATATCTTATTTAGTGCTTATCTTGCTCGTTTGTGTGCATGCTAAAGGATAATGTTATCAGAATGCCCTAGTGTGCTTGGCTGTGCTTTCTTACAGCTTCACAGTGAATTCAGATCGTTATGGTGCTAAATTGGACCATCCAGTTTGCACAAACGGGGGATGGAGATCCTGGTGGATCTGTGCTCTGACTGTTGCAACCCTCTTGGTTTTGTGTTTTGCATTCCTTTTAATGTTGAAGTCTTTAGGCTGGCCCCCTTGGACAAGAGGGAGGGTTTGAGGAGGACGTGCCCCTCCGGAAGGGGGGTGAGTAGCTCCGAGGCGCAGGAGACACCGGAGGAGGCAGGTTTGGATGCACATAGACATGAGTAGAAATGTGAGGGGGTGCATTAGGAGAAATGCAACGGAGGAGATGTGTAAGGAGACATGTGTTGCTGGGGACGTAGTTGGAAACACAGTCTTGGGAAGGCAGCTACACCAGAGGAGAGAAATCCCCATATTTTGCTCAATTTCAGTGTTACAGCTGTTGAATTCAATTGGGCATTGAATCTGCTTCCAGATATGGAATTTCAGATAAATCTTGTCATTAAGTAGCAGAGTACTGAGCGAGCTGCACATTTCTCTTTATTGCTTCCACCCATTCTACTTCCATTCTGTGGGTATGCTTTAATATATTGCTAGTGCTGTCAAAAGAGTGCAAAATTCATTTTGGGAAAGGACAAAAAGGGACTATGTTTCCTGGAAATTCTTCATAATGGCTGTGTAGTAGAAGGTGCAAATAGTTTAATGCTACTTTTCACCAGTAAATAGAACACAATTTTAACTGTGGGTGTGGATGAGTTTGTCATTTGGAAGAAAAAAGTGTTTCACTTGAGAATCTGAATATTATTCTAAAAGCCGTGCTCATGTGTGCTGAAATGACATTTTATCAAAATGTCTGTGACAAGATGTTCTACGCAGCATGAAGGCTAAAAAGGTAAACTCCTGGTAAGGTAAACTCCCTAATACATAAGTTGCAGTACACTGTATTTATGCTGTAGGTACGGTCAACTTGCATGGGAAGAGAGAAAACAAGTTTCAGTTGCTCCAGCCTCAAAATATTCTATTCAGAGGTTGAATATCCCTATATGTTCCTGTAGTATCAAAACCTTCATCTTCTCTTGCATCCCAAAGATGCCCAAAACTCTTTTTTTTTCCCCTACGTTTTCAGAGAAATGTGCCATCCATATGACAATGTAATTTGCAGTGGGATCTGGAACTCATATAATAAGGAAAGCAAGGATGTGGTGAAATTATAATCTAAAAAAATAAGAAAAGAAAAAAAAAAAAAAAAGACCAAAAAGCAGAATGTTTGGCAATTCTGTGAAAGGTCTAGGGATATTTAAAGTGATCAACAAGTTGCTTTTGCAATTCCCTTCACTAGAGGATTGTGGCATAATAAACCATGGATGACTTTCCTCCAAAAAATAAACTGTGTGGTTTAAATAAACACATTTCCCCCAGTCTTTCTCTCACTGTGTCTATTGTATGTCCAAGCTCAGCAAGACTTAGGGACATAGAGACATCTTCATAGGGGCTTTGGACATAGTTTTGTCAAAGAATTATTAGAGAACTTAACATCTTGGGTTTAAAACTGAAGAATTAGGAGCTACAAACTTAATTCACTTAGTTTTCTATTCTGAAGACAGGTACTGCCTACAAGTATTATCTCTTTTGAATAGAGGAAACGAAACCAAATTTGTAAATTCTTCAGCAACCAAGTTGCTCATATTCTTTAGGTAACTAAATCGTTCTGCCTCTTGTGCCATAAACGCCCTTGTCAGAAAAGAACTGTGAATTTTCCTGTCAGGAGAACGAATGACTTGAGGTTTGTATTTTCACATAGATATCACCAAGATAATCCTTTGTGCACTGCTTTGTAGAACAGACCTTTTCTTCAGCTATGAGCACCGCTGCCTGTTACTTCAGTGCCCTCTTTCCAGAGAGAGTTTGTTACAAATATTGCAAACATTGAGAGAGGTGCAGAGCACAGAGCTCAAATACAGAGGTAAAAGTGTTTGCTGCAACAACAAACTATTACCCTTTTTATATGGACTTTTCCTGCACGGGGGGGGAAGAAAAAGTCCTTCTCACAAAAAGTATAGATTAGAACTTACTGTGCACATCTCCTGAGCATGCATTAGAACAGCATCTTGTGTGGCATTTTAGTAGGTTCCAGGAAGTGCTAATGTCACCTTTTCTTTGGAGGACAGTAAATTGAGAGTCTGTCCTCTAGTGCAGAGTGAATAGGGTTCATGATTAGCTTTTATTTAATTTATTAGTTTTGTTAAGAGGCTCGTGGTAGTTTAGCAAATGTTAGCTTTTCCAGAGTGACCCTGTGGTAAAGAATAAAACTGTTAAGAGTAGCAAGTATATCCATCAGATACTATGAGTTTATTCTTCTTTTACCTAAATGCGATTTAGAGCTCCTTTCATGAAGAATATTGCCTGCAATGCAAAATGAAAAAGAGAAAATGTAATGCCTGTAGTCCTCCAGAGTAGGTACTCAGCCTTCTGGGTGTGTTTGTGAAGGTCCTGCTTTTCAGAGGCTTCAGCACAATGACATATTTATATAAATGACCCTATGTCTTTCTGAGTCTCTGCTTAGTCTCCTAAAGCTGTACACACTGAAATTTTGCTGCCAACTTTGCATCTGGCAAAGATCCAGAAAGATCATGTAGTGACTCTCCTTGCTAGCTAAATCTGCCTGATAGGAAGAACACTTACATTTTTACTAATCTTTGGCTGTGACAGATCTTACGTAAATGTTTTAGAGAGTGGACCTAAATGAACACATAGCTGCTTGGGGTTGTAAAATGAAACATGTTTTCATCTTTTGTAACAAGCCTCATTGTCCTGTATAAATCAAAAAGGTTTTCGCTTCTATGTAAATTACACATGAAGGAGAATTGGGAGGGGAGATCACAAACTGTGTGATACTTTTTTCCTGATACCCTCCCAAAGGTTTGTTCAGATGTATTTTATCAAGCAGCCCCTGTTTGGTTCAGGACAATAATTGCTTGCTTATTGTTTTGAACAAGAAATGTACAGTAACTAATGTATAGAAAAAATCTCATGTGTATTTGGATATATTAAAGTAGATGAAGTAGTAGCTTAAAGTTTGACACCAAGCCACATTAGTTCAGTAGAACAGCCACAAGTCAGTGAACATCTCTGATGTTGTTCTGTCTCGTTATTCTCTGTACTATTTTGATTCATTTTTTTTTCCAAAGTAGGAAACACAGTAGGTTTCAGGCACACTGTGACCCAAGCCTGTACTTTAGTCTATTTCAGTTGATTATTGTGCAGAAGTTAACATTAACAGGGGCTATCACAGAAAGGTGTTGAAGGATTTGTGCCGTGAGCGTTACTAAAACTGGGGGAGTTTTAGAGTGATAAATATACTTGGATATGTAAAAGACTGAGTTCCTTTCAGGTTTGAAAAGTCAATGGATTGTGCCCACTAATGTGTATAAACATGTTCATAATTTACACAGCTAAACAATTTTGAATGTCAACTGTCTCATGTTTTCACCTCAAACTTATCTGAAGTCATAGGCATCATCTAGAGACCCATCTGGCTTAATTATGAGTTAAATAACTATTATTAAATAAATAAACAATTATGAAATTGTTTTCTGTGCATCTCCAGTTAGGTTGAACCAAAGATGCTGTTAAAGCTGCAGAATCTCTTCAATGTGCAAATGAAAAATAGAAAGAAACTGGACTTCTTTTTGATTAACCTCACTTTTAGCAAGTCTTTGATTTTCTCATGCATCTCTTGTGTTTCATCCTAGGAAACACTTTCAGCTCCCTCCATGTTTCTTTCTATTTTTCATTTGCACATTGAAGAGATTCTGCAGCTTTAACAGCATCTTTGGTTCAACCTAACTGGAGATGCACAGAAAGCAATTTCATAATTGTTTATTTATTTAATAAGTCCAGTCGGCAAGACTTCTTATACCAAACATGAGAAATACAGGACACTTCCCTGTTTATCCCAACATTCCCAGTGTTCTCTTCTGATCAGATATGTCATTTTATCTGCTCTCAGGTACCCTGTAAAAATCAAGCAGTGTTACTGATGTAGTTTTTAAAGACTTGGGTAAACTTGCGTACATTATTTTAGATGTATGTGTGAACAAGATGCTAGGTGTTGGCCAGTTCTATAGGGGTAAACAATTTGTTTGTGGGAAGAGGGAATATGGACCATTGTTGTGAACTCCTCAATAGCAGCGTGTGCAGATAATTACTTGAAGGCAGATGAAATGTGTCAAAGAGAGTACCGCTTGTTTAGCTGGATTTCTGATGAGGCTTTACTAGTTTTGCCATCCCCTCTACAGCTACCAGAAACGCCAGATGGGGCTCTCAAGTGCGTCAGCCCCGAGTTGGGTGAAAGTCTGCTCCAGATGGCAAAGGAAAATACTGCTAAATATGCCTGCAGGGTGCCTAAGCACCGCATGACAGACCGCTCCAGTCAACAGTAATGGAAAAAAGCCAGTATAAACAACAGCTGAGGAAAGACTGTCTTTTTCCTGAGTACCCAAGTCTTACTACTGCTTGATTAGTAGGGAGGAGGCATTTGGGGGAGACAAATATTGATTGTAGCAGAGAAGAAAACAAATAGTTTGGTAAGGGAAGGCGACTTCAAGAAACGATCAAAGTGGCCCGTTTGAAATGCTGCTGTACTGAACATCTGCATCTTAAGCTTGCGTCTTAGAGGGACAAACTATCATTTGCTGAAGAGGATAGAAATCTGGTTTAAAAACTGCTTTTGTGCCCTTTTCTATAGGGAAGGTTTATAGAGAGGTAGTGAAGTGTGTACCACGTTTGTGGAAAGGCTATTCTAGCTTTTGCTAAAAGCCTGCTTGTATTGAATCAGCCTCCTAAGCCCTTTTTGCTGCCATCCTGTGATAAGCGCAGGTTATGGGGAACAGTAACGGTGCTGGGCTCCAGCCCTGCATAATGTGCCCCTCAAGAAACACAGAGCCATTTCCTTTCAGAGATGTTCCCTTGGAAGTTGGAAAGAGCCTTCAGCTGTGCCCAGCCATTGAAAAGCTTGTTAATTTAGCAGAATCGCTCTATTCTTGACAACTTAGTCCGTGGTGATTAAGCATTAATGTTTTTACCACCATGTTTCAGCAAGGCTGTGCTATTGACTTCTTTTCTGGTGTATTTTGGGCAAGCGGTAAAAACTGTCGAGTCTTTCCTCCTTTCGGATGAGAAAACTGTTCTATTTTGTTAAGCTTTAGGAAGATTACAGGAGTTGTGAAATTCTCAAGTCTCTCTCCAGAAGAGAACTGCCATCTTTTAACTAGTTGCTGGCGGAAAAATCAAATTTTGCTTAAAAGAAAAAGAAAAGCCCAGACAGTGAAGTAAAACATGATACCTTATTCTCCTCATATAGTAACTGTAAAACATCCAGACAGTCATACTGAAAATGCTTTAGGGATTATGGAATCTTTTAAAGTAGCTATTTCAATTTTTTAAAGCAAGAATTCTTCTCTGCACCAAACCGCTTTTCTCTTATAAGCCTCTTTTCCAAAACGGAGGCTTTGTTGATGGTATTTCGCGCAAAGTGCAGCTCAGCTGAATGGATTGGGGTGACAAACTACCAAATACTGCATGACACAGGACAGCACTGACAGGCCAAGTAATTTCCTAGGGAAGGGGGGGACCGTCGAGGTTATCAGAGCCTTAGATACGGTCCTGCTCTTATAAAAGCCTCATTAAGGCTTTTCCAAAAAATGCCCAAGAGCACAGACTGGAGATAAATTTTTGTCTCCTACCTTAGTGTGTAAACTCCTAGTTGGTGTTCGGCAGGAGGGTAGACTTGATGTTTGCAGCTCTGCTACTGCAATGAAAGATTCATGTGGGCCGGGAGAGAATGCAAGGGATACAACATGGCCCAGGGCAAGAGTGTTTGGGATGGCAGCTCTGGCCTGCTCTGTGAAGGTTCTTTCTATAGGTTATATTAAACTTTCAGTAGTTGGCAGTGCATTATAAAGACCACACCAGACTACTCTGCTTTCTTGAGGGCATGGTGTTTCTAAATACCTTTGGAGGCAGAGATCTAAATTCACTGGAAATACTTGAAAACAGACTGGGAAGCAACTATGAAGTTAGCTGTTTTCTAACCCAGAGGGTAGCTAAGGGAGGGGGTTGAAGACTTTGTTTTCGACTTGTTCAAAACAAAATTTATGAAGCAGCAGCAGCGAGTGCTGGTTTCCAAATGGCAGAAGTACTGAAGTGACAAACAAAAATAGAGAAGTTAAGTTTCCAGGATGCAACATTGGGAATTACAGCCTAGATTGTCTTGATTCTCCATGGACTGTTGCATCCCAGTTCCAAAAGAAGGTGGCCTGTGTTACAATTTCTTTGGGGCTTTTTCGAGATTTTTTTTTTTTTTTTTTTTAAACTATTAACAACCTTCCATTTCTCTGTGGTTTCTTGATTGTCTAATTAAGGTTTTATTAGCACAGACAGATATATTCTTCTGGGGTCATTAATAGTTCATCCTGCAAAATAATGGCCTATTAGAAGACATAGGCAGACTCTGACACAAAGCTACAGCCAATATCCACCAGATACATTGATATTGCTGCTACAGTATAAAAGATATTTTTACCACAATGTCTGCCCACATAGACCAGCTTGTTTTCATCTTGCTCACAAGCTTGGCATGGAAATGCCTTGTAGCAGTGGACCTTGAATCACTCTTTGGGTCTAGCCCTCTATTAGATACAGGAAAAAAATCTTGATAGAACAAAGATTGAGGATTATACTTCTTCAGCAGCAAAAAAACACCTAAGCCTGAAAACTTTTAAATAACATTAATACTAGTATCTTTAATGTAGTCATTCACTTTACAGAAAATGATTAGTAATGTGAGATGAACAGTATTTAAACTTTTTTTTGTTCCAGTTAGTGAACGTGAAAGATATCCTGATACGCTATGGGCAAAATGAAAAGGAGAATTTCTAACATTTTTTGTTTGGAACAGGGGTGCAGGTTTTCTAAATTATGTTACTGATCAAAAAATTGATGGGTATGAAGTGAGAGAATTGATGGAAAGAGGAAAGTCACAAATGTGCATCTGTGTCACTTGGGAATGACTGGTCAATTCTATATTACTCACCTAAATGCAGCATCTTACTGGAAAAGTTAAGTTATGGCCTTACTTATTCTGCTGAGCTCTTACGGTAGCACTCATGCTGAAGGAATCTGGCTTGAATGGCAACTTTATATCTCCCTACACAAAGGAAAATCGTATGGAAATCCTATGCTAAACTCCTCTGCTTAGCCTATCATAATATAAAATACAGAAATGAGCTTTCTGAGAGATACTTGCTAAGTTACGCAAACGGCCATAATCCTAACTTTATTGAGTGGTGTTTGCTAATTTCTCCCTACACGAACTTTTGGCTGCAGAGCGTTGCCTCTGAGCTACTAGAAGGCTTGAGGTATAGCGCCACTGTTTGAGTGGGGTAGATCCTTGGTGTTCCTAATAAATCATTTATTTGGATTCTAAAGTTGAACAGAAATTCCTCTTGAAAAGTCAAGAAGTATTAGTGGGGGCAGCCAGGAGGTTATCTCATTAGCTTGGAGGCCAGAAAGGGAGAATTTTGAACAGCAGTGAAGATGCTGATTAATGTAATAGGTTAATAAAGGGCAGAATAAAAAGAATTATCTCATAATAAGAGCATTAAATTTAAAGAACTAAAAGCCTTAAAAAGGAAATTACTCACAACTACCAGCGTTCACTGATTGCAGTGAATATGCATATATGTTTCAAAATGGATATAAAAACTTGCACTAGAGAACAGCTGCTTTCAAAAAAATGGTCAACCAGTGACCTCAGAAAAATAATAGGCTGAAGATTCATGTGCAGCCACCTGTATTTGCTTCATTTCAGAGAAATAATTTATGTTAAACTTTGCTGGATTTTTTTTTTCTTTTCCTTAATTTGTCACCTTCTTCAGATAGGGCATCTCGCTTGTGGAATTAATTGTAACACACACTTTAAAAGAAACAAAAGGATGCTGGCGAGAATGAAAAGATATTCGTAAAGAAGCCAGTTGTTACAAATACCTGTAGCTGCCGTGTTTTGATTTATTAAATTCATTCCAGCCTTGGAGGCCTTTTAAATTTCTCATAGATCTTTGGCTGCAGTAAATGCTATCTCCCATATGCAAGTGGCCAGAGCAGTTAATCACATAGAGCAGAGTACATTAAGGTTCATGCCTGAATTATTGTTGATTAATGAAAGTAAACCAGCTGCATATAATAAAAAAAATTAGAAGCAAAGTTTACAAATGTGGCCAAGTGTATGCCTCATTCTGCAGCTTTTTCTGTGCAACATTCATAGAAGCTATCAAATACAACTCAAGATATCTCCATACATAGAAATTTCTTTCAGCATAGCTAAAACTGTAGTCTTAAGTAGTAAAAGCAACCTGGAGTGTAAAAAAAAGTTGCATCAATTAGTGTCATCTACAGACTGCAGAGAATGGGCTGTTTTCTCTGCATAACTAGATGTTCAGATACTACTGTAAATTTCTACATCTTCTGAAGCTGAATGAGGAAAATGGAGTTTGATTGAACTTAAGTTATAAAACACCGAGACCTTAAGAGATACTGATGTTAATTGCAAAGGTGTCTGAATTTTGCTTTATTGACATCAGATTTGTGTGCAGGTGACAGCTCAGAAAGCGAGCTTTAAGATATATGGAAGATACAGAATATATGAAGATAGATGGAATCCTCTCAGTTGAAGCTGGTGCTTTCAGATGAATCTCTGGCAATTTTTTTATATCCTATACTACAGTTTATTTCTTGAAAAGGTTGAAATGTCTCACTGTATCGGCGCTTCCCTTATTGTTGCATCTTGGTACTGAATTTTGAATTTAAGAAAAGAGCTGATCCGTAGAGGAGAGAAATGATAGCAGATGAGGTGGCCTTGCTTTCCAGGTGTATGGAGCAGCTGAGCAGAAAGTTTTCATTTCTTTTCCTTTCAAAATCTCTCTTTTATTTACAACTGGTGTACTGGCAGGCATTCACACTTGTCAGAGGAGAATTAAGCTGATTTTTGTACTATGATTAAAAAAATCTATTATAAACAGTGCAGAAAAGGGACACAACAGGAGCCAATTACATAGGCATTACAAAGAAGGAAAAAATGACTTTCAAAGCTGTGCTCATTAGGTGGAACTGAATCCTACTCAAATAGTTGCTCAGAAAAATCAGTGTAACTCGGGTCTCAGTCTTTATTTCAGGGTGACAAAAAATAGCATGTAATATGTGTAAAGTAATTATTTTAAAGCACAATTGAAATGCAGGAGATTCCATATAAACATAAGGAACAAACACTGAGAGTTTTTATTACAGCAATGTGTAATACACAGGAAAGTGGGAAAAGTGGATCTGAGTCCCAAAGCAACGGAAGGCTGGAGATGCCTGATTCCAATTAAGGCTGTCTTTTGTCAAGTCTTATCTCTGAGGTTTTGCAAGATTAACATAAAACAAAATGGCTGTTTTTAATTTCCCCTGTTTTTGTTTCTAATTCCATTACTGAAATGGATTCTTTCTCAGATTAATGTTAAGAAGTTGATGCCTTCCACTGTCTCTTACCAGTAGTATGGACTGTTGTTTGGAATAAATTGCAAAGCTAAAAGGAATTTTAATATTGCCTCATTTCACCCCTCTGACCCCAAGGATGGAGATAAATCAAATTTCCTTTAATATTAATGCTTCTGCATGCAATTTGTTTACAGCGAGGCTTATATTCAGAGTATGATGGACTATAGATTGGGCTATACCCCCTCACTGATGCCTTGCAACGGGATGATTTATTTATGTAAAAACGACTGTCCAAGTGCTTATTTAGGAAGCTTAGCGTAACTATTTGTGCAGAACCTGGAACAGCCACATGAAAGAGACTTCTTCTCAGCTCATTCATAGTCTTGAAAGAAAACGTAACCCCAGGGAGGGCTGTTTACAGGAGAGTGGAAACTGTGGAAATAAGGAAAATCAAGCTCAATAGCATAGCAGATCTAAGGTGGGAACTTACATCTCTGATTTTGAACGTGTGAAAATGAATTTGATAGATGCCCAGAGGACACAGTCTAAGAGACTCAGTAACAAGGTTGAAGAAGGTGTTAGGGTAAAGGTACAAAACTACATGATCTGCTGATAACGCTGCAGCCTTTCTGGAAGAAAATAAAATAAGTGAGTATCTGTGCAAATTAGTCCTCACAAGCATGTCAGTTATCCCGCTTGGAAATTGGAAAAGCCAAGGAGCTGAAGCAGAACAGCTTTGCCTCGGGTATATTCCTTGAAGCTGTGTGGAAGCTAAGGTTTTTAGTAATGCTGGATGCATGTGTTGGGGGAAATGCTGCATTTCCAGGAAGCTGCTCAGGTGTTAACAGTGCCTTAGCAAGGCAATGCAAGTGTATTATTTGCCAGGACTCAGTTTTGTTCTTTTCTAATTACTGATGGTCTCGTGCTTCTTTTAACAAGATAAGTGGATAAATGGGAAACTGTGTACGCGATTGATATAATTGCAATTACTGTTCGTGAAAGTGTTGCCCTTGGAGAGCTGAACAGTTCACCTGTTGTGGGAAAGTTGAAAAGTACAAATCTTACAGAAGTTCCAAGTTTAGCAGGCAAGTCTACCCTGGAGAGTTTGATAAACCAATTTGCTGCTTGCTCTGCTGACCCAGACCTTCATCTGACCTGCATGGTGCTGTCATGGACCATGCACAGTATGGAGTGGTCAGGAAGCTGCACAAAAATCTGCCGTAAGAGGTTGTAGAAACGTCAAGCCATCATTTTGAAGTCTCTTTGTGACCTCCAGTAACTAGGTAGGGTTTAATAGAAAGCTTGGCATTAAATATACTATCCAAAGTATGGTTGCAAAGTCAGGAATAGGGCTGAATTTTGCCTAAGGGTGTGCAACCCTGTGGATTTTATTAAGATACAGTTTTCAGTAACGTTATATGGCAGGCTCACTATTGCGCTATAGTGAATGTTTTGTTCAGTGTTGAGCTTCTGTCTTCCGTGTTTGCTGATTGCCACTTCAGCCCTGCTGCAAACCCTGATAACCTTCCCCATCCAATTCTGAATATAGTTCATTAGTTATATTCTTTATTGCCTTGCTGCCTTGATTCTTTGGCAGCATTTTATATTTTCCAAACTCTTGTAATGCTCAGTCTACCCAGTGAGTGTTTCTCCACAGTAAGTGCTTTCACCTCTCCTTTCTGAAGTCTCCACACTCCACAAGGTCTTCCTGGAAGGGAGAGGGGTGAGTAGTGTAAATAAGACTTCATGCATATAATGTAATTAAGAATATATTTTTCTTTAATCAATGTACTTGAATATATCATGCTGTTGGTGACCCTGCATGTGTAGGGGGATTGGACTGGATGATCTCTAGAGGTCCCTTCCAACCTTAAGCATTCTATGATTCTATGATTCTATGATCATTGTCTGGTTTTGAAATAGAGTACTTTTTTTTGGAAGAGAATTACTCTAATAGTGAAGTCAGTTGTCACAGTATATTAGCATTGACAGGCACAAGCCGTGATGCTAGAAACCAGCACAGGGTCAACACACTGGCCTCAAGTGAAAGTCCTGTAATTCTGGGAGACACTGTATACTTTACCTGGAGTACTATAATAAAAAACACCTAGATATAATGAATTTGTATTGATCTGCAAGGAAAACTGATCTGTTCCACTCTCTTTAGAATATTTCTCACTTCTGGCGGGTTAACAAAGTCTTTGCACAATGTGGTGCAGTATTGGAATTTCAGTTGATTTAGTCTTTCAACATACCCTTTCAATGTTTCACTCCTTGCTTTTTTTTTGTGTGTGTGTTAGAAGACTATTTTTAATGAAACCTTTTAATAGGGCCTTAACAAATTGATTTTGAAATATCTGTTTAGTTAAAAAGTATGCCTTTGAAAGTCATGCTGAACAGCAAACTGCCTTGCTGCCCTAGTTCAAACTGCTGACTGAAGCCTCCAGGCCAGTGTGGTGAATGAGGTGAATCCTAGTTTAAGATGAGTGTGTTTTCTGAAACACTTTATGACTCTGAAAAATCAGAAGAGCATCTCACCTACCAGCCATTGAACTTCATCAGAATTTTTTCAAGGATTTTTTTAAATATAATTCATAAAATCCAATACACAATAAATGAATTTGGTTATGATATAGGATTTAATCAGCCAATGACCACTGGTATTGTAAAATAATCAGTATCACTTTTATGTTGACAGTAATAAGCTAAATACGAGCATGATACAGCAAGGAGTTGTTGCTACAGTAGCCCAATGTCAAAGTGCTGGGAGGTGCTCAGTGTTCAGTTTTTTTGGCATGGGCATTTTGCAGTTGCATTGTAGGCTCACTTAGTGTGAAAACTGCTAAGAAGCCCGCTCTGCTTTTAGTGGTGCTTGGACTATGTTGTTTAGCTATAAACATGAAGCACCAGAATGGAGTTTCAATTCTTCAAGCCTCTGCAGTGATAAGCACCTATGCAAATAATCCTATTACATATGTTAAAAAAAATATATATATAGTGAGTAAATATTACCTGAAGCTGCTTGCGATAACTATAAACCAATGTTTATGGGATTTGAATGATGTCTTAATCCCACAGAATGATTTTGCTCTAGTGACTACAGCCTGATTGATCTACAGACTCCCTTCCAACCTGTACATTGAATGCTTGTGGAAACTTCCTTTGAAGAGTCATCTGTTGACAAAAGATCTTTCCCTCTCCATTCCCAAGGATGTGAATGTTGGACTTGACTTAGATACAGCCTTATGATCTCCTGTGTCATCTTGCAGCTGACTTTACAGTTGTAACCAAGTGGCTGACGATTTGATACCTGAGCTGTCACCCTGTTCCACTGCAGTGTTGCCTAGATAACTTGAAAGTTTTTTTTTTTTTTTTTCCCCTTCAAAAACTCTTCATGAGTGTCAAAATCTTTCAAGCCTCTGCATTTGGCACTTTGGTAAACAGTTAAAATATAAAATGCTATTAACATGCAGCTATTATGGGCAATTGCCCTTGTCCCATCACTACAGTATGTGATTTCACAAGAGTTCCCTGCTCTACTTTCATCAGTTGTAAAAGTCTACCAACTTGCAATGTTTGTTTAATCCTCAATGTTTTATTAAGCATTGAAATGATTTATGAACTAAATATCAGCTCCAGTGTGCAGTCCTAGGTAGTGGATAAATAAAGTGAATCTTCGGATGGCCAAAGAAAAAGCAAATAATCACAAAATAGTTCTGGAAACCCTATCTGCAGCTGTGGGCCTGGGTTATATGAGTATAATAGACTTCCACCAAGCTGTTCCTACCACAAAATCTATTTTAAGACGTTCCTTCATATAACTCAATCTCAGCTGCTGGACAAAGCTCTTATGAGCTATTATCCAGTTGGCATCTACACTAGGTGTTGAAAGGAGTTAGGAACATGCTATATGATGTCTGGAAACATTTTGTGATGATTAAATCAAAGTACATCACTTGAAGAAGGTATTTTTTTTTCTGATCCGTGCAGACCTTAAGGTTAACTTCAAGGCTAGGTAGAGGGAATTTGTGTGTTTAATCATTCCTACAAATAGCTTATGAGGATAGCCTGCAAAGCTGAGGCTCTTCAGCAGGAATGAAAAGAAGGCTGAAAGAATATCATTAAGATTTGACTAAGAATATGATTAAGATAAAATCACAAAAACAGTGCCTAAGCTGAACACAGAAATGTTACTGAATCCAGCAAAGCTAAAAGAGGGCTCTTGCCGAAATTAGTAGGAGACCATTTTAAAGCAGGTACAAGTATTTTTATATTCAACAGTTAGTGAACTTTGGAATTTCCTGCCACGGGAGGTGAGACAACAGCAATATCCTGTCCCTGTTTTTTTTACCTGTTGAATGGGTCCCTAAACAAATCCAGTGGAGACCTGGTGGGATGTCATGCATAAAATGGCCACGGATACTGTGATGGTACAAGGGGAAGGGGAGCACAGGGTTTTGCCAGGCCCATGTGCTCTCCCTGAAAAATTATCAAGAACAGGCCTTAGAGAATGGCAAACTCTTAAAATGTTATTGCTTATATTGGAGAAAAGAGTTTGACAGTGGCAGGATATAAATGACAGCAACAGCCTCCTGTGGCTGTTGTGAACATGACGCATGAGAAGTGACACTGATAGCACCTAGAGCTCTAGTAGATGGACTTTTTCTTGCTAATTGGACTAGTATTTTCAGTATAGTATAGCCCACATACTGGTTATGCTGGTTGCACTGTTTAAAATAGAGTGTTTTCTTCCACATATTGAAAATACTGTGTGGGAAACACTTTTGTAATAGATGGTTTTCAGATACATACACAAAACTTCATTGTAACCCTCCACTTCAGTGAAAGGCACATATCTATCACCCTCAGACATCTCTTACCAAAATAGTGGCAAATCTAATTGAACTGATGTCTAAGCAACTAAATATCATTGCTGATCTAACCTGTGCTTGGCTTTGACTTGACTCTTCATGCCCTTTGACTTCCCCTTTTTGCCTAAATCTATATTCTTACCTCTTCCTCCTGCATTTTAGTGATGTAGTCATGTAGCCCCAAATACTAAAACTGTCATTATTCTCTAATTTAATTAAAATACCTTCTACAGCTCATTGGATATCATTAGTGGCAAGATTGAATGGCCTCTTACACTGTGATTTAGTAGCTTAGTGCATTCAGCACCGTGTTTGCCTTTCAACAGAACTTCTGTCATTTATCTGTCAACATTAAAAGTTTTCCATGAAAATCTCTCTCTTTAGTACAAGGAATAATAGCCCTGTGAATATAATTTTTTTATTTGGTCGGGATTTTGGAAGCAGTTCTTAAACAAGTTCAGATTTTGTCTGTGCATTTAATACATTTTTCTCCTTAAAGGTTGTATTCTCATTTATGTCTATCAATAATAAGTATAAGGAAGTATCAAAATCCCAGATAAATATTGATACTATAAATACTATAGATTTAACTGCAATAAAAATGAATATTGCCAACAGGGCAAAAGCAGAAATGTTACTAGCCAAGGCAAACTTCAAATTAATTTTCTTTAATCATTGGAATGATTTATGTTTTTTTAATAACAAATACATTTAATCACTTCTGAATTAAATTTCTCAGGCTGACTTTAAAATGTATTAAAAAATAAGAATCTTGCTTCATTAAGGTTGTCTGCTATCTCACTGTATAACTACTCTTAATCTGAGATTTTGCTACTATTGATAAAACCTTATGTGTTTTCAGTGTCTTGCAACTACACTGTGGGACCCAAGGACGATTCATAGGCAGTTCTGTGCCTTAACCGTGACAATTACAGGTGAGAAATCAAGGGCAGTATTATGCTTTTTTTTAAGTCATTATTGTGGGAAAATGTATACCATGGCGATGTGTTATCAAGTCTGTACAGGAAGGGCTTTTACCAGCAATGACTTGGTTGACCTGTATTCACTCAACAAAATGGAATAGAAAAATACCAGTTTTGTTTGAAGGACTAAGGTACACATGGATTCTTCCCCAAGTGGCAACTGAGAAAATCACGTAGCTTTATTTAGAGCAACTCAAAACCACTTAAACAGTTGATTTTTTTTTTTTTTTTTTTTTTTTGTCTTGAGCCAGAGAAATCACAAGGCTGCACAACCTAAGTGACAGCTCAAGTGAGAAGCAGTGGAGTTGCTCGCATTTAGTCTTGTTACGTACCGAATAGTGTGTGAAGCTGACGGCCTTACCTTCTTCCAGCTTTAACGTCTATTTTTCTGCTTTTGCAGAACATAACTGTGTCTCAGCTCCCACTGAGAGACTGGCCACGCTCCATAGTTCCTAGAATATAATTATTCAGTAAAACAAGCCTTTTTTCTCTCTCTCTTTTGAAAACTTTGCAAACTAAATGCAAAGTATCTTCATTTCCAAGTTCACTGGAAGTTCACTTTAAGTCACATAAGACTTATATTTATGAAAGAAAGTAGTAATTCTGAAATGTTGATGGCTAAAGGCTGTAACCTGCAGGTGATGGTGTTCACTAAATGTACTAACAAGGGAGCCAACATGACAACATGGAAGCCACCCCCCTGTTTGCCACAGGCTTAGCCAGCAGGGTCAGCTCCAGCACTTCTTGTCCTCTCAAACATCTTACAAGCACTGCTTGATTTCTCTCATTTTAGTAGCTTCATTTGAAGTCAGCCAGTAAATGACCAGAAGTATTCAGACTCTAAAGGTGCAAACTGATATTAAGGGACTTTCCAAGGTACTTAGGTGCTCAATTTCTAGCTAAGCCACTGTTTTAAAAAATCACTCTCTGCATCTTTAGGGGCGCTCTGTCTATTAACAATTTGGTCCTATGTGGCTGCTCATTTTCAGGATAAGACTCCTCGTGGTGGACTTGAATGCTAATCATCCTCTGAGAAAAAGGCCATATTCTGGCTGGTGATGCAGTGATGACAACTAAAGATGTCTCCCTGTTTCGTTTGATGCCGGGCAGAGAAGGAGGAAGAAAAATTCCACCATATCAAAAGTTAGGTATTCCTCAATAGGATTGTATGACCTAGGAAAGTTAAAGAGAAAAATAATTATTTGAAAGACATAATGATTTTCTGTCTGCCTTTATTTGCATGCATACAAGTCCAGTAAAAGCAATGAAGTTGTAATTATCAGAGCATGCTGTATTAATTCTTTCTTCTTTGAAGCACAATCATGTTACTGGTGCGGTCTCTGCTCTGGATGTCTTCCAAGATCAGTACTGTATCAGAAATGTTAGAATTGTCACTTTTAATCAAGTCAGTTTGGGGCTTTATTTTTCCTTTATAATCCTCTATGAGGCAGACTAATTCACATCACTCCATCTATATTGCTTTTTTTGTTTGTTTATTTTAGCTTTCTTTCTGCAATCAGACTTCGGAGTGAGCACTCGGTTCAATTTGTAATTTCCCTAGCAGAAACCTCTCTCCTGATCCTTTCTTTCAGGTTATCTGATTTAGAGGGTAATCAAATTTAATGCTAAGACCCAGCAAGAATCAGAGGAACAACGACAGGCAGAGGAATTTTGGTAACCTAATTGCTGAAAACCAAAGCAGTGAACATGGGTGCACGCTGAACGTGCTGCTCCTAAAACCCTCAAGGGAGAAGGATGAGCCCTTTATCCTGGTGTGCATGAAGTCCGCTGAAATGCTGAAAAACTATCTCACTAGACTCAATTAATAACTATTTTCAGTGCCCTCTAGGACGGGAGGAATCCTCTACATCCCAAGACACAGCAGGTTCAGTGACTTCTCACACCTTCATACGTGTGTTTTTGCTTTCCAGAGCAAGAAGTGCTCACTTCATATCAAAGGTGGGTTTTTTAACATTGAGTCCCAAAAGTGAAATGACAGTGAATTACGGATGAAACTATAACCTTGCGTAATTTAAGGATAAACTCAAGGTTGCTTCCATGATTCTGCCTTTCGCAATTTCTCTCACTCCCTTTCTAGACATATCTTTTTGCAGCTGCCAGAGCTGTCAGTTTAGAGCTATTCCTTTCTCAGCTCAGTTCCCTTAAAGAACTATCAGCATTACCCATGACATTTTCTTAGCCTTGCAGCACTGGGCTTTTGGAACTTAATTTCAGATGTCTGGAATATTGCTTGAGGAAAAAACTTTTAAAATTTATGTGGAAAAATCATCTTTGCCTTAAAATGTGGAGTCAAACAATAAACATTTTTATGCTGCTGAATAATTAAGGCAGGGCATGACTTTTGCATGCAGTTGCAAAAACCAATTGCCAGATGTTCTAAGCAAAGGATAGACAAAATGGGACCTGAGAAGTATTTTAATAATATTGAACATATTCTCATATGAAACATAATAAGTATAGCAGGCATCTGTTTTTAAGGACTAAAAAATCCTTAAGCAAAGAAAGAGGAGGAAGGTTTTGGGCTAACATCCTTCTTCAAGGGAACTGAATGAGCAAGTACATAAGGTTTTAAAAGATAAATTTCTAAGAAGACCTCTTAAGAGAACTGATTTAGATCACTGATTTAAAATGACTGATTAAATGAGGTGCAAGAAGGAGGAAAAAAAAAAAGGATATGCGTGTGTAGATACACACGTGTGCATTCATATATCCCCTCTGCCATTTCCCCCACAGGCTGTTTAATTGGCAGTTGTGCTTCACTTGGTAAAATAACAAAATGTAGCTTCTCTTGGGATGAAAAGCCCTTAAAACATTTTGATACTTTTCAACTTGAAAATTTTGCTTAAACCTGCATGCCTAAGCACCTGCAGGGTTAAATTGTTTTAATCCTAATTATCAAGCTTTCTTATGGTGAAAATGTCCTTCTGACTTCCTTGATATTCCTTTCTATTTCAACTTTCCATTTAGCTTTATTTGGATAGAAAGGAAATCTAATTACTGGGAAGACCCTTTGGACAAGGGGGAAGAGTGGGGAATGACACTTGGCATTTAAGACTTGCTGCTTCATTAAGCCGAGAGTTTACTTAGTTGATGGGCAGAGCCGTTGCAGTAGAGTCTTTCTCCCGAGTGCTGTGTGAGCCTGCTTCATTTTCAGGAATTGTGTATTCCAAGGACACTTTGCTCCTGCTGGGAATTGAGTCTGTACCCAACTGAGCACAGGCCAATATGAAGAAAGCAGATAAAACTTACCTGCTTATACCTAAATGACTAACCTTAATACATACATGGCTTATAATTTATGTAACTTGCAACCAAGCATATTCAGTCGACAGAAGGAAAGTGTGAAGCATTCCTTTTCAGGGTGCAACCGTAAGCTGCAGTTTCCATGTACACTAGTGCACACAGAGAGATTAATTGCCTGAGATGATGTGAGCTAATTAATAAAGCTACAGTGAGTTACATTGGTTGAAATTTGGCACTAAAATGAAAAGACATTTCAGTTAAGGAGCAAAGATGTTTGCTCAGAGCACAACTCTGAGAGCAATAGCAAATGTCATAGAAAAGTGGAGACTGTAAGGAGGGGCACTTGGCAGTGCTGTTTTTCACTAGACATAAAATAGCTGTCCCACTGTAAAAAGTAATCAAGAAACCCTTATTTCAGGTTGATAGGGAGTGCAGTGCTTAAAGGAGCTATGGAAGGGAGGAGAAAGACTGGTGTAACACAATTCTTTTCCTTCCTGCAACATGCTTGTGCATACACCAATGTATATTAGCACAAAATGAAAAAAATGTGATCAAACAAAAAGTGGATTTTGTCAGGGTTTTCCATCAGTTTTCTGCTGAAAAAATCTACTGTCTCTGCTGCCTCTACAATGTCTTTCTTATTTTAAAATGAGAGATTCTTTAGAGTCAAACTTTAATAATTGTTTTTTATGTGCAATTAAAGAACAAAGGATTTTTTTTTTTTCCTGAGATCACAGAATCACAGAGTGATTTCAGTGAGATCATTCATATAAGGAGTCAGTGGTATGAGGACACTGTACAAAATATCCATACTTACAAAATCTTTTTTAAGCAGAAAGAATAGGTCATTGTTAAGTATTGAGCCTGTGTAAGAGTTTCTTCCTTTCATGTTTATAGCATTATGTTGGTCTAGTCGTATATTAAAGATGAGACTCCAGAATTAGCCTTGAACATCCTTAGTCGAGTCAATGAAGGTATATATTAATACAGAATGTGAATGTTTCCATTTATTGACTTACTCCAGAGTCCGTTTTTAGTTTAACACATTTTTCATATGATGAAATTGTTCAGGAAAAGGAGAAAGGAAAATTTATTGTACAAATAACACCGAATTCAGGTCACTGTCTCCTTCATTGCTGGCCCATGTCCAGAATGGGTTGGAAAGGCAGGATTCAGCCTGGCACAGATCCTTACTGTTCCTACAAACCAAAACTCCCTGAAATTTTCATTAGAATGATGCATTTCACCTCCTGTCTCGCCCTTTGCCCTGCACCCTTGCACAGTTCACTGCTTTTAAAACCTCTGCCTCTTTAATTGATTTTAGAAACCCTTGTCCTGGGTTTGCTGCTTTATGAAATCATTCCTGGCAGTGACAGAAAGAACATCTTGGCCAGCAAAAAATTCCTGGCTGGCAATGGCCAGAGGCCACCCTTAAAAATGTAGATCAATCAAAATAGTTTCTATTCACAATGGGCATTGGTCTGTTGGTTTTAAGAGCGAAATCTCATGTCTTTTCTACCTAATAGAAGAGCTCTGTTTTTACCATGAATGCTCTTAGCTGTGGATGCCAGCTGTCTCGTCAGCTCTTTTTTTTCACCTTGAGCAGGGTCTGCAGTCCATGGGCTAAACCGATGTGGTTTGAAAAGATTTCTTCCCCTCACCTGCAACTCAGTCAATAAATCCAAAGTGTATTTATAAATCTAACAAGTTATTGTTCACAATTTGAAAACAAGACAATGTATATAATGAACAGCAAAAAATGCATACATTTTTGTATACAACTGAAGTGTTTTCCTAATTTTCTTTGTAAAAAAGAATATATTGGGGGAGGTATATACACACATATTTGTACATATATAATCATATATAAGTTTAAGCCTTAAAGCATGGGGTATGTGTGAATATTTATGAACAGATTTGATCTCTCGACACTTCTGCTCAGAAGAAATGTCATGCCTTCATCCATGAAGAATGAAAAATGGCCATCTGATGGCTATTGCTACCAATAGTACAGAAAGGAAAATGGAGCCCACCTGAATAACTTTGGGTCCTGAGGTAAACGGGCTGCTTTAATAACGTTGAAAAGGAAATGAAACAGGAAGCTTAAACACATTGGAAAGAAAAGATTGGGGTTTTGGCTAAATTTTGCATTTAAATTTTAAACTTGGCAATGGTAAGAGCAAAACTGCGTGCTATTCTCTGCCCAGTTAGCTACTAATTACAATATCTTCTGAACTCTGGTATACCATGGGAGCTTTCTGTGGTGTTTTTTATTTCTTATTTCATGGTGATTCTAGAAGTGTCTTGTTACAGAAATCTATCATGATGTAAGTAGAATTTTGTGGCTTTGTTTTTTCGAAGGATGTGTGCTGAAAAAGCTCCAGCAGCTGCCGTTAGCACAGCTCCAAACGTGAATTTGGAAACCTGCTCCTTGCATTCAGTGCCAAGCCCGCGTGAACTACTACAGAGGCATCTTTGTAACAAGTGGCTTTTTAAAAAGTCCAGTGTCAAACTAATCTCTTGTACTGCGCTTTTTGAGGAGCCGGTGGTGCCGTCAGACGACGGTCGTTGCAGTGACGATGAATAGAAGATAAAAATAGGTAAAGCTTCTCTTTTCAGCAATTGGTTGCAAGTAGCTCTAGGCTCCTTTTCTCCCCAGTACCTGACAATTGCTTTGTGTATTTCCTGTGCAGTTTTGATAATCCTTTTTGAGATGGGTGGGATGTTGCTTCACTTGAAAGAGGAAAATAAATCTAATTATGTGAGCTGTCAAAAATAGTTCCTGTTCTTTAAATTCAGGGAAGGCTGTTTCCTATTTTACGTAAAAGATTCCTGTCAGAAGCTTCTGATAATGGACATTCAAAGCCACAATCATTCCTGCCATAACTTTTATTATAGTGGGAATCACACAAGAGTGAACTTTCGATTTGTTATACTTTGTAAGGATACGCAGGCAAGTGTCATCCTTTTTTTTTGCAACGCAGTTCATCATACTAAATTAGAAGAAGGGAAATCTAACATGTATATATTGTACTGACTCTTAAAGTTTGCATAGCTACAAAAACTTTGTGTAGTTGTTCTGCCTTTTTCATGTGCTAAATCTAAGTGTCAAGACTCCTAGGTGGAAGGTGGGATATTGAGTGCAGAAGTATTTTGGGAACTGAGGGAGAAAACAGGGAGAGAGCAAAGTTGTACACAGCCCATTCCCTTTAATAATCCTCTTTCCATCGCAGTTAGAGACATTGCAGTAGCAGGTAGCACAGCAGGAGGTGCCTGTTTCCCCTGATATCTCCTTATGTGTCTGTTAATTATGAATATCCTTAAAGCTTTTCAAATTACTGGTATTAGTACTACCTGCCAACACCATCAATAATGCTGTCTACCTCTATCACATGCTAGGGCAAGAGCTCCAATTTTTCACTGCTTTATGAAGGTGTTTATGAATACCTGGAGCGGACACAAGGAACAAGACTGGTGAGTCTCCTGGGAAGGAGCAAACTTCCTATGCCCTCTATGAGGGGAATTGGGAGATTGTCCTTAGGGGGCCTTGGGGAAGGGGTGTGAGTTTGTCCCACCAGCAACTTTCAGCCAGGGAGGAGGAAGAGGACTGGGCTAGTTCATGGGACTGCTCTTGGTGTTTGTCGTGTCAGTAAAGGCACTCTGTCATCAACTGCATGTAGTGTGTGTTTTTATATTCATTTCAAGGATTCCCACTCAGCAGTGCTACTGGCTCAGCCTGCAGGCAGGAACAGCAGTGGACACGATGGGTAGGAGAAATCCCTTGACTCTTATCTGCTGGAGCGGGCAAGCACTAACACGGGGCAAGGAAAAGGGGCTCTCAGGTCGTCTTCAGAAAGATCCCTTTCCCAATCCAGTGAGTTTCCTAGTTCTAGGTCTGATAGAGAACACCATTAGACCACTTTTCTAGATTCCTTCCCACTCTTTTTCACAAGTCCAGTTTTTGCCGATACTTGTCGTCGTCTTTTCTTTTTTAATTTCTTTTCAGCAAGAACTTTCTCAGAGAGCTTTCTTTGAAAAGAGTCATCTTTCTCTGAGCAGCGTAAGCCTTGTTCCTTCCGTCGTTCTTTTCCAGCAAATACATCCACTGTTGTGATGATAAGCTGTGAAAGATGGATAAGATAAGCTGTAAAACCAGTGACTTTTTGACCAAATCAAGATCACAGCATGTTGAACACACTAACTGCCCTTACTCTATACTCTATCTCTGTGTTGGTTTTTTGAAGAAACTTGCTATTAGCTCAACCCATTTTTCTCTCAGAGATTCGTGCTTTTCTGGGGTCTGGAGATAATGATAAAACCTTAGCATTAAGAGCCACAAGAGCAATGACATCCAATGGGCTGAAGGACAGCAGGAGGGAGTCTGTCTCTCCCAGGCTGGTGGAGGAGGGGGGATGGCAGCTGCTCATCCCTGTTTCCAAATCCATCTGAGCACAAATTCCCAGTTCACCCGGTAGAGACGTGGCTGAAAGATTAACAAAACAGGAGGACGGTACCTTTTCAGACACCCATGTAAACACAGCCAGCATGGATATCCCACCCCTGCTTCATGGCAAAGCCTTTTCTTGGATCTGTCTAGCTGGCTTTGGGACCATTAGTCTTTCCGGCATCCGTTCTTCTCATGCTCTCACCGGTGAGTCTGACTTGAAGTTTGCTGCCGGTCTCACACGCACATATGCAGAGGATAGACAGCAAACTCATACAGAAAATGGTCTATAAATAGAGTTTAATAAGAAGATATGTTGGGGTTGTAGTGATCACATGCAGTCCTCAGTTGGACAAACAGTCTGCGTGTGTGCACCTGGTGCCTTTTATTCCCCATTCCCTTCATTTTGGTGTACTTGTTCCAAAGGAGCTGGCTTGCTCCTGGCTCGCTCAAAAATACTGACCTGAAGAGCAGGTGAGACTAAATGAGCTAGAAAATACGCAGAAAGATGGAATAATGTACGGGAAGTGCAAAGTTAGTAAAGTGCAAAGAAGGAGGAAAGGCTGTTATGCCTAAGGTGGAATTTATGTTGGAAAAAGGGGGAGAAAAATAATTTATAGGAAAAAAATAGCAGTATGTGCTGTGACAGAGCATGGCAAATAAGAATGGGTGGCTTTCAGCAGATTGGTAAGTCCTGCTTGACTTGTGACTTGACTTTCATGAAACAAAAGCGTGAATCAGAGATTATCTGGTATAAACAAGCTGGTGAAACAAAAAATACAAATGAGTACTGTTGCTAGCATGTCCTTCAGGCTTTACAGTATCTGCTTTACTCTGTACTCTTAAATACAAGCTCGGGAGAGGCGAGCACATGGATATAGCAAGTGTCATATTTGTTCTGCAGTGTATAATTCCTTATTGGAAAATTCAACGCTGTCAGTTTCCTTGAGTTTTTTAAAGATTTCCTTTACCTTGTCTGACTATACATCTTTTGTTGCAGATTGTTGTTGCTGTTCTTTTATAGGCTATTACTGCAAGAAGCCCTCTGCCTTATTGTTTCATTAAGCATTTCTGCTATGGCAGCTCCAGATTAGTCTCACCTGTCAGTACTCCTGTCTCCCAGACATTAATTGTTGTAGAAAGTTGACTAGTATTGATTTTCTTTGCCCTGTGTGCAAGATCTAATTGCTTATTTCCTGCAAGTTTGACATAATTAATCAGTAATGGTTTTCTTCTTTTCTTGGAGGAAGAGTACACTATGATTTGACTCCAGGGATAATCTGATAAGGCAAGCCCGAGAAAATGAAGAATCACTTCATACGTGGTTTTATTTTGAAGCTGAAGCTGTTTTGCAGTTTATGCTGTCATAAAGTGAAAGGCAACTTGCTGCTGTAAAGATGCTGTAAAATGACCAGCATTAGAAAGTTACTTTAAACTGGATATCAGTGGCCACTCTCCTTGTGTGTGTGTCCAGTTTCAGCTGAGGAGGAGACTTGTCAGACCACCAAAAAGGACTTTGTACCTGATATGAAATGGAGCTGTGAGCAGCTACAGACACCATCAGGCTTGGAAGGGCCCCAACAAAGTAACGTGTGTATCAGTGCGCAACAGCTCGCATGCTGACAGAGAAAAGACCAAGTTTTGTTTTCACACGACTTACGAACAGAACTTTGCCTGGTATTCAAGGAGAATGGAAAAAACAGAACATAACTGAAAATTGAATCAGCTATACTTGGCAGTCTTAAAGTCTGTTAAAAAGATAAAAAGGAAAAGGCACCTCCATCTTAATTGATGTCATATTTAGTTGCATTTCCATGGTTATGGCATTTCCATGTTTTTATAGTGATTGTCTCTAAAGGGACCTCTTGTTTTATTTAATACTAAGGCCTTTTCTTCCTCGATTCATGATTAAACTGAAATATAGCACCCAAAAAAGAGTGTTTAGTGAGTGTTGGTGTGATGGAGTGGGGAGAAATGCATTGGCTTTGGTGCCTTGCCTACCCATGCAATCTTTTTGCTAACACAAAGTACAAGAAGATAGAGGAGGTATCATTGTTTAATTCATGGTCACCATTGAAAAAATGTTTGTGAAATTTCATCCCTAGATTCCTTTTTTTTTTAACAGATAAACATCTTCCATACTTGATTATTGTTTTTTATTCAGTGGAAGTAAATGACATTCAAAGTTGAAAGCCTAAATTCTGGAAAAGTCAAAAGCTCAGGCAAAGGCAAAGATGATTTTATTTCCAGAGGAAGGATCAAGATCTTGGCTATTAAGTGGTTTGTTTGGAAAGGCCAACTGTTAGTGCTGGCCAAAATTCCCTTCCAAATTTTCGAGAAGTTCCTGACTTCAGTGATTTCCTTGCCTTTCTTTTTGTTACTGCTTTGCTTGTTTGCAGGGGGATTGCTTTTGCTTTGGGCTTTTTTACTTGCCTTGTATAGGAACCTGGGGAAAAACTTACTGTTGGAATTAAAAATGTTAAGAGTTTGGCACGATGCTCAAACATCTTCCCTACTCGCTGCTCTGCAGTAAGTAGAATGGCACCAGACAATTTGGGAATCATGGTTAACCATTAGCTATAATGTTTCTTTTCAGAGTCACAGTTAATAGGATGTTTAATTTCTCTCTTTCCTAGTGATAGACTCTTTTAAAGTAGTGGAAGTGAACAGAGCAACAAGCAAAATGGAGAGAGGCTTCTGGACAGATGCATAATTCCATTAGCAGCTTACAAATAGTGTATTTTAATGTCCTGGTTTTGAGAGTAGTTTTCTGAAGCCCCACCTGCCTTCAGTCCTCATTAATTCTCTGTTTGCCATATAAACTAAAATGTGTATAGGCCAATTGTAGAAGGAAACAGCTGTTGTTTTTGTTCAAAAGTCGATTAAAATATATTTGCAAGGAATGTGGAATTAACAAAATAGCTTCATTAATCTGTGCATTATATTTGTAGCTCCTCCAAAGGCTCATTTAGAGCCTTTCCAAGGAAGTTCAGTAGTTGGAGACCAGCACAGTTCAGAGAGATGTCTGCTTTTCAGTAGAGCTCTGTGCTTGCTCTAACCTACCTCAGTCACTGAGCTTTGGCAGTGTTTCTTGGAGTATGATGCTGTTTAACTGAACCCCTCTTCCTTTTGCAAAACTGCTGCCCTTTGTCTGAAACAAGTTGGTTTTGAGGTTGAGGTCTATAGAGAAGGCAAAGACCTTATGAAACAAGAACCAGAAGAAGCTTCAAACCTCATGGGCTCTGCCCATGCTTAGGTTAGACTCAGCCTTCCCTTTTCCTGTATAGTTCCTGCTGTGCTATAATCAATGAGATCTCCTGTTATTAGACTCCAGCAGAAATAAAACAGCTGGAACACAGTGGCTGACCTACCAGAGTTGACTTCTTTCTTTTTCTTCCAGTATAACCTGATGTGGCAAGCCAGCATTGAAGAGTTTTGTCATCTTCTTCCAAAAGCAAATTCAGATAAATCAGTGGCACACGTTTCTGGCAAAGAAATTCCAGCAAAGGTTTTCTCCTGTAGCTTGTGGACAGTAAGAGGATGCCTTTCACTTCAGCAGGAATAACTTCCAACACCTGTCTGAAATGAGAACATATTTTATTGGAGATATGTCAGAACTATAAAAGTAAAACATCACATAATATTCTGTGTTCGTTTAAAAAAAAAAAAAGTATTCAGTGCTTTGTGTTTAAATTTTACCCTGTTCCAGAGAAATCATACTCTACAAAGTTCTGTAAAGCTATTTCTGAGGCAGTAGCGCAAAGGTTTTATCTTATTATTTAAAATGTATAATTCTGAAGAAATAGGATTCTTTATTTTAACCTAATAATAGTAACCTCATCATAATTAAATGAATCGAAAACTGTAGCTACACCTAGCCTGAAGGTAGTATAAAATCTATGTTAGAATTCCTGCTGAATGTATTGAGCCTTACTCACACCTTACTTTTCCTGTCTGCAGAAATAGTTTTTAAGTAATTGGCTGCAGAATCTCAGCCTGTGTTGTTAATGCCTCTGTTTTAGTTTTTCAGAAGAACTGAAGGAAGCCAGGAGTCTAGATCCCATTGAAAGCCAATGATACATCATGTGTCTAACTCCTTAGCCTGTCTACAGAATCATAGAATCATAGAATGCTTAAGGTTGGAAGGGACCTCTAGAGATCATCCAGTCCAACCCCCCTGCACACGCAGGGTCACCTACAGCAGGTGGCTCAGGACTGCGTCCAAGTGGGTTTGGAAGGTCTCCAGAGAAGGAGACTCCACAGCCTCTCTGGGCAATAACTGCTACAGTATCATAAAATTCTGAAGTTAGTAACTGGAAAAGCGATGGATCCTGCTTAAAAATTTTTTGTGTGATATGATTTGACCTGCACCAAGAGGTAGCTGGATTCATCAGCTACCTGGCAGGTGAACATCAGTGGGTAGAGAGCAGTAAACGTGCACCAATGCCTAGATAACCATATTGTCCTGTTCTGGCCTTGTGTTTTTCTGTGTGTGTAGACCTGACTTGGAGAACAGATGCCAAAACCAAGCGAACGTCTGAACTCTTCCATTTTGGGCTTCGGCATTAAAACAATTAAAATAGTATAGTTGCTGGATTAAGGTTTAATCTTCTCCTTGCTGGATAATATGAGAATAGAGAGACAGTTTAAGGTAAGAAGACTCCAGTCTTTCTCTTCCAGTTCCTGCGTTTTGGGCACCAGCCTTATAATACATTTTTAAAACTGAAGTCATTTGACACTGGATTGCAACACTGTCACTAACAGGGTAAAATATTTGCTCTTGACTCTCCTGTTAATTAGTGAAGCTTGTGTGCCTCAATTTTTAGCTTGCCAAACCCGTTAGAAGATCTACTCCAGTAGCTCTGGGTCACAAGCCTTTGAAATGGGCTTACACACATGATGAATAGCTGCAGTTTGTAGTTTTATAAACAATTATTCTTAAAAGTGTGATAGTAAGTGGTCAAAGTCAGGTGGTTTTGTTTCTGCATAGAGATGAGCCCCAATAGATCACTTCTCCTAGATTTGTGACAAAGAGATCAAGGAAGTTAGATCCTGAAACATAACGCATATACAAGTGACCCAAGGATATGTGAAAATTGGGAATGGCAGGCAAATGTAGGTTGTTCACAAATTATTAAATCATCATTTTATGGCATCTGCATCACATACCACAGTGTACAACCGTGAATCAGAATACAATCAGAATAAATAGGGATATGACTTGGATATTGCCGTGCCCTGCAAATAGCTCATACCACAACAGGAGATACCGATAAATAGCACTGAATTAAATGCAAGGTTCGAGTTGATTGAAAAAGGTGAGGATTTCATTCTATCTGTGCTTAATATTTGCTCTCTTATAATAGCCTCAAACAACGGCAGCTATTGAATTCTCTCAATAGAACATTTTATTCAGTAAGTGTGTGTGAAAAGTAGCTAGATGAAAGTAACTGAATGGAAGGCTTACGCTTTTATATTGAAACTGTAAAATTTATACTTTTGCGTAGTTTCTGATGGGAAAACACAACAGTGATGTTTGGCAATGGACTTCAGTATTTTACTTCACATGTGCATTGCAAACGCAGGTTCATGACCCTGTCAGAATTTAAATTCAGTATTTTCAATATTTAGATAAACGTTGCCACGTGCCCATTTCATAAAAGTACTACAGGACTATAAATTGACTGGGTCTGAGGGCCTGTTTTGCAGTATCCCTTTACACTATGTTTATATCTACAAACTGTATGCATGTGGTGTTACTTCCCTCCAAAAATCTCCCAACCTGCACTGATCTGTTAACCAGGTGATTCCTGGGTTTCGTCTTTAAATATTAACAGCTCTCAGTAGATTCTCTTCTGAACTGTCTAGCTTGTTTTTAAGCTCATGTACAGTTTTATCAGCACACTGCAGCAAGGAGTACCACAGCTTAATTACATTTTCTGTGGAGAGCCACTTCCTTGTATTTGTGGTTGAACTGCTGTATGCTCGTTTCAATTAACAGGTTTTGTGTCAAAAATTACTGTGAACAGCCATTCTCTATTCATTATTTTATATCCCTTCGTATCCCTGTCTTCTGAGGGCTTCAGTCAGTTAATCTCCATGTAGAAGATGTTTCATAATTGTGAGTATTCTTGCTAACCTTTTTTGTACCTTTTCTGTTTGCTAAAACATTGCTGATAGAAACGCTATTCCAAAGTGTTTTTGAATTTTGAGGCAGCTGTAAAACATACCACACATTTGTACAGAAAAAAACTCATACATTTCTACAGAAAAAATTACCCTCTGTGGTAACATCAGTTTTGTAGTCATGTAATTTTAAAAGCATATATCAGACTGGCCTAAACAAAATTGTTAATGTTTGTTTCTGCTCTAAGTGCCAGTACTATTACTTTTTTATATATGATTTACACTGAATGTCTAATGAACATTGTCTAATGATCATATTGAATTTTGCAAAAATTCAGTCAGACTAATTATATTTTACAATTCAGTTCGTGAAAAGAGCAATTTTGGAGATAACCAGTTCCCCATCTGTACAGCAGACATTGTTTATGTCCTGTGAGAATGTTGAGGTCTTCAGCAGTTTTTATTTTTGGGCTTTCTGTCCCTGCTACCTCATTTCTCTAAAATAACATGAAAGAACACAAATGTAGCTGGTCTCACAGTTATTACAGTAATGCAAGCACAGTGTTCACAGCCATTTGTTTTGGTATTATCCTTTTCATAAAGTACTAAAGATGGAACTTGAAGTTTTGGCAGATCTGAAAATACTTTTTTTGCCATAACTTAAGACTCCAAAAAGCCAAACAGCACCTTTGAATATCTGCTGAAATTTCCAAACATTGTTTTGAATCTGGCACACCACCCACAGTCTAAAATAAGAGATGCCAACGTGCTCCGTATTCTCTTCAGTATTTGCTAATAAATAGGATGTTATCAAAATACTTCAGCTTACTATGGGTAATTCTTGAAATAATGCATATGAAAGTTAGCAAGTGGATTAGGAAAGAATGGGGCTAAAAACCAATGAAGTAAAGGCCTAAGGAATTGGTATCAGCTAGGGAACAAACATTGCCCAGTGACGTTAGTCTAGGAATCCCAGAAGAAATTGGAATTCTGTAAGACAGGCAGGTTGTGATTGTGAGGAGGACTTTGGAGACATGGCAAAAGAAACTCTGCCCCAAACTATCACAGTGGAAACAAGGAATGACGGGGAAAGAAATAGAATATCTTAGATTAAAATGATCGATAGCTCAGCTGGAATGAGAAAGAAGTGTGAAGTAGGGAAATGAGTAAAGAAGATGGAGGGATTGAGAAATTTCTTCCAAAGCTCTGAAGGTGCACACTGTTGTTGTAAGACTTTCCTTTTTGGACTAGGCAGAAGCCAATATTTGTATTAATTTTCAACAAAAATATTTTTGAAAAGTAACTGAGGTAAAAAAATAACTCCCTTTAATAAATGAGGAGCACTTTTGCAGTGAAGTCAGGTTTTCTGTGATACTGGTATGCTGAGAATTGCAGAGTGGAGTTGCAGGGTACAAGAACATCTTGGGTTTTAACTAGAATTTTCTCTGGCTGGGTAGGTATAAAGTAATTATCCACAGGAATCAAGCCATCTACTCAACCCCAAAGAGCAATTAAATACCTCTAGAAAACTAAAAGATTTTAGGCTGTTGTCACCTGCATGAGAATCAAAACAATATAATTTGCAATATTTATTATTCATTTAAAATATAATTCTGCTAAATGCAGGAGGCAGCGTCTGGTTTGTGTACACCTACAGTAATGTATTAATTAAAAGTGTTCTCATAAAGATTTTGCTTTAAACTTGGGCAATAATAACCATAAAAGAGTTGGAAGTAAACATCTGTGGTTCCTGAATTTCAGGTTAAAGTATCGGTAATTATTCCCTTTGGAATTTGTTAGTCTTGTGTAGGCAAAATAAACACAACAGTTTAGAGGGAGGTAATAGAAGGTCTTCCCCCGATGTCCATAAAGACTCTGCAGTTCTTATCTAAGCATTTTAGGCAAGGTTTGGCCGTTAATTCCCTGAAGCCAAATCGGAGCACAGTACAAGGTTGTTATTCCAGTTTCCAGCCTTTTAGGTATATTTTCCAGCGTCCAAGGTATGAAGCTGTCTGTGGATAGAGTTTTTCAAATTCTCAAACTCTCTTCAGTCCCAGATGCTGAATACAAATAGATGCAAAACGGAAGATTCATGTTTGTGGCTAATCCATCCACTGCAGTGCCTCACCTTGTTCATCTGCAAGGTTTTTACTGAATTAGTTGACACTTCATGAGGCATCAAAAGAAGTTCTCATGTTATTCACTTAAAGTACAGTTCCTTAAAGTGAATGGGCAACAAACCTTTCTAACCTTTTCTAAATCTATTTCACAGTTTAAAAAAAAAAAAGTTAAATTTAAAAAAAATAGAATGAAATAAGAAAGAAACAAGCTGCAAATTAAGCAGCATTTGCAGAGATATCCAGTAAGTAACTGATGCTCTTTCCAGTGGTCCCCTCTGACTTTTTCCACTTCTTTGAATTGTTTAGGACCTTGGAAAAACTATAGTGTGTATATGAGATAATACACAGCTTAATCGATCAGAAAGCATTTATTTTCATTTCTTGCCTGATAACCTATTTTATTATTAAAATGTCATCTATGGTATATCATTTATCTTTGAAACAACAGGTAGAAAGCATCTCTGCAATTTTTTTAAGATATTCACCAGAAAATATAACATAGAATCACAAGATAATTTAGTTAGGAAAAGGTTGCTGAAGGTCATCTAGTCCAAGCTCCCTGTCAAAGCAGGTCTAATTAGATCAGATCGTTCTGTGAGCTGAACTGACAAATTTGGAGTATCTTTAGGGACTGAGATTCCTTGACCTCTTGGACAACCTATTCCAATATTTGACTAACTTTTAATTAAAAAAAAAAAAAAAGAACAAACTTCTATTTAACAGTAATTTATGGTGTTCTAGTTCTGTTTAACTGTAATTTACTGTGTTCTGGATTGTCCCTGTTGCCTCTCGTCCTGTCACTGTGCATCTTCTCAATGCCCACCTCCAAATGTATTTCTTTAAAAGTGTGATTGAATCTGTTGAATATTCCTTTCCATTTTTGATACGGAGAAAATGAGACCAGATTCATCATTTAAGCACTAAAAGAAATAATAGATAAATATTGAAATATCTTTCAAAGTTTTAGATATTGCCTGAGAAGTTATACCAAAAGCTAAGCCTTTGAAAATGTACTGATAACAGTCCTGCCAACTTTTGCATATTCAGACATCTTTCTGGACCTCTGTAGAGGAGGAGTACGTTCTTCCCCCCTGTTCTGGAGTGAGCAAATAGAGCTGGTCAGAATGAATCTGAAATTCCACCTTGGAGGTAAGTGCCCCAAAACCAGGAACACACGGCAAGCCGCTTGCTGTCATGGATCTTCTGATTACATTTACCTTTGAATCAAGGCTTACAAGGGCACCACCATATAATCCACAAGCCATTTTGCAAAATGGATTCTGATTTTAGAGGGAAACAGTTAGCATCTAGGCTACGCTGCCAGTTTTCCTGCTGTATCTTCCTTCCCTTCCTTTCTTATGCAGGTGCAAAGCTTTCCTGCGCTCAGCAGAAGAGGCGCCTCGGTACTACAGGAACTTTCCAATGACTGAATCTATCAAAGCTCTAAGCACACAAGAAGAAATCAAAGGCAGGTTCTTGTTTCTTAGTCTTCAGCAGATGAAGGTTGGCTTGTACCGTGGAACATCAATTTTGTTAATCAAAAGCCAGTAATCAAGCAACATACGGCCAACATCTCATAAATTTGAAACAAGACCATCTCATATTAAATGCTGAGTTGCTCTGATGCTAATTGACAGCCAGTGATTTGGATTTGGAAGAAATTTCCTTCTAGTATAAGCAGTTTTCACTCTGGGAGGCAGAGGGGCAGCTCACAAAGTTGAGCTTGTTAGGTTGCACACACTGGTGTACTAATAACTATCTGAAAAGTGTTGGGCCCTGTGTGTCCCAGGTAATGCTGCTGCCCTTATTCTCCTTTCCAGTGACAGCACGAGCCTGTGCTATGAGAGGTAGCAACGTGGATATCAACTCAGCAATGCACAAATTGGATTATGCAGGTGTTTTGGATCTGATCCCATAATTCTAGATAATGTAGGCCTACCACAATTATTTTTCCCCAAAAGATTCCTCATAGAGCAATATTGTCTCTGTTGCTAAAGTAATATGCAGCCAGCAAAGATGATTAGTTAAATGTATTGCAGAATTCCTAAGTAAAGGGAAAAAACATAACTTTGTAAAGAGTATGTTATGATAACTCCCTTTACCTTATCCTTTAACCTGCAGTATATTCCGTGGTCAAAAACTGAAGGTTCCTTTCTTGAGATCTCTGCAGTTCTTCAGGCAAAACAAAGAGTTTATGTAAGGATACATTTTAAGTGAATTGGATTCAGCAGCTCTAGCATAAAACTTCAAATCATCAAGAGCAGAAAAAAAAAGAAATGACATTTTATATAACAGGCAGGTTGGTGGCCTATTCAATAGGCTAGAAATCTTTCCCATATCCACCCCAAGTTTTGCTTTGCAGAGGAGCCAGCTGAAGGGTAATATATTGTGTGTCAAAGGCAAGGATCACTTGAATGTACACATTTTTATGCTGTATGTCACACTCTACCTTGCCTCATTTTTAAATGCTCCTTGGAGCGGTTTTCCATCTGATTACTGTACTCACATCACAAAATGCTGAGGACCATTCTGATTATTAATGATAGTGAGAAATGGACAAAAAAAATCAAATGAGAACATTCATAAATCCTTGTGAGACAAGGCCCAGACTAATGTTTGTGTTGCTGTTATGACTCAGAATTAATGTAACTTCACATTTCTGAAAGCAACATCAGGCCAGATTCTCAGCGGGTATAAATCAGTGTAGTTTTGTTGATAAAAATGATTTTGTTTTGTTTTGTCCCAGTGTTTTTCTCCCAAACCAAAACATGTTATAATGCTGTATTTTAAAAATATTTTGGAGCAGCAGGGAGTTTTTAAGGCTTTTTAAATATTTTGGAACCAAAACAGCCAAACAGCAAAAGCTTTTGGGGCCCAAAGAATGTAAAAATCCTTTTCACAAAGTCTCACAAACCAGAAGGAATGAACTGAAAATGGTAGATCTTTTGCTTGTTGACTTTGCTGCTAAATCAAAGACCAACCGTGGGAAATCCCAGGAGTTTAGTATGTGGGATACAGTAATATTTCTTTTGCTAAAGTGGCAGTTGTGTCTTGTTAATAACAGAGGAAGTGGTGTCCTGTAACCTACCCAGTCAAGCATTGAAGAAAAATGACTCAATACATTTTAAAAATCTGTGTGCTTTCTCTCCAATTATTTTTTAATGTGCCTTTTGACAAATTGGCAGGAAGGAAAGTTTGCAGACTTGTGTTTACGGCCAGTTGTGCGCGGAGGAAGGGAGCCCCGGGTGGGAATCTCGCAGCACAGAGCAGGGTGGCCTTGCAGAACTGCTCACAGTCTTTTCCTCTCCACCGAAAGCAAAGGTAGGAGGTGGGGATAGTGTAAAGGAAGTGGCTTTAGAGTAAAAGGAGTTTGCATTACTTCAGTGTATTCAAGGTTACGTGGTTTGCCTGATTTAATGTGTTTACTGAGAAACAGAACAGAAAGAGGGTGCAATAACAAAAAATCTGACATGCATTCAGCTTGCTACCTTTCTTCGTTTGTAGGAGGCTTTCAAGCCTCCCTGATACCTGTCTTGTCACCGTCCCAACCTGTAGATTACATTTTGCAAAATCAGTATTTGGAATGTGGCCGTCAATTTATACCTGCGGCTGTTCTGGAGTGAAAGTAATTCTGCCCTGACATAAAGCAGGCTTTCCTTCCACAGAAAGTAAAGTTCTGGTTTAAGAAATAGAATAGAAGAGACTGCTAGAGAGCCTCATCAGCATGAAACTGCCTCTGAACTACTTGGAGAGCACCTGGAGCACCCACACTGAAGCAGCAGCTTGTGCAGAGCACTAGAGCCCATGGGCACTGTGCTACAGGTGTGTGAGTTACGTACTTACCTGTGGCAGACACCTAAGCACTATGAGAGTTTTATATTCAGGGTGTTACATTTTTCCTGATCTTCCCCCATGTTAATATATTTATTTTTTCTTCTTTTGGACTCAACACAATCATCTTTACAATGACTCTAGCAGGGGTGAGAAGCAAGCTCTCTGTTTAGCCCCACATGACAGTTCGGAGACAGCTAGAATTCATGTATCAGTATAGGATTGCAAAGTTCTTTTAGGCACTTAGCTTTATATAAATGTGAGATACCTATTATTAAAAATAAAAGATTCAAGTGTCTGTGAGTGAGTTCTCCAGATGGTTTATAGTTTTATGAGGTTATACATAGAAAAGCATTTGTCAGTGTGGCTTGAGAGAAGAAAGTGCATGATTTAATGTGCTTATTATAGGAAGTGACTGTCAGAGAAGAAAGAAAAGGGACAGAGTTATCATGTTCCCCCCCAAAATATCAAGTGTGTGCATTGTTGTCTTAAAACGCCGTTTATCCCATTAGATGTTTTCTCGGTTCTTCGGGAATGGGGGTCGGATACGACGTCTGTGACCATCTGCAGCGGCAGCAGAGCACAACTCGCTCGGAAGTCAGCTCAGCTTGCGTGAAAATGTCCAAGTGCTGTCCCTAATGCCTGGCCACGCGCTCTACGCCACGAGGCAGGAGCGCTCAGAAAGGGACTGTGCACGCACAAGCCCCGGGGGCTGCTCGCAAAAGGGCAGAGAAATTCATCAAAATCGAGAGCCAGTCCGTGGACTTCGGCGAAAAGCGAGATCTTGCATGGCAAATGGAGGCCGTTGGGAGCAGGGTGATTGAAGGGGCTTGCTCGAGTGGAACTCAGCCTGCTCAGAGGGCATCTCGCGCCGCGGGGAGGGCTGACCCTGCACGCGGTGCACCACGTCAGCACCGGGGCCTGCACTCGAGCTGCATGCACTTGCAGTTCTACCAGAGATGCATTAGAGGCAGCAAAAGTGATCTGCAGGAACCACAAAGGCAGGTGACAGGGCCTTCTGCTGCTTCAGCTGCTTGAAGAGCTGGTGCTGACTCTAGCATCGCCTAAAAAATCATCTACTTGCACGCAGCTTTCTCCTGGAGAAGAACAGGTTGCTTCATTTATTGCTAGACAGTCTCATCAGGCTTTAGATGGTATTTTTATTTCCAGAATACCGTGTACTAACAGACTTGGAGGCAGAAGTTGTAGCGCTCTGATATGTTTTGCAGTGTTTTCCTTGCAGAACACCAACTCACACGAGCTGTTACTTCTCTAGATGCGTTTAAATAAAGTCTGGCAAATGCCAGAAACATTTTGTTTTCTGCAGGAGCAAAAAAGTCCTGGTAAACAGGTTTCTTAGTCATGCAACTCTTTTCTTACATATACTGAATGTAGCTGAGTGTTGGATTCAGGCCGAATGTCCGTATTTGCTTTTCTTTCTTATATTTCAGCATGCGGCAGTCCCTGTAGGCAATGCCATGTCTCTTTTAGGTGTTCTGCCCTAGGTGTTCCCCAGAGTGCAAGCAACAACCCCAGATTTGCTCTTTTTCATCTGCTACCTGCCTCCCCCTTCTGCAGTCATTACAGGTAATTCCTCTCCACAGTTGTGCGTTGACCTTTGATAAAAGCAGCATTAACTCTTGCACCTCTCAAAGTGATCCTTATTTTTCCATCAGTGAAAATTGCGTATGCATAATTTTATGGATTTTTTAAATATGAATTGATAAAGGAGAAATTCTGTCATGACATAATAGTTTCTCATAAGTCATTAACTGGTTTGGGAATATTTGAATCCACTGCACAAATTCTGGACTTAAATTAAAAGCATAGTTAAGACCTACAGGTTTTCATGCTTTTATTGGGCAGACTTTCCTCAGCGAGGTGGAAGGAATGATTTTCTAAGTTTTATAGCTATTTGCAGGCTGCAGAGAACGATGGACGTCAGTAATGAGGAGGGTGCTTGAAAGTTTTATTCTGTTGTTAGCTTCAAAAGGACCATTGCACAGTGATTTTTAAGTAATGTCTTAACGAAAATGTAATGTCTAAATAGAGAAGACAAATATCAGCTATATGCCAGCTTGTTCAAAGAAGGATTCCTTAAAGCAGTCAAAGAGAAGATGAGCATTTTTGGTTTAGAGATCTCAAAACAGGCAGTGCAACAGGCTTTGCATAAATGTAGCACAGTGCAAATGATGTCCAGTGCTCATTCTCTGTCTCTCAGACTAGTCAACCTCCTGCATAGTAAACACCAAGGAATATCATAGATCCAAACAGTGGAGGAAAAGAAAAAGGTACCCATGCAGTGACCTCGATGGGACATAATTCTGGGCAGTCAGTATCTCAGAGCTACTGTAACTCAGTAGGAAAAGGTCAGTAAATGCTCCTTGGTGTCCCAGAAGTCATTAAGCTATTAATACTTTACTCTTAGTTACAATATGAGATGTTAAATCTGCCTGCATTTGAATGTCTTGGGAAGCTTATGCTTGTGTTGCTAATCTAATGAATAGCTACGTCATTTATTATGGTACTACCTCAGAATAAGAACACGTTTTGAGTACCGTGCCTTTACGCAGACACGGTTGTTCAGCAGAGATGGTTTCTTCCCTACCTGCTGGCGATTACACATTAAGAAAACAGTTACAGCTCTGACTTGCACAGGAGGCACAGCCGCCCCGTGCAGTAAATATTGACCCGGACTTCTGACATTGTCACTAAAACTGCTTGACCAAGTCACCACGTGCTCCGACACCTCTGTCTGCCATTTGCTCCCCATTAAACCTGCTGGAGAGAGGAGAAACGTGGCTCTCAGTTTCTTCCTGGAAAGAGGATATGAATGTTGTGCTCATCCTCCCCCAAAATGAGACCTATACATGTTCCTTTCATTCCCATCTTGCTTCCAAATTTGGATTAATTTTAACCAGCCTCATGGAGGAAAAAAATAGAGGAAAAAAAAAAGTCATTTTAATATTGTTAAGTTCCTACAAGTTTCACAAAAATAAGTGCCTGCAAGGAATAGAGGAAAGAACAGAAGTTCTTGGTGTCCTCAGCTAATTGCAAGCAGGGTGAAGCACAAGACTCAACAGGAGAAAGCCACTGTCAGAGTTTGCAGCCAAATTTGAGAGGATATTTAGAAACAAGTCCACAGCAGTAGAGAATTCATTAATTGCACAGCTCACAGAATCTGTGACTTACTGCTGTGGGTCATTTCTTACTGTTCTTGCCTCCTATTTTGTCCTCCTCACAGCAGTAGCTGCTATATTCTCCTAGAGCCTTTATCCTCCATTCCCCCCCCCCCCTTTTTTTTTTCCTCAAATTTCGGGGTTTTAGTAATCTCTGGGGAATACTGAAAATACTCCCTGTTTTCACTGTTTCAGATTATCCATTGGGCTGCTTCAGCTTCTGCCTTGCTTCTTTCTTGGCAGTAAGTCCTCCATATCTTAAAATTCTCGGATAAATGCAGAGGGTTTCTCTGTGTGTGTGTGTGTGTGTGTGTGTGTATTTAAGATCCCATTCCTTGTTTTTTTCCCCTGTAGATTCATTCTGGGATGGCATTAGGAAAGGCAGGTCAGGTATCTCCAGTAAAGAGGCAGTGCCCTCTTTTTCTCCTGCAATTGGCAAATACAGAACTTTTTGCCTTAGTAAGAAAAAGCCAATATTAAAAAGCTTGGAGAGAAAACTTACAAAAGTTGTTCGTTCCATGGTTGAAGTTATTGCAGGCAATTCCTATAAGGTAATCTATTATTTCTATGTATTCTGTGAATTCCATATATTTTTATGATGTTCTATGTATTCTGTGTAATCAGTTCTATATAATGTACATATCACTATTAAGTCCTTCTCAGAAGCACTGATAAAAGATGAACTAAAAGAATAATGTCAGAGGGAAATCAGAGTGACAGTCACATACATAAAAAGAACTTCAGTGTTCTGTTAAATGTGCACTTTTTGGAAGATAACATTGGTGGGGAAAAGAGGTTTCCAGTTTTCTGTAGAATATGCAAGACTTGGAGCAGGAAAGACAATGATTTAAATGATGTTTTTTAGTGAGGGTGGCTGGATTCTTTATATGATCTTTTACCCCAGTTTCTTTTTACTGTCAATTATTTCTTAGAAGGACTGCCTAGTTTTGCATAAATACTAATTTGTGCCTGGACATCCCAGAGCACTGTGCTCTAGAGAACACCTGAAGGGCTAAAGCTCCCCAAATGTTTTCACACATCCCTCTGCCCCATGTCTACGTTTGTTTTTCTTGTGTTCTAAATCTTAAGGTTTAGACACTAGGCAGATTAAATTTCCAATTAACATAGCAGCATGATGCTTTAAATTTACTGCAAAGACAACAATTTGATTCCACTGTATTAGCATCCTCTGGAGTAAGTAACTTCTGACTTCTTCCTTCAGAGGGGAAGGTACTTGCCAGGAGTTGTTTTACCTGCACCTCAGTGTGCCAAAATGCAAACAAACAAAAATGAAGACAAGGCATGTTAAATGGTTGGAGGTACTTAATTTCACTTACTCAAAAGTGAGGCACTTCAAAGGCTTTTGCCTTGAAGACAGTTCTGAACTCTCTTAATATCAGGCTGTCAAAATAACTCATGCTGAGCAGACACATATTAGTCACCTGAAATAATTTGTCTATTCTGTTGTATTTAGAGAAAAAAAAAAAAAAAAAAAAAAAAAAGGCAAACAAACTGTCCTTAAAGCTGCAGTGGAGTTAAGGACATGTAAGTTGTGCTGAGTGGCTTCTTGTTCCACCAGATCTGTGCAACACTCCCAGGAATCCAGGGAAAACTAATGAGTCAATACCTGTTGTTTCTGATGGATATTGGCCTTCAATGTGATTATTTTTTCTGACAAGTTAGTATGTCTATCAAGAGACTGTAGACACATATTTTAATAGTTCAAAGTGAATTGCTTCAAGTAATACTCATTTCTTTCAACCATTTTTCCAATGTTTATTCCATAATGCAACATTTCCATTTGACCTTTTAAAATGAATATTAAATTGTTTCAATAACCAATGTTAATAACCTTTGGCTCTTCTACCAGGGAAGAAGAGTCACAACTTTTGAGACTCTCCTTTCTTACATTACTGGTTCATGGGACATTTTCAGTAAGTGACTTATATTTATTTCTCATGAATTACAAATTAACCGTTCACATTGAGCTTTCCATACAGAAGTTAAGATACATAGAAGTTAATAATGCATCGCTGGTGACTAGCTCTAACAAATCACTATCATTATGCCTTCATGTTTAAGTAATAAATTCACTTTGTCCTCTAGAGATGTCAACTAACCTGTGTGGGAGACGGTTTTTTGACTTGAACGCTCAGCATCCCTTCAGATAGTGTTGCGTTTTAGAAGTGAAACTACTCTTGTTCATATCATCGCATAGGTAATAATTGTGATCATAGAATTTAAATGTAACTTTGCTCTACTTACTCAGAAAACAAAAGATATAGATATTTGCAATTTTATGTAGCTTTCTTTCAATACATACAGTTCAGCTGGTCCAGCAAAGCACTGCAGTTTATAGTCTGAAGATTTTTCCCTTTAAACAGCAAAGTTTAAAAAAAAAAAAAAATCTCATCAGCTGTATATCCCCAGCAAGACAAGGGAAAAAAGAAACTTCAGCAACAGAAATAGCAGTGGCTCAATGTTCACGGCAGTGTTTAAATCTGTGTAGCTTCTGACTGATCTTTGACTAAGTCATTCTGCTAAATCTCAGAAAAAAAAAAAAGTCCACAAAGGATCTTGTTAATCTTCCTGGAGTAAAAAGTATCCTGAGATATTATTAGGAAAAATTGTTTGATCTTGCTATTCATAACACATTTTTGCTGTACAGGCTGAAATAGAGATAGCAAAGCTTAATGTTTCAATGTAAATCTGCCAGCCTGAATAATGTCCTGACTGCATTACTCCCTAGGCTGGGGTTTCTTTCCAGCACAGGGGGCAGTGCAGAGGCAAAGGGGCCAGGCCCTTCTTACTACCTAAAAATAAGATGAAGAAAGAAGCAGCAGCATGGTATAAACAAATGACTTCTATACTTTAGTTACTATCTCGGTGCTATTCAAACTTGAACTTAAGGCCTGAGGATGTAGTTTCCTATAATGAGATTCTCTTGCTCTTCCTCCACTGAGCTAGCAAGTTTATGAAAAATACCAGGCACGTGATGGGAGCTTCATGATATTTGTATCTTTCCACCAAAACGGCATGGGCCTAAATCAACAGATGCTGCTTTGGGTACCCGGTTTTCCTTAGTGTTGCTTCTTCCTTTTCTCCCTCCTTTTTGACTTAGACAACCGATCAGCAGGAAAAGTTGCACATCCTGAGAAAAGTCTCCTCAGTCCATACTCATGAGCAGAAAATCAGCGAGGCAGAGCCAAAGGCCAGCACGAACAGGGAGCCTTGGGCCATATGAGCAGGACCGTGGGGGCAAAACACAAGTTTGCAGAGGAGGGTGAGTGATTGATGTGGGGGATGTAGTGGAGTGCTCCACTGCAGACAGGGACCGCAGCACGTGAGGCGCCAGGAAAGGCCGGGAGAGCTTGGCTTGGTCAGTCTCCCAAAGAGACGGGGGGAGCAGAGATCTTGTTGCTCTCTCCAGCTACCTAATAGGAGGGCATAAATTTCATATCACAGCTGGCCGATTGTGCAATAACAAAATGTCCTTCTGACTCTGGGATGATCAGTTAATACTATTAAGCATGTGGCATTAACTGCCAAAATTTTATGTCAAATCATAAAATTATCCAGCCATTTTAGAAATTCAGCTATACCATTTGCCTCCTTGACCTCCAGCTACAGAGAATTTCACAGTCTAAAGGATATCGTAAGAATTAATTCTTTATTTTAATTATCCATTTTCTTCATCATCTTGGGTTTTTAGAGGATAATTCAACAAATGTTACAGCTGCCATTTTCTCCTGCTTGATGTTAGTCTGGCACTTTTTTCTTCTGCAGTGTTTAACTAAGTGAATGCCTGTCATGAAGTCAATAATCAGATTATAAAAGTGATCATGTTAAAAGGGAGAGGGCCAAAATGCAAACAAATATAACCCCTAAGCATTAAATAATACAGGCAGCCTTAGAAAGGAGGAGAACGTTAAAAGTATCAAGATGGTTATTAAGGTTATTGCATTTGCAGTGATATAAGAACATGGGCATAGTAGTTATGGGGAAGAGCAGAAAAACAACATTTTTTTTACCCTAGCTTATTATGTATTTCATTGCATCATATCATGAGTGATATTCTTGTCTGAAGAGCAAGAAGCAGGTCAGGGAGATGGAAAGAGAGCAAGGAAAGGAAAGAGAGCGGATATGCACAGGTAGAAGGAGAGCTGAACTCTTAGATGGAGAGAGAAACCCCTACAGATTTTAGGTTATGCTGGGAAAACTGATGGTAAATGTGATTTTACTGTCTTCACTTAAAATGATAAGAAGTGAGCTGTTTTTTTCTGTACTACCTGTATAATAAGAAGTGGTATTAAAGCAAAGAAACATTGCTTGGTTTTGGTTTGTTATTTTTTTCAAATAGCATGAGTAACTGTATAGCCTATCAATTTCTTACACTCCTCTGGAGAAGTTTATATGTCACTACTGCTTCATATTCTTCCTTTTATTGTAATTGGAATTGAATTAAAGTTTAATCCTTCCTTTTCAGTACAGCCAAAACCAATAGTGGAGTCCTCAGAGGAAATCTCCTTGGAAAACAATTTGCAATTAAACAGAAACGGAAACAGCGAAGGTGATTAAAATGAGAAATAACAATAATAAACCATAATGAGTCTAAAGAGATGAGACAGAGAGTCTGTGCAAGAAAAACACGGTAATGATGACATCCAATTTGTGGGGGAAGACTTGCTTTTTTATATATATATTTTTAATAAAAAAGCCAGACCCTCAGTCACTGTAAAGCTTCACTGACTTTAATACTATCTAATTTATAATAAATGGTCTTACATAGTAGCTTGCATTAATGCAATCAAGAAACTCCTCAGATAAGGCACATTCTCTGGCTTTGTAGGAGGAGTGTTACAAGAAACCTCATCACTCTGACTTTCGAATTTAGTTAGAGGCAGCATCTATTGTGTGTTTTTATTTCAGAGTATGGGCCAATTTAATTCAGTAAGAATGTTCTCTTGTGGTAAGCAAGATGTACACTGAGAGATGGGTGAGTTTATGCTCTTACTTGCTTATAGTTTGTCCATACTCAATCATAGCTGCCTCTGATACCTCTCTGAAGTTAAAAGGAGAGCCGAGAATTGTCTGTTGTTTCAAATTAAAGTTTTGTAAGCCTCGTGATGAGCAGTTTCAGATGGAAGCTAGAAAACCTACACAGTTTGGAAGACAAAATTCAAACATATTTAAACAGTGAGAGCTCACTGAAACACTGGAATGACTGCGAAGGGGGAAAATGCTTTTTAATACAGGAAACAGCAAATGTTCTCCCCAGCATTTCCTTACTTGCCTCTTGGTAATATAGTAATAATAAAAAACATGAAAAACATGTTTTTGAATTCTCTTTAAGCGCCAGGGCCTTTGAGTGTGATCAGATAAGAGCCCACGGAGGGTGGATGTTCGGCCCAGGGAGCATTCCCCCAGCTCTAGCAGAAGCTGGGATAACCAGAAACATCCTTAAATTCACCCCAGAAATGGCGGGATGTGGCCTGGGGAGCACAGTGCTAATGTCACAGTGTCAATACCCAATCCTTCTTGCAGGCTTTGGAGCAGTTCTGAGGACTTTACCCAAGCATGAGCCTGAACATACCAGACAACGAAACAGAACTAAAATATCATGGTGGGTTTTTTTTTTTTTTTTTTTTTTTTTTCATACGATGGTCTCCAAATACTCCTGTGCTTTGTCTACAGCAGAAGCAAATGGATCTCTTGAGAGGGACACAGGATTCGGCTGCTGCGGCCAGTATTGCAGTCGTGTAGATCACTGGTGTTGTGGTTATGTAAATACGTCATAAATCTGCTCTTAGGTTGCTATGTGATGCTGTATCTTTCTTTCACTACATAAAGTGAAGAGAAATGGTACATTTTCCAGCAATTTATGTAGGAAGTCATATCCTGGAGCGCTGAAGTAAATTTCTTTTGGATTTTGGCTAGGGATTGACAGATTTCAGCATTCAAAAGAGAGGAAGAAGCAGGCAGAGAAGTTTGTTCGAATGAAATTAAACAGAACTGGAAGAATTCCAGCTGTTGGCATAAAATGTTTGAGATCACCGTGTTGAGAACACACTGTTAATTAATGCAGTCTAATGTCTGAACAGAAGAGGGTCTGATTGGGTTTCTTTTGCCTCTCTGAGGTCCTCTCACTTCACAGGGAAGATGCGTGGGTATAAATAACAGCAGAAGTTGTCCCGCTGCCATGATGTAGTGCATGGACGTGATGTTCATTCTTTACCTGGAGTTACTGCAGGCATTAATTTGGACAAATGGTTTTGTTCTCGTCAGGGAGTAAAACAACCCTTGCTCACGAGAAAATGAGCTGCTCCTTCGACTTCTTTGCAGAGAATACCTAGGAGGTAAAACTTAAAATCTAATATTGTTAATAAGTTAACCATCTACAGAAATTTTTGCTGATGAACCATGTAGTTGAGAAAGGTCTTTTAGTTTGAAGTCATCTATGAGATTAATATATTGCACAGAGGCTGTTAAAATGTATTCTGAGAGATAAAGACACACCGAGTACTGACCAAGTACCCAGTGCAGCTCACTTTTGGCACCAGGGCATTTTGCCTCCTCTGTGTCCTGTCATGGACTGGAGGTCCATAAAATGGTGCACAGCTCTGGGTTCCCAGCGTCTGAAGGGACATAAGGTTATCTATGCTCTCCCCTTTTTACTTCTCCTCTTATCTCCGATAAATGGTGTTTTAATCAATACCTCTCTTACTGGGATCTGTAATGGACACTTGTGCTGGTGGGCTCGGGCTGGAGAACTGCCCTCGGTGCCAAAGTTCAGCAGATCCAGCTCCTCCAGCAATCTTTATTTCCAGATGACATGGTTCTTAGCAATAACATTTTTCAGAGGACATCATGTCATTTTATTGTATGAGCTGCCTCTCTGCGCCTGATGGATGCTGCAGCTGAAGAGGCAGAAGTAGCAAGGAAGAGCTCCATAAACTAACTGCAGAAAAAGGAGTGAAAAGCTCAGGAGGACAACGCTGAGAAAGCTGTTTCAGTGGGACAACAAATTGGTTTAAATGGCCAGAAATTGAGAAGCGCCCAGTCTCCTACGCCGCTTTGAAAAGGTATGAAAATACAAGCTCTGCTTTACACAGGATAAAAGATGTTAGCAGAAATCATTTCCCTGCCCTGCCTACCTTCCAGCAGCGTACCAACACTTGCTTTCCTATGCACGCTGCTTCATGGCCAGTCATTACTTTCCCAGAGTCCTTTCCCTTCAGGTTTTCTAAAATCACCGTTTGTCCTTTCTTTTGAAATTATTTTAGATTAAATGCCAGGAATAGTTTCGTGACGCCTGGTGTTCAGACAGTTCCCTGTATTTTGTCTTGGCTGCTCCGTACCAGCCACAGAAGTTGAAGGCTGCATTAAGATCTCCACCACTTAGGTGAACAGAGGCAATATTTAAAATATTACATGTTTTGTTGAAAAGCAACTTACTTTATAAATGTTACCTATAATCTCTCTTTATTATACAAAACACCTAGTGAATGCATGACTATATTACAGTGTATGTGTATATGTATATATCTATATCTATATATATCTATATAGATATCTATATATCTATATCTGTATCTATATAGATATAGATATAGATAGATATAGATATATACACACACATATATATATATACCTGATGAGGCTCTGTTAGGTCTCTTCTCCGTCAATTGATCAAGGACGTTGAAAAGCAAGAAGAAAGAGTGGGAAAAAAGTCCTCAGTAACTCATTCTGTGGTGAAAACCCTTAGGTTTGCCCCTGTGGCCGACCTGTGTCAGCCAGTGCAGGCAATGATACTTCCCTCCTGCTCAAGGAGGAAAATAAATCTTGCAAAGTGCACGGTAAACATTTCACAGTATCTCCAGCATGCCGGATAGGCTGCTGCAATCTCTGCAAACACGACTGAATTCAGCAGTTGATATTTTTTTTGTCTGCAGCATATCCACACAGCTTCATGAATTATACTTAGATTTCAGCCCGGTGCAGACTCATGAACCTCGAGCATTCTCAGTATAAAGACAAATCAACTTAATGCAGGTTTTTCGTAACATTTTGAATAGCAGGTGAGTAAGCAGGAAGCCTGAAATTCCTCGTGGTTGGTCCCCGTCTGCATTTCTAACACCTATGAATGTATTTTATACAAAGGAGAAGAGCTTAAACCAAAGCCACTGGATATCATAGTTAAGAATACACAGAATATTCTCTTAGAAGATGACACTTTGCTTTAAATTAGGATTAAAAACATAAGTCTACACTCTGGGAAAACCATATACCCTTTAGCCTATAGGAACCAGCAGCAATGACTGCTTTTGGGACAGGTTTTGTGAGTATGGATTCCCTTTCTCCTGTTTATTTTTCATTGAATTTCAGTGAATTTTATATAAAATACCAGTTTGCTTCTGTTAAAAGATAGACTACTTTTGTTTTCCATAATGTCAACCCCCTTGGGGGCTAAAATATCTCATTTTACAATTCTTTTTTTTCCTCTTTTTTTTCATTCTTCTTTCATGAGTAAGGCATTTACAGTTGTTTTCTTCTGATTGCCTCATTTTTTTTGCTGCAGGTTTTCAGCTTTTTGGAGGGCAAACTGCCAAACAAATCTATGCGTTTATGGAAGTTTTGCATTTTCTGATTGTACCAGCAGTCCTGTTTTACTTGCCAAGATTTGGGCTGCCAGGATGCTGACTACAACTCTAGCAAGCAGCTCTTCTGTAAGTGCGTTTTTAGCTGATCTGGTATCAAGCACTAACATTTATTTTCTGAAATTTTAACCCAATTGTAGAAACGTGCCTCAGGCACAACTGTAGAAATGTGCCTCAGAGACCAGCAAAACATGCTCGTTCCTGTGCTCTTATTTACAAATTGTGTCAAGTCACTTTTAAGTTACAAAATTGCAAATGAAAAAACATGGTGTTTCAGCAGCCTGGTAAATCATTTTATTCCCGCTTTGAAATTTAAGTAAAATCTTAAGTTTATTTTCATGTGTTCCCTTTGGCTAGGCAGAAGGTTGTTTGTTCTCATTTTACATCCTGTAGGGTATCGCATCTATGAAAGGACCATCAAGCTTTATTTAAAAATATAAAAACTGATATTTAATCAAGCTATTTGAAAAGTGTAGTTGGAAAGTATAGTTTTTATCACCATGGTTTCATATAGGACTTTCCATACTTTGGCCCCAGCCGCATCAAAGCTGTTTAAGCCTTTCAAACTGATAGGAAAACTTTCTCCTTATGGGAGTTTCCATAGTCAACATATGTTCTCATTTACCAAAGCCTATGTGCATTTAACAGTGTTTCCTTTAACACAGATTCTTTCCAATCTTATTTTAGGAGTTGTGAGGTTAGAAAGTAATATTTTTATATTTTTATTTAAAGTTGTTACTGCTCGGTTAAAAATGTTGTGAGCTTTAAAAAGACATAGGTTTATGGTCTTCTCTTTATAAAGTTCTAAAAGGCATTTGTTTCTGCAATTTCTGTTCTATTACTTTGCTTTATCCGAATAGCAATGCCACAGCGGGACTGAGCAGATAACTTGGAGAAGAATAACACAGACAAAATGAAGAGCAAGAGATTATACTCAGGAAAAATTGATAGGTATTTTTTTTCTTTTATCATTCCTAAAATTATTCAGTCCTGCTGAATTACAGAGATACACATTAATAGAAAATATTACGTGAATGTCTCCCTGTGTGCCTTGTTTTTCTAATAATAGGAGTGAACAACTGCAAGCCTGAAACAGGAGCCCTGGCTTGTCAGTGAACATCGATACAGCAAATGTATAAAATGCAAGTATTTCCCGAGATTAACCCCGCGGGAGGGTGGTGCAGTCAGAGCTGTCCTGTCATCAAGTGGCACTTCTGGACCTTCACTCCGGGTCAAAGCATCTTTCTAAGTCTTCAAGCGAACTCAAATATTTACATGTTCAAAAACTCTTCTAGTCACAATTCATTCTCTCAAAGAATTAATAGCAGAGGAAAAGACTTATTTATTCATCTACAGGAAAAAAATAAACACCACTGCACTCATTAGAGTGCTGCTGACACTCCGAGCACTGCTGAACATGGGCCAACTCGACGGCGCGCTGCCAGGCTCTCCAGCCAAGACACTTTGGTGTAAATGCTAAAAATATGACTGCAGACTTTTGGAAATTTGGAAAATGCAAGGCCAGACTAATGTCGTGCAAACTGGTTGACGTGGAAAACTTGCAAGGTTGAGGAAAAGAGTCTCCTGCCCAGCTGCTCCTGCTGAAGAGACCTCACAGGGTTGCAGCTGGGCAGACCCCCACCAGTCTACATCAGGCTGAGCATGAGCTGCTTATCCCCGGTGCCAAAATTTGCACTAGGAAAAACAGTAGCCTCGATGCTGCAATAACCCTTATGCTCCCATTATTTAAAGTCTGCAGACTCAACTTAAGTAAATAATTTCTTTTAATGGGTTGTGCTTTTCAGAAGCTTTATGAGAAACGTCAGCTTCTGTTATATCACTGACACTGCAATGTCTTGGCGCGTAATTTGCTTTGCATTCGGGTACATGTATTACCACGGAGACAATTTGATATAATCACCTCATAATTCTCGATGAAAACTAATAAGTAAATAGTTAACTGTGCTTCTCCAGTGCCACGTAATAAAAGCATATTGCTTTATTTTCCTGACTGTAAAAAAAAACATTAAAAAAATAAAAAGTTGGACCTTGGCTGCTCTCCACGGCAAAGGACAGGGGAAGGACAACAGGTAGAGCCTCTTACACGTCACCAGCACGGAGCATGATTCAGAAATGCAAGAAATGGAATAATTAATCCGAAAGTGAACATGAAATGAAGCTTAAAGGTCAGCCGAGCTGATAGACACGTTTTGCAACATGACCATTTTGGAGGCTTTATTGAACTTGTGCAGGTTACACGCTCCTGGAAATGCCAAATGGCTGCTTGCTGTGGAGCCTCAGCTCGAGTTTTTGAAGTTGCCCTGATTGAGATCAGTCACGCGCAGAGAAAACAGTAAAGCCTAATTTTGTGGAGAACGAAAAAGCTTGAATTTTTCAGCTCCCCCTGTTGCAGAGGACTGGATCAGTCATGCTGGGGCTAATAGCAAATTAAGGCTTTAAATGTCAGAGCCCCGCTCTGCGTCTTTGCCACGTGAGCAGCAAGGAAAACCTGTTGGCCCTCACGGTGCAGCGTTTGTCCTCTAGGAAGGAGCCTTGCAAGGAGCCAAGGCACCGAGTTTTCCTGCCTCAGTCACACCTCTTTCCTCACAGACAAGAGCTGCATTGCAAATATTGCACCCAGCCTTAAAATCCAGAACTGGTTTAGCCACAAAATCTAATCTACTCTCCCCGGAAAAATGCTTTATCCAGGCGAGAAATCAAGGGCATTAACTAGACAAGAAGAGGCTGAAGTTCTGCACATAAACAGTATGAGAGATTCCACTGTATGTGTCAGTATGATCCAGTTTATCCGTGATAAATTCCCTGGGAATAAAAATTTATTATAAAATTAGGGAATAATGAGCGCTGCCATAATCACTACAGCTGACATTTGAAAATACCTAAACTATAAAAAATTAATGCTTCAAAATTACTAGAGATGTGCAAATAAACACAAAAATCAGGAAGGAGGAAACATTAAATATTCAGGATAAATGATAGTACATTAAATTATTATGGCCAGTCTTTTTTTTAATGTAAAACACTATTCTCTAAAAAGCATAATTTCCCAAGGAGATGGTGACAGAACTTTTTGATGACAAGCCTTTTTAAAATACAGGCAATGATTTTGATAAATACACAGCATTCAGTTTAATTCTTATCAGATAAAAATGTGTGATTTTTTTTTTTAAATTTGGAAAATATAATTTTGTTTTTTGACAACATAATTTCTTTGGAGACTCTATAAGTCTTACCTGATTTTCTCGGGACCAAAATTGTTTATTAATAAATTACAACATTTCGCTCAAGTCCCTGGTTTCAATGGGATGAAATATAATCTTGCCAGTTACAAGGCTGAAGTCAAAGATTTCACACTGAATCAGATAATGACTCCGTGTTTGGGAACCCCACCTGTACAAGTAGTTTTTATATTAAGTGTAAAAATACAGTAAGGAACTTAGTTCGTCCCTTCCACTTAAATTCCCTCCATTCGTTACGTGAGGTATTAAACAGCAGTTTTTTACTTAGCCAGAGCATTCCTTGGGGCAGGGATGGTTCTCTGAGGGCGATACTGCGGTTACTTGGGGATTTCCACAGCCTGATGCAGGTCGAGTAAGTATCGAGGAGCATCATCGGGTAGTTCTTCACTTCCATGACTTAGTGCTCTAACAAACCTCCTAACGCGGCCCTTTGCTCCTGCGGTCGGCTCGGCCAAGACGTCCTTCCTCCCGCCGCGGGCGACTCCGTGCAGTCAATCAGGCCAGCTCGGCGTTGCCTCCCGCCGCCTCAGCCTTCTGCTGGCGGCTCTCGATGCTCAGGCAGAAGAGTTATGGCCACAAATACCTGTGTTCCTTCAGCCCCACGCCTTGCCGTTGAACTTGGACCCGTCTTCACGTTAACGCGTTTGCCCACGCAGAGCGACTCGGCCTCCGCCGTGCTGGGAGCTGGTGAAGGTTCGCGGCTGGAAGGTGACGGCTTTGCGGGCGTTCGCGGCCTTGATGCGCCAGCCGGGCTCGGGCAGGATTCGTTTCTCCCCCAGAGGCAGCAGCGCTTCTCAACGCGGCTCTTGGAGTGCTTGCGATGTTCTTCATCGCGCCTCGCCGGCGCTCCCCGTGTCCCCGCAGAGTCAACGAAGCAAAGGCTCTTCCCGCAGAGCCCTTGGTGCTTCTTCCACCAGCGCCTCTGCAGACTCAGGAGCTCTCGCCCGGCGCAGCGGCTGCTCCAGGGCCACCGAGCCCCTGCTGCTCCCCGTTTAATCCGCTCTTTGCTGCCTCTCCGCGTGATTTGCAGCAATTCATAACAATGATTTCGGCGGCTGCCGCCTTGACCTGTTGCGGGGCAGACGCCTGCTCTTTACGTGAATATTTCAGGAAAATTACCAGTTTTATTTCCAAAAATGGCTTGTGCATCATCATCATAATTTCATGAGCAGCAGTGAACAGTCGCGAAGAAAAAAAAATTAAGAGGAAACAAGAAATGTTACTCTATTTACGAGCACTTCATCGCCCAGCCTGAACATTCAACATTATTTACAGGAAACCGCATTCTCTGCCATATTGAGCTATGAACGATTTTATAGAGGATTTTAGAGCAATAACTAGAAAAAATACCCTTTCTGGAAAAGGAGAGAATTGGAAATATGTCTTGCCATATGGCCCTTGTTTAAGGAAGAAGAGTTTCTTATTAAATCTTTAGTTCAAAGCGCAGCAGCAACATTTGGAAGTAGCGTTCAGGTGGGTCGCTTCTGCCTGGGACATCCATCTGCAATCAGCTGAAATTGAGCTCGCAAAGGCTAAAGTAACAGTAAAGAAGATTCATCTATACATACACACTTCCACGCATATATATACCTTGAGTTTAAGACTCCAGGAAAGCCTGCGGTAGATTTCTACAGTCTCAGCAGCCTCCAGCCCATCCCGAGCTGCCTAGTTTTGCCTCTTGGAGCTTCAGCTGCTCTGTTGCTTTGCTACTCTCGTGCTGAAAGAAAAACTTTGCCTCGAGGTTGTGACACTCAACTTGCCCATAGGTTTTTCAAACAGCATCCAAAGTAACCCAGACCATCAAGCAGATTGTGAAACACCACATCAGCCATCCTTGGGAAGCCACAGCTAATTACAGCTTTTAAGGAAGAAAAAAGAAGAAATAAAATTAAAGTGTGTTTCTTTGTTTTCCCCATAGTGCCTATATCACAATAAAACCAAGTTTCCTCTTTCCCAATGGCTTCTAAAAATAAAATGGCTTAAAATGCAAGCATAGCTCATGTACAGATACTGAAAATCATTTGCAACAAAACGTTTGTTGCGTCTCCAGAGTGAAGATGAGTTCATTTTTGTAACACAATGGTATGAAACCTTATTACGTATTATTTTTTCACCTACTTGAGGTCATCCTGATATTCCCCAGCTGAAAATAATAACCCCCCATCCTCTGCCAGCGACACCAATGCGAGATCATTATTTCTGTTCCCTGTTATCAGGGATTTCTGTTGAGATCAAGCTGGCTGGAAGAGACAAACATTTAAGTAAGCTGACCTTTCTGTTGGTGTAATTTGTATAGCCGTTAATTCCTTCAAAAGAAACGACTAGTGCATTTTATTTTCCTACAAAGAAAAGATTTATTTACCCCTCCAAGGAAATCCTCCTCTCTTTTCTTCCCCCAAAAAATTCAGTCAGAAAATACCTGACTGCTGCTGCCAGAGTTTCTGGACTTATGTTTTTTACCCAGCCATTTAATCATGTATTATCTGGCAGATTGACGGTATATTTTATTTAGAGCTTTCTGATATTTTTTGTCATTTTCTATCATTTAATTATTTTCCTAACTCTATTCCCTGAAGCTTTGATATAATCTTAGAAAAGAACAAAACTAACAGGAATTGCTCAGAAGGATAAAAAAGTTTCTTAATAAAATGAATGATCCTTCCAGTAAGAAAATTAGAAAGTTTAAACGTATTTCACTCCACCCAAAGATCTGTTTTCAGTGAAAACTTTATACTTCTGCCAGAGACAGCTCTTCTGACCTCACATATCTGTCCTCTGCACACTGTTTCTGGATGGCATCAAGGATGGTTTCAAAACATAACTACCTTCTTGTCTTTTTTGTGCTTTCTAATGGCTAGGTCTTGTGAGACAGTCTGCTAAAGGAGGATGAAAGCTTGTTCGATGGACTTTCTCTGCCCTTTAGGTGTTTTTTGAGAGCTTTCTGAAGGCAGAAGAGGAAAACTACCGAGTTAAAGATTGCAAGTGTGTATGGTGGAGACGTATCGCTGGAGCTTATCCTCACCGTTCTGAACCCGGGATGCTGGTTGAAGACAATATTGGTCAAATTATTTGACCTAATAAAATTTAAAAAAAAAAAAAAAGGTCAAAATGACATTTAGTAGATGACTATAAATGCCACAACACATAGGGAAAACAGTAACTAGTTTTGGGGCAACATAGAGTATCCTATGAAATGTCCTTTTTTGTCCTGTTTGCAGATTGCAAAGTGTCTACATAAAACAGTGCCCGTTTTGCTCTTTACTAAGAGGCAGTAATATGCCTGCTTTTAGGGGGCTAAATAGCCATTTGCTAATGTGTTTCCTTATAGCAAGAAGGACCATTCTTGAGCAGAGAATACTCAGCCAGGTCAGAGGTGGATCACAGGGGTCCTAGGCAGGTGCTCCGGCTGGTGTGGAGAGCAAGAAGCTGAAGTGCAGTGCGAGAGGGACATTTTTTGATCCAAATGCCTACTTCTGATGTTAAGGTGTAAAGGTGATGCTGATCATGAAGAATAAGTACGGAGGATCACCACTATCAGAGCTGAATCTTTCCTCTGGGCGGGAATTGCTTATGGAAACAAACAGTAAGAAATCATAACTTCCTCATGGCGGTTTACGTAGTGATTGAGAAGCTTCCTTATGCAAAACAGAAGATAAGGTTGGAAGGGACCTCTAGAGATCATCTAGTCCAACCCCCTTGAAAAAGGCAGCTAATGGTTGTAAGTAGAAGATACCTGAATTTATTCCAAGCTGGAGATTCATAAGACGTTATATTTATTGCTCTTAGTGGGAAGATGTGTTCTGCTTTCACTAGAAGGAAACAGCCAGAAGCTGTGGAGCAGTAAACAGTGAAACGAAACATCGATGTGCGACGACTCAGAGTCGTGCTGATGCCACAGAATGATCTACTATGAGATTATATATGTATCTTCAGGTAAAACACTGAGCTTCGGGAATTTGTTGCACATCAGGGTCAGCAGAGTGACAGTCTCAATTTTATTCAGTCCTACAAAGGCTTTTCATACTTGCCATTATCAGGACACGCTAATCTCATCAGTCCTGCTCTGTGGTATCATTAAAGGTTATCTAAACTCGTGCTATTTTTAACTAAGACCAAAGAGTGTATTCTCCATCAGGAGACAGAGAGAAGGAGAGAAATTTATCTTGAAAAAATGCCCAAAAAAGAAAGGTTAAGTGGTAAGGAACTTACTGTTGCAACGAAAACTTCAAGGTGAACCTAATTGAGTACTGCTCGAATTTACGCCAGCAAAATGTTAGCAAAACTAACAGATTTTTGCTAGGGAAAAGCAATTCCTCATCATCCCTTTTGTCCTGTACTATAAAGATAGTTCTGATATGGGCACATGTATTCAACAGAAGAACACTAAGGTTTCCATAATATTTCTGTAATGAGCCATGGGCCTCTGTGTTTCAAGACGACTGACCAAAATACTTTGGAGAAGAGGATCAAATATTTTCTCTAATGAAACTCGTCCAACAGCAACTTATTTCAACTTCTATTTACTCTAAAGGGCAAATGAGCAAATTAAAAGCAAGCATTATTTTTGAATTGAAGAGCCACGTGCTCTTGTAATATTGCACTATACTGCATTCAAACTAATGCAAAATCTTCAGCTTCATGTCTGACAATGACCTCCCTACAGTATTTGCAACCCAGGCCCGAGACCTCTCTCACCATCTCTGCTTTATAGCTAGATTCACTTCCTCCTAGTGCCTTTTTGTAACATACCTTTCTTACCTTTGTCTTTTGTGAGCTCCTCAGTAACAGATTGCTGGGAAGAAATAAGCATTCCTGTTGCATAAAACCTAGAGCAAATAAGGAATTTGACAGAAACCCAAGTGAATCCCCATTCAAAAAGAAGGGATTGTAGCACATCTTAAAAATGACTGGATAACACTGTATTTCAGTTCTGAAAATAAGGCACAAGGGAACTTTTAGAAGTCTGCAGATGGCAGTTTTCAGGAGTTCTCAAGTTTTCATTCTAGTGCTAAGAAGTCGTCCCCAAGGGATTGGCTTGTGCTCTCTGGCTCCCTGCTAATTTCCACAACTGTATTAACCCAAATAATGTTTGCAGGTTTATTCTTACATGTTCGTACTAATGGAGATATATGGAAATTCAGCTATGAAAATGTAAGAGGATTAAGGAAAGAGCCACAAAAGGAGGCCTCCCAAAATCCGTGCTGCTCTGAACAGATGTATGATAATTTCACTGTAAGCAAGGGTGCTTCTCAATAATCTCCCTCAGACTAGCATAATATATGCACAAGATTTGTAAAGCCTGATCATAATCACCTTAAAGCAAAGGAATTACCGTCTCGTTATTAATAGAAAAATGAGGTTTGCACTTCCACCCTTACGGAAATTTCATGTAATCTATGACAAGGTACGAGGTGCAAAGAAAATTCTACTTTTCTGCATAAAGAGTTCAGGTGACCAAGTAGAAATCCACAGGCTGCAAAGAAAAAGCATGTAATACCCACTTTGCATCTGTTAATAGCTGTTTAAGCAGTGGCATTGAAATGCTGCTTGACATCATATCCCCTTAAAATTTTGAACGGGCTCTGCAAAGAATGCCTTCTCATATATAAATCTATGTGAAACATGCTTATAGAGAAAAATAAAGGGCAAATGAAGGCTCAGGGATGTCCTGCACATGAACGTTTTGTGGCATTAAAAAATGCATGGTCTGTATCATGTTGTGGACCCCTGTCTCCAACTTTCCCCACCCTTATTCATCACAGCACATATATATATGTATATTAGAAGCCATTTCTCTCATTTTTATAGGAAAAAAAATACTGGTGAACAACCTAATGATATTAATCATGGGGTAGGGGCACTAACTCCTCAGGGATGGTCCTCAAAGTAAGTATCTTATTTGTGGTGTAGTGTGGAAATACTTTGAAAGAGACAAGGAAGATGAAATGATATTTATTGTGCTGGGGTAGGGGGGTCTTGGCATGATCTTTCAGGATTTAAGATGAAAGATGGGGAAAGAGCAGCCATTTTCCAAGTCAAAATTTAACTTGTAGATGAGGGAGAAAAGTTGCAACTTAAACTCACTCATCAGCGAGCAGTCAGTAGAAATCAGCATGTTATCTTTCATGTCAGCGTGATGGAGAAAATCTGATTTTAACATTAAGTGAATGTTGATTAAAAAACACCAGGCTGATTGCAGTGAAAATAGAAGTCCCTTCTTCATCCACGGAGCATAAGAAAGCAAAATATTAATTATTTTTTTAAGCTAGTGAACAATTTAATGTGCCAGAGTCTCAAAGCAGCAACCTTCTCAGGGCAGAAGAGTATTTTGTTTTCGTTATCCACTCAGTACTTGCTTTTCTAGTATAAGGAACAAGAGCAGCATTAACTGTACCGAGGAAAGGACCTTCTCCAGTATTTTGAGACCACTGACTTGCGACAAACTCAAACATGATCCTCTAGGGTAAATAGAAGGTATCAAACATTAGTTCTTCACCTCCAGTAGGTTAAAGTGTGGACAGTACGTTTAATCAGTACAGCAAGGCTAGGAACGTTTTACTTCAACTGCTCCACTCTCTCTAATTTATTAATCACAACTCACGTGCATCTGCTACGTTATTTAAGGCTTTTTTTTTTTTTTGCCTTTTTTTACATTTGTAGTTGCTCTACAGTTGTTTTAGGTAGATTCATAACCCTTGGTATGTGGCAGAGTTGTCGTTATAATTAGGAAGGAAAATAGCAAAGGCTTAGTGCATCCTCCAACAAATCAATATTTAATTAACAGTGTGTCAAAATCCAAATATCTGCAATTAAATTCTGTGTGGGTAAGATGACAGTGCCATTCTTTACTGATGTTACCCTACGTACTAAAATATAAAAACACATATCTAGAAATGTTTCCGAAAGGCGATGGCAAGCATTCAGACAGCCTGTTTCCCTACTAAAATATTCTCAGGTTAAAATTAGTCCAAGACCCTGAGTTTTAAGATGAAAGCCTGGACTTTGCTGTCTGAACCTAGCAAAAGAGTTAAGCTTCATCTGCATCATTATTCCCCAGATCTGGGAGTCTGCAATAGCTGGTACATGGGGACAATGTGTGATATTTAGTATATGAAGATAGCAAAGTTCTTGAAGGAAGACTTGGAAAACCTTGGAAACCTTTTCAAAACTTTCCCGGAACACCATTACTGCACAGCAAAAATGCAAGTGGGCTCCTGAATATACTTGAAGTATTAAGCAATTTTACCTATGTTTCCCTGTTTTCCTTCAAGCTACTGTCTCTGGTAATCAATAAAAAATTTAAGAACTTTTATCCCATTAATGTGCATCTGCAGTAGTCGGATAAGTGAAAATGTCTATATTTGTGAGAAAGGTTATGGACACAGGCATGGGGAGAAGCAACTGGTTGCACTCGAACAAGATTTTTAACATAGAAATCATGATAACATGTTATATTAACCATGGCTTATAAAGGATCAATTACTAGAAATATTAGTTTTCCACATAATCAGTTCCTATGGGGGAAAATAAAAGGGCAATCAGTTCACGAATGGGAATAGCTGAAGAGGAAAACAACTGTGGATTTTTAGGACTTATGTCTGTCACTGTGTTCACTTAGAGACGGTGGATTTTGGAGTTCATCTCCACGCTTTTATATATTAATTTATCTTAAAAGAAAAGAAAATCTTGCCCCTATGGTACCCTCACAGTCTTTCTTATTTCTTGATTGAATTTTCACAGCTTGTCTTTGGCCCTTTGGCCCTTTGAGGAAATACCAGTGTGAAGTTGCAAGCCCTGAAGACTTTGAAGTTTGCAGGTGGCAATGACAAGCTCGGTCTCCTCTCCCAACCACCCTGTGCATTTGTCTGATACATTACTGCTGAGCAGGGTATAATCACTGTAATTCCTGCAAAGGCAGTAGGAAGATCACGCATGACTTTTCCTCGCAATAACTTGGCAGATGGGAATTTTGAAGGGTAGCAAAACCGCTGTTGCATGCGCGCCAAGGTCAGTGTAATGCCATATTATTGTCCCTGAATCAAGGATAATCCTAGTCAAAAATATCCCAAAACCAACTCACAGGAATATCTTTCTGTAGGGGAGTCCGGGAGATGACTTTGAAGGAATTTTTATTTCTCTTTCCCATCAACTTCTCCATCCCTTAGTAGCCCCCTCATGTTCAGTTGCACCATAAAAATAAGGTTTCTAGCATGATCGAGAGAACTGTGCAGAAAAAAAGAAATATTCTTCCCTGTCTGATGGATCTCTGCATGAAAAGTAGGTATTTTCATGTGTAAATTTGTAGCTGACTTAGTACTAAATATATATTTATAATTGGTGACTGAGATTTTTCAACATGCACTAACTAACGTGCTTTTGAGGTCGTGTGTCTGCTGTGGAGCGAAGCCTGTGGTTGAACTGTTAAACTCCTGCAGTTTAACTGAGAGTCAGCTGAAAGTGGAGAAGTTTGAGAGGCCAAACCCAGCCAAACAAGCAGAGTAGTTAAAAGGATGGAGCTACATCTGATTTCCAAAGCTGTCTCTCCGCAAAAGAAAATAGAACACAGCAAAGCAACCTGCACAGACACCTGGAGGGACGCGTCCTCGGCATGGGAGGCCTCCGGGTTTCCTTCACCCAGATGACATATTTCCGTTGTTCCTTTCACGCAGGAAAAAGAAAAAGAAGATCCATTTGCTGCAGCAGTTATAAGGGGGGCCGCCCATGGAGGAACGCTGTGCTGTAGCCCTTGGAAGACTCTCGGTGTCCAATGGCCCTCAAAATTTCTCATTTCTGGCCTCCGCTGGGGTGCTCTGGGAGCGAGAGGAGCCGTGGGCAGACAGCAGCTCCTGCTTTAATGTTTGCTTTCTGCCCAATGCACAAAGGAGCTTTTGATTTCTCTCCTTTGAGAAGCTTTTCTCTTGAAAGTAGATTAAGTCTGTGCAATGGTGAGGCTGGTCCAAAAGCATCCGAAATAACCATATCGAGCCTCTTTGCTCAGCACCTGCTTGCCCCAAGCCTAACTTGCTTCAAACAGGTTTTGTGGAACATTATAGTTTTATTATTACGCACCATAGTATATAATTCATACAAATATATATATGTATAATATGGTTACATATAATGCTATCTATTTATGCAAGTGTCTGTGCAGTAAAATGCAAGATGTGGTATCTATCTATTAAAAGCATATAGTGTTGAGACAATGAAAACTCAAGTCCTGGAAAATCATCCAGGTCAAAGCCTTTTGCTGAACCACAGCTCGTGACATAGTAAGAGTCCAAAAAATCCTCATTTTAGTATGTAGTATATTCTAACATTATTCTAATATTTCTTCAGGCATTGAAATCAGTGTCTTCCCATCTTCCTTATTTAGTGTTTCTAACACTTAGTGCTCATAAAATCATGAAACATGAGCCCCAAGAAATCATGAAATTTGTCTACAAAACATAACTGGAGGCTTCTTCTTTGACTCACCAATGTTTGAAACTGCTTCCATTCAACATTTTTATCAACCTTTTGAGGCTTTAAAGCCTCAAAGACTAAATGTTATAAAAGATTGCAGTGATTTTTTGAAGCCAAGTTGACATTTTTGGTGGACGACATCATTCCAAGAAATCATCTTTTGTTATAAAGCAACAAGCTCTGTGTGAAATGCTTAGCAATGGTAGCAGCACGCGTAACAGGCTGGGGCCTTATTGCAATTAAATGCATTTCATGTATAATTAGCACACATTGTCATTAAAATTTGCTGGTATGTTCCCCATTCATTATGCACACAACTTTTCTTTAGACATCATTTTCTTTATTTTTTTTTCCTACAATAGCAAATGCCACAAGGTTTTTTAATGCATTTTGTTTGGGGGGTTTTGTTGTTTTTCTTATTTTAATGAATGCTGCAGCTGCCTTCAAAGATGTTCTTCTCCAAAACAAACAGATAACATAAAAAGGAGAAAACTTCCTTAATAAAAGCCTTACTTTCAGACCTAAAAAGTATCTGTTTTCACTGAGAATTGGTAATAGAGGGAGATATGATGTATCTAGACTCTTAAATGGATTTTAAAAACTGCTGCACCACGCAGACTAACTTCTTTTTCATGCTTGAACCTGCCACACCACTCTTATCTACAGTTACGTCTTAGTACGCAGGGTACATGGCACAGCCAGTTTTTTATTCCTGCCTATTTTGGTCTGCGCACAGGAGATCGCTATATCATCTCGCTCTATAAATTCAGTGTAAAATTCTTTTCTGCATATACTTTCACATTTCCCATGTATACCAGGTAGGAAAAGAAAAAAAATCCTAAATTTTGTTAGCAAAATAGTCAGTTATTTTACCTGTTCTTTCAATTTTCTTTATTTTTTTCCAGTGGAAACCTATCAGAGTAAGCTTGACTACCAGCTGAAAACCTGAATCTCGGTTATACATTGCTGAGCACTAGGATTTCCTAATTTTCCTGTTAGCTACACAAATCCCAACAGCTATAAAAACTTCACCCGGGAAGCTCATCAAGGCTTTAGTGATAATAAACTTGGCAAGAAGCATTTTTGCTAGCACAACATTTTTGTTTGTCCAGTAAGGGTTTATTGGAGAGGAAGACGGGGCTTTCTTGACATTTCCCTTGTCTAGACACCGCTCTGCTCCTCAGAGTTCACCTTCATGGTTTTATTTATTTATTTGCTTCAGGTACAGAGCTCTTCTTCATTTCGCTTTGGTTTTAGTGGAAAGCTCATCCTTTTCCAATACCCCCTCTCCAGCCACCTAAGTCTAAAGGGTATAATTTTAAAATATTTCATATTTACATGATTTTTCACAATAAAATGTTATTGGAGTATTGGGGTTGAGAGAAAGAAAGATGAAGACTGAAACAAAATACATTTTGTACCATGACAGCATTTCAGGGCTTTTCATAAAAGTTATGGTGGATCCTGTCAGATGCATAGATTATATTAAAAAAAAAAACATATTTCCAAATTCATTTTATTCATTAATTTAAATTTCCATCTACTGATTTACATATACTCCATTTTCACCCTAGCTCTTCCCGGTCTTTAATTAGCTTAATTTAACCAGAAATCTCTATATAGGTCACAGCTCTCCAGTTTAATGAAAAATGAAGGAAAGGGGCTTGATAGAAATTTGTGTAACCGATGTTCGTTGGAGTAATGCACATATTATTTAGTTCTCAATATGATGTTCCCCACATTCAGCCACATTTAGGCAGCTAATTGCGTTAGCTGCAATGTGCCCACGTGAGCAGCACTGAAGACACAAGACGGCTACTCACGTAGCACGCTGGCCTGCTCACCAAAGCAAAACCACCTCCTGTGCATTGATTTATCAGGTTTAATGGCAGAAGAAGATCGCATAGGATAAGCTAGGAAATGGCTGATTGCTCTGAGCATTTCCTGGTCGGTGCTGCTCCAGCGAGAGGTAAAGAGGTAATTTCTGTAATCTGCATTTTTGAAACAACCAATTTAAAGTTAGAACTGCCTCTATATTTCTGCAAATAAAGTCCTCCCGTTTTTATCCATTAAAGACAAGCAAACAAGTTTTATGATTTGTTTTACACTGGGAAGGCTGTAATAACAGCCAGCGCACAAAGTGAGTGAGGAAATTTGGAAAGGAAATTCGGTCTGCTCCAGGAGGCAGAGGGTATTAGAATGGCCCTACAAGGGTTGCCTTTTTTCTCAGAAATTTCCTTCCTCTCCACCACAAAGTATTTTATATCCTTTCACTGTTTTCCTGGTAAATGAGTCCAACGAAGGCATTGAAAGGCCAGAGAGGGCCAGTTATCCTAAGCTGAGAAGAGGAGAGAGAAGAAAAAGGCAGCAACAATAAAAAATAGAAAAGAAAGGCTGAGTTTTTCGTCCCATCTCTGAATTAAGCCTGGTAAAAAGATTCAAACCTAATGTACAATCTCAGCTGAATCATGATCATCACCATTCAGCCAAATTCATTCATATCATAATCATTTGGGCACAGCTTTGATAGATTTGAGGCTACATTTTTTGACGGAGCTTACTAGCTGCTACAAAATTCAGAGCTTGGGCCAAGGGAAAACTATCAAAAAACTTCCAGGTTGAAATGTACTATTCACTGTTAATTTAAGCTATTGTTGTTGGCTGTAAAACAACAGGGCATAGAAGTACCAAAGGAAAAGTGGATCCCTTAACACTTGCTGTTTTATTAAGTCTTTCAAATAGTTCCGGCCAGTATCTCTTATGATTGAAACAGTTCAGTCAAAAGACATGAGAAGAGCTTTATTTTTCTCTTCTTATTTAGAAACTGAAATGTTTGAGTTATAAGGTATCCTAGAGAAGGTCAGTAATAGCAGCATGAATTGACATCCTAAATTTGATGTCAGAAATGCAAGCTGACTCTTGTCTCTGGTTAGTACCACTTTTTATTCTCCTTTTCACAAGCTTCTTCAGATCATTCTTAAATGAGGATTTTTTTTCCTGAATATACAAAATGTCTCCAATACATTCAAACTACTCATAGGAACATAGTGATTGTGCATTTAGATTTCTTTGCATTTCTTTTTTGGGAAGAGACTTGCAATGTGGAAATCATCTTGTTTGTCTTCAGGTGTCTATGCCGTTGGCTTCCACGTCTACAAAGCAGAGTGAGATGATGCCCCCCACTGTGGCACAGGGGTGACTGATACCTCAGTGCTTCTTTGTTTTCTTTAAGCATTCTGATTTTTCTCTTTCATTGCTCTATTTACATTTTTGACAACATCACAGCACACAGCAGGAATGTGCAGTCACTTTGGGAAGTTCTCCTTATTTCCACCTAAAACCAGACCTGAGTGAAACACTGGAATGCTACATATCTTCCTATTTGGTACACCAGTTCTGAAGCTGAAATGCAGTACTTCAGTACTGGCACCGGTAGGAAACTGGACTGTGCCTTGAATAATCTAAGGATGCTCAATGTGTGGAGCAGGAGACACTTGAGAATCTACCAGTATATAGATGTACTTTCTGTTGCTTTGCGGAAATACCAGAAGGTGGCATTTGTCTAGAGTTTTTATCTGTGTATAAAGTGCCCTTTTCCTTTTCATAATATCTTCATGGTGCAAGTGGAAGACCTAAACCAGGAGGTCTCTAGAAAGACTTGTTTCTAGACGTGAAAGCTGAAAAGCAAGCAACATCCTGTAGATCTACCTGCAGAAGTCTCTCCACTTCGGTCAGGACAAGTTACATGACCTGATGTTAGGATATTTCCGTTGACTTTGGGGCTTACAGGATGGACGCCCAAATCACGGGTTTCCCAAGTACAAATCAAGAAGCCACCTAGCACCGTGGTCAATGAAGAAGTTTCGTGGTCAATGAAGTAGTTTCACTCCTCTCAGGAATCATTGGGGTGACACCTGAAAGGGTGATACCTTCGTTACAGGCATTTGACACATTTCTTCACTAGCCACGATCACTACTCGATGCTTGCATCGTTACAGAGGAAGGGAAAAATGATGCATTCTTTTGATAATGTCATATTATTTCTGGCAAAGAGATATCCGGACAGGCCCATGAAATAAAATGTAGCTTGTAGCTATGTGTTTAATGCTTACTATTTGAAAAGCTTATACCATAAATAAAACTAATACTGCGTGTGACGGTACCACGTGGTGGCGTGGAAATTTGTACGAGGGGTGCCTCTGTGTGTGCAGTATTACTGTCACAGGAAATTGCAATGAAATAATAGTATTTCTTACAAGGATTTATAAGGTCTTTTTTTCCTTCTCCTGAGATGAGACGTGTTGCAATTTAAAAATTTTCCCAAAGTGATGCCAGGAGCATTTGCTACAAGAAAGTTAAGCTGGAAAGAAGTGGTTTAAAATGAAATTATGTTGTTATATAATTACTTCATTATTGGGTTAAGCTTATATGGAGCAACTCAGTGTTTACAGAAAAGGTGGGGTGACCCCTTCGATCATGCATTTATAGGAGCAGCATATCGATTCATGAGCTTAAATTGCACGTCAAAACTAATTTAAACATTTCACTTGTACTCACTGCAAAGAGTCCCTCTATCCTGGGTAATTCGTTACCCGGTTAGAAGTATATTATAGAGCAATCAAAAGTCAAAGCCTGTCTTTGTAGATCCATATACAAAGGATGACGGCAAAGCTACAAAATTATGAGTTATTGATGTTCTCACTGAGAAAGCAGGTCCTATATGTGTTTCATACCTCCCTGGAAAGGAGTTTCTCAGCCTTTAAGTACAACCTAACCACCCCGTTCGATCCCTTCACAACCATTAAGATTTCCCGTACGTGCTGAAAATGCTTTTGCTGCTCCATCCCAGTCTTTGCCTGTGTCAAAGCAGGAGGTGGTCACGTACTCATCAGAACAGGAACAGGCAACTAATACTGGCAATGCTGCAGTTTTATCTTCAGCACTTACCGGAGTCAGGAACATGCCATGGAGGGTTGTAAAACAAGGATGAAAGCTGCTGTTGCAGTGGTTAGAGCAGATGTACAAAATCATTACTTTTATTTCCGTCACAGAATGATATGGAAATTAATAAAAGCTCCATAAACTAATGTCGGTAACACCATTTTCTTCTCTACTGGCAACAGCATCTGAGTGTGCACAGATACAGATATGCCAGTGGAGAAAGAAAGAAGAAAGGACAAATGATTCGACCACTAGCTGAGTGCATCTGAAAAATGAAAAAAATAGCATCTGAAGGTTGGGGAGGAGAAAAAAATGATACAGCTCAACACCAGCCTGTCCATATAAACCATGTGGAATCATCACTTATCAATTTACATTTAAATTCAATTAAAATAAAAATTGGCAATCAGCAGAAAAGAATAGAGTGAACTTAGTCCTTCAGGGTTCAAATGACTTGTTTTTTTTTTTCCTTTGGATGATGCCCTAAGTTCTTGTCTAATGCTGCTGCCTCTAGGAGCCAACACTTGGAGCATAGACTGGTGCAAGGTTAAGGCGTGAATCTGTTTAGGAGATGTTTCTTCTAGCCTCAGGACACGTTGCAGCCCCGAATTTTGTGTGCAAGTGCCCTCCGCTGCTGGCAGCCGGCAAGGTCCCCTTCCCGGGGCAGACGCACAACCTCGTCGCAGTCCTTCCCCCGCTTCCCAGTGCTCCATCTTCCACTCTCATCATTGGCAGTGCAGAGAAGACTAAGCACAAAGTCAGGAAATTAATTTAGATATGATGCCCTGATCTGCATTTCTTCAATTCCAGCCGACGCACGCGATTACGGGTCACTCCCAGTGATACTGGAGCAGAGGGCCACAGCCACAGAGGGCAAATGCTAAAACTCAGGCAGAAATAGCCAGACCTGGCAAAACTGAAGCCATCCTGATGTTTTTTTTTCGGATGTTCGGAACACTAGTTTGAACAAATATTACCATGGATATTGGATGCACTTCAGATTCCTCTTTCAATTTCTTAAAAAAATAGCTGTTTCGTAGACCTGGTGGCCGACAGTGCTTTTCAACAGCGCTTATGTGAACGGCAGAAACCAGCGACTAAAAGAAATGACTAAAAACTCTTGGCTAACTTATAAACAAACAAACAAACCAAGATTCGCACTAAGCGAGGGGAAGTGAGTCCGTACCCTACCTGAGCCCTGATGCTCCGGAAATCTCTGGCAGATCCGCAGTAATTTCTGAGGCAAACTCACATGGCAACTGCTAAAGTGGCAGATCCCTTCCCCTTGCGTTCATGCTAATAACGTTTACTGGGGTTAGCTATCACATTGATTTCCCATATGTAATAAGAAGAGTGCAGTGCTACTTTCCTTGTTAAAGTTTATTGAGCAGGCAGGATATTAGCAGTCAGAGCTGATTAATTCAGAGTATAAACTGAATTAATTAAAACAGTCGCTTCTGTTTTCCCCCACATTTACAGTCTCATCTCCCAAAGACTTTCCCAAATGCTCCTGTAAGTGCTCATACTTCTATTGACACTTCTTTCTTTCCCTGAAGGATGAGACCTGCTCTCCTTCGTGAGCTTTGATCTCTGCATTAGTGGGCCCTTTAGTAGTACTAAAGTACTAGTAGGACACATAAGTGCTCAGGGTTCACCTCAGGGGTGGCCCTTCCATGGACTCCCAGCCTGGCTGCAGCAGGTTGGCTTTGGTAGAAATGATCCCCAATCCACAACTAGTAGTGAACGGTTTTAAACTACAATGTAATTTTGAAGAAAATTATGAATGTTCCATAGGCTCCAGTTTTGGCAGGGCTTACACCAAGAGGGGGCTTGTTCTTTTTTCCTTGTCTATTTTAAGGTCAAGAGCAGCAAGGGAGTAGCCCACCATTTATGTAAATTTTATAAGTTCTTTTAAGGTTCCTTGGAGAAAATTTTATAACTGAAGGTGAGTCGGAATTCGAACTATCCCAACCTAAATAGCACTGTCTTCTAATATCCTCCCTGCTCAATAAACTTATGCTAGAACTGAAACAGTCTCTTCTTATTATTACTTAGGGGAAATCAGCGCGATTGCTAAGCCCATGATATGCTATTGCCATAGCCACAGGAATAGGGGATCTGCCATCCTAGCAGTTGCCATATGAGCACTCATTAGAATCACTAACTTGTCACAGAAGTGGAGTGGGAATGAACACCTGGAGTGTAACTTGATAATGACAGACTTCTAACCCAGTAATGAGCCTGCTGCCTTAATATAACTTTTCCTCATAACTTCAGATAGCTTAAGAAGAAACCACCCTCTGTCAGTGCTGAAAACATATTATTAAAAAAATAAAAAATAAAAATAAAAAAAAAAAGCATGTAAAGATCTTAAAACTTCAAGATGAGAGCAGAGGAACTAAAAAGGAGGAAGAGGCTGTGTGATTCAGGGTAAACAAGGGCAAAACTGTCCCCACACAATTATTTTTATCCCACTCACAAGGTAAAAACTCAAAGAGCAAGCACACAATCCAGCTAAAGTCCTTTTGATAGAAAAACAAGCCAGAAAGCCACCCCGTCTTGGCAGGATCCCTAGGAAGGATGGGTTACAGTGGAAAATGAAGCCCTGATCCCTCCCCGGCCCCAGGTCAGAAGGCCCCCTGTGCAGAGCAGGTCCCACGGAGACTACGATGGTTTGGTACCAGAATGGAGACCTAAATATGTGAGATGTCGCCATTTCTACTCTCTTTTAACCCTTCCTGAAATATCTGCCTTCCTTGAACAAGATCATTTAACTCTAGTTGATAGCTGTGTTTGAAATCCCAAAGGATTTTACTTCAATCTTAGACTTAAGATGTCTCTCTCTCCACATACATGGTACTCTCTATTTTTTTTTTATCTTTGTACTCCTCCCATCTCAGAGAACTGACTTTCCTGGGGGCAGTCAGTGCCAAGTTAAGATGATTATCTCTGACTTCTTCCTTGTGTCACTTCACGGCATATTGCACTCTGCATTTATTTTACTTCCCTGCATTTATGGAGCTGCTGCCAACAAGCCTTTATGTAAAGATACCCTACTAAGGTCGGCAAAGATAAGAAAATACATAAAATATATGCATGTAAAAGTAGCATTGTGCCATTTAGAAATTATTGGCATTCAAGCTGTGAAGCTAAGATTGCTCTGATTGATGCGAGACCCTGTTCTATTAAAAATCAAGTAAAAGGAGTAGATTATTAGTAGCACCAAGCACGCTTAGGGTGATGTTAGGGTATGAACTAATTACGAAAGCTTCTCACTTGAAAACATAGTCAATTTGTCAGGAAATACAAAGTACCCCTGTGGTGAACCAAAATTAAGACCTTGAAGTTTACTGGGTAGGGAAAGATGGGTCACTGCACCCTCACTGCAGCAACCATTTCCAAATGATATCAGGTACGATATCTTCACACCTGAAGTTTTATCTTCAGCTCTTTATGTTTGTCTGCTGTGCTGGGCTTCTCTTTGTGTTTAAAATGGACTTTTCTGCAATCTCTATGAACTCTGCTTGCAGGGCCTTTGGTTGGTCGTATTTTTAACATCTGTGCCAGCAGCATGAGCAAACAGTGACATGATTAACAACCCGAACAGCATCTTGAAGCTATCGCGTAACTAGCACTGCATGGAGAGGCTAGAAAATCGGTGCTCAGAGGACAACTCTTTGGTGGTCTTGAAAGTTCAGTGCAGACAGACGACGTGTGTGTATGCGCGTGGATAAGGGCAGAGGCTGTCCTGCCACGTCTTCACCTCGCAGTTTCTAGCTCTTCTTATGACATCTAGCTTTATTAAGTGAACTGAGCCTGTAGTCCTGCTGAGACCAGAGTGTGCTTTGACGTAAAAAGGGTTGCGTTATAGAAATCATTATGCCTTTGGGGGACAGAGGGGATACAGGGATTTGGGGCTTGCTGCTTTCAACACTGCTACTTCTAACTCTTCAACTCTTTGCAGAGTCCTCCAGATCTCAGTCGACATTCCTCTGAATGTGAAGGTATCTCCGAGGCAGCTGAAGGGCCTGAATTCATAAGATCTTCCCAAATTCTCCTGCTCTTGGAGCCAAAATAAAGAATTACAAATCTTTAAGATCCTTAAGAGTACTGACGATGACTTCACATGAAAAAAAAAAAAAAAGGAATCTGCACATTCGGAGTCAGAAGGAAATCCCAAAGGCATAGGTTCTCCACATCCATAATAAATCAGAAGCGCTTCATTGCAGCAGGCATGAGCATCAATCATACTAATTAGACTTCTATAACAATAATTATAAGTGGGTCAATAAATGCATAAGAAAAATCAGATGACTTTAAATAATGAGCTCCTTACACGCCTTCTAGTGAGGAAAAGGGGAGAAAATTCAGAAGCTGTGCTCTGATACGGCTCTGCAGTACATTTATATACATTGCTACGTATTCCCTTAACAGAGACCCTTTAGCACTAAAGCGCTTTAGAGCTTTTCCTCTATAACTAACCTGCATTAATCAGGCTTCAATATAAAGGAGCTATTAGGAGATAAAGTGCAGTTTTAAGTCACTGTGGAGGTCTTCTTGAATCTCTATTTCCATCACTCAGAAAGAATAGAACAGGTCTTACTGCTGACAACAGCAGTAACTTCCTTGAATTTTTACTTCGCACTACAGTACTCATCAGTCCCCTATATTTCTCTAACCATCCATGAGACAGGCAAAACCTCAGAGGGACAAGTACTCTGCAACACCGTGTTGCAGACGGCTGAATTTCCCTTCATTGCGGGCTTTGAGTTGGTCCTGCTCTTCCTTTAGGTTATTCAAATTCCCCTCTGCAATGACAGTGCCTCTTCTCTTTAAGTCATCAACAAATTTCATCAGCGCACTCCAGCTGCTTATGCCAAGGGCACCCAGGAAATAATAAATCATTGTCTCTCCAAACTGTAATCAATAAATACATTAGCTCTCATTCTCAAAGTTCAGATATGACTTTGTGACAGTTAAGTGTATAATGCAATTTCAGGAACACATCATCTCGTAATAGCACTGGCCTGCAGATCTGCTTTCCATAATGTCAGCTTGACCGCACGTGTATTTTTCATCAATGTATAGATCTTTTAAAAGTTAAGATCTGATAATTTTAGATCACAGTCTTAGCTAGATTCTGCCTGCTGCAGGGCAGTGCTCTGCTGCTGGCTCGTGAGATGGGCACATCGTCTCCTTTCCCCGCGCCTCTTTTTCCCCAGATGTGCACTGACAGTAATACAGTCCTCTTTTATGCAATGCCATGAGAGATATGGCTGAAAAGTGATGCTAAGACACATCTTCCACCTGTGAAGGACCACTGAGCACTCTACGTGATTAAAATACATCACTCAGGAGAGTGAAGAACTCAGATCTTTAAGTACCCAGGCTCCCAAGTGTCCCATCCTGTGTTTCCAGAGGCCTTCCTGATTTGATTTCCACTAGACAACTACTGAAATGCTGTCTGTGAAACTCAGCAGTCCCTAAATACACCGGCTTTCTGGAAGAGCACAGTGTAATGGCACCAGAACTGCTCGGCTAAGGAAAAGCTACCTCTGGAATGACACTTAGTGCATAACAGGCAATACTAAAACAGCTCGCAATTACTGTAATTTAGCATTTAACTCGCATTCAAATTATAGAAAAAAAAATCAAGATGAAGCTACTTGTACTGTTACCTTTGTGAAGCTGCCATTAAAAATGTACAAACAACCTTGCTATGCTAGACACACAAAACCACTTTCCCAAATGTCAGATTAAACTCATTACTAGGAGAATGACGAAGCTCTTTGCTCTGATTGCTCTTTCTTCATAACAAAGGCAAAAATCACCCGTTCCTCGGAGCCTAAAATGAGTTGTGATTGGATTTAGATGAACTGATGCTGATGAATATTCACTTGCATTGGCTGTGTGTGTGAACAAGCGTGGTAAAAGGGATAGGTTTTGTCCGCTTTGGTAGCTTTGATTCATCAAATGTTATCCTTTCTTCCTTGACATAATGCATAGCGTCGCAAAATACTGTGAAATAAAGAGGCCAGATAACCATTCCTGGTTGCTGGCCATAGCGTTTCAGGCTCTTTACATTCGCAGATCCTACATATGGATTATACGAAGCAGAGAAACACAAAGCTGGAGAATTTGGAGGAGCAGGAACACAAACTCATGCAGATGTCACCACAGTCTCAGAGTCATAAGCGTTGCCAGAAATGGGGCAATACTGTAGGCCAACAAGTGGGCTTGTCAACGGTGCCGGCAGTGTCTTATTTATCTTTCTATCACTCCCATGTTCCTTTTATCCTAAATCTCTCCTGGATGCAACAATGTGCTGGCGGGAGGGCAAAGGGTTGAATTCAAAGGAAGTTTTTAATGATGATTAAACAGGGCAACATTGCAGTGATTTTTGCTAATTTCAAGGAGGATCCTTGCATTGGCCTTGATATAAGAGTGTTAGTAACACATTTTTAAGATTAGATCGTAAAAGGTACAGGATAAAAAATGAAACAGCCCCGCTGAGGACTTTAGAAGATGGCATTACATAAAGTGTCAACGTTTCCTTATCTTTTCAAACAGAGCACAAAGGCTTCCAAAATCTCCATTTGCCTTTTTGTTTTTTTTTTCTTTTATTTTTTCAGCATTTCTACATAATGTTTGGATGCTCCACAAGTTTTTTCAAGATACGTAATCATCTAATTCAAAGCAAGAAAATTCTGCTACGACAATCAAAAACTGTAGGTGAGTCTGAAACCCAGTAGCTGTGTCTGCTTTTGGCACAATCACCGGGTGCTGTTGTGATTTCCTTCCTTAGCAGTGACAAAAAAAATAAGTATCAAGCAGGTTCAGATGAAAATGCACACTGAAATAAATAAAAAAATGTATCCCAGTGTTCAATATAATTAGGTCTGCTATGTGCTAACCTTGGAAATGAAACTTGTAATAAAATAAGAAGTTGTTTTCCATGACATAATGAGCAACCTGCACATTTTAATAAGCACTAACTTAATGAGTTTAGAAGCAGTGAAATCCTTTACTAGCACTAGGCATACAGTAGAATTATATTTACCTCAAGGGTATTTGTCTTACAGTATGATTATAAAAATTAAAGGAGAAAATAAGAGAAAAAGTAATTATGGTTAATATAGCTACCTCAGAAACAAAAGTCATGCCATACTTATTCTTGAGAAAATTATAGAGACATATTAAACAGATATGACAAATGCTGTACATACTGATACTCTGGTGTTTGCATTTCTGGGAGAAAGGACAGAGTCGTGAGTTGTGATTTAACTATATGGAGAAGATGCCCAGACTAAATAAGCTGTTTTTTTCCCCCATTTTAATTAATGTATATACACCTGTTCCTGCTCATTGAAGTGTCATACACAAAACCGCACTGATAAAAATCATTCTTTTTAGTTGTTTCATTCTTCCGTGGAAGTAAAAACTTTGCTTTTCTCATGTCTTTGTGTCGCAGGCCAGATAGAAGACGGGACGTTCTGACACAACCAAGCCGTGGGTGGTGAGTATTTGCTGCCCCCTGATTTTGTCAGATTTTTCAAACATTTTTTTTTAACATAACTGGGGAAAAAATCAATTAAGGGAGCTCTCAATCTGTGGGAAGACAGAACAGCAGGAGGCTCAGCATGAAAACACATAAAAAGACCATTCTTATTTGGTGCCAGCGTCCAAATTCTAGGGCTACTAGAGGTCACCATGACACTATTTCTCAGGTAAGGCTTCATCCTTTAGTATCTAGGCTTCACAAATCTTTTAAATCGTTAACAAAATATTAACAATGTTGGGCGTTGCGTTTTCCAAATGTTTTGAAGAACAGAGATTTATTCGAGTAATATTTTCCCCTCTTGAAAACGCCAGATTTTGAGATCTAATGATATTATTTTTGCCAGGCAACTTTCCCACTTTTTAATGTTCAATTTGTTAAGCAAGGGATTTGCTTGGGTGGCTTTCCAGCCACATCCTAAGCTCTGCCTTGCTGATCCTGTCCCATCCCAAAACTTCTGCCCCCTTTGCCCCACTCACTGAAGTGAATGGCAAAACTCGGAAGAGAAGGATTGGGCTCCAGAAGTGACTCTTTGCCCTCAAAAGTCATCCGGATGGAGAAGGGGCAGCTCTGCCATGTGCAGTGCTGGTCTGTTCTTTGTTTTATGTTATTTTTTCCTTCCTCTCATAATAAGAAAATCTGCAGCTACATTAACCTTGAAATTTAACACATTTTTCTCTCATACTTGTACACCAGGGGGAAACTATGTAGGAGTTTGACCCGATGTTGCTCAGGTGTTTGATGATTCCATATGTAGTATATAACAACCAGCGTTTTCCTTGAGATGGAGCCTGCTTGACTTTGGTTAAGGGAATCACTCCGAGGGCTAAAATATTTCTCCGGTGAAGTGTCATGATACAGCCTTGGCAGCTCATATATTCTCTGCCTGCTCCTCTTTCCAAGAGTCTCCACAAATGTATTCAGAGATGATATTTTACCCTGGAATGGCTTCAGAAAAAAAATGCACAGCAGAGCAGCCTTTCACTCTGAAAAATATGCTGCTAAAATAGCCTTATTCTGTTGTTGTCTTACGTGGGGGCCATTCTGCGCCAGCCAAGGGTCCTATCCGTTGTCTCATCTCTGAAGGCATTACAGGAAAATAACCATATCCATCAGCTATATTTTAATTTGCACCTGTCTTGAGTGTTTCCGTGTTGCAAGAGGTAGCCACTGTCGTAAGGTAAATCTTCCATCACTGTTGCAGCGGATGTTTGTAACCTGGGATGAGGAAGATGCCGGGGCAGGTCTGTGCCTTGCTCATTCGCCGCAGCGCGAATTGAGAGACGTTATTTCTTCCAGGTAGACCTTCCCACTGCTGCTCCTTGCCGTGTCCTGTTATATTAGCTTCAGAGGGCTCGCTTACTCAAGGGTCATAGACTGTGAATACAGTCGAACAAATTCTCCACGCTGCTGAGATGAGAGTCCCCCTGGACTTCATTTAAAGTTTGCTGCTCAAGAGCTCGGAAACTTGCTAGGCTTTTGTGCCTTCCTCAAGGATTCCCAACAGCTCCAATCACAACAGGTCACGAGGGAGGAGAAATGAATATGTCTCTTGCCTACAAGCCCTGGAGCAGAGAGGAGGGAAATTGAGGTCTCGACCTATAAGCCCAAGTGTGTATGGAAAAGGCTCCTCTTCAAATGCCATCTATATTAGAATCTCTCCCGCTCGCTTGAGTTTGTTGGTAAATTACATGAGCGGTAAGTGTTGTCCTTGAAACCACTCCAAGAGTTACTGAACCTCGGCGTTAACCTTTTGCCATCTTGAAAATTGACCGTTTTATTTCTGTTCTTTGTTTTCCACCTCTCTTAGCTGCTTTCCAATGCACGACAGGGCTTTACCTTTAACCTCAGGACTGCTTAGTGTCCGCAGCAGCTTCCTGCCAAGGACTTGGCTCATGTCCTTTGGAGAGTCTGGACAGATTATGCCCATCATTTCCCCTTATCCACTCCATCCTGGACGTGCTCAAGGAATCAGGACAGGCGGGACATGATGTGCAATGCCAGGTTTGCACTCCGTTCTCAGCAGATCCAGATCATCTGTAACCCTTCATGGATGGAAACTGGGGAAAGCTGATACAGGAGGGTTAGTTGCTTAGGGGAAAACAAAGCAGAAGGAGGAAAAAAAAAATGCATCAAAACAAAATTATGCCTGATAAAGTATCACTATTTCTGTTGTAGTCTCTATTCAGTTCTCTTAAAATTAATCATTGTGCCCTACTGCTTTTTCTGTACCTGCCAAACCACAAACCTTTCCAAAAAAAACCAAAAAGAGCAAAGCCCCTGGACACACTGGGGCTGGCATCTTGCATGCCCTGTGACTCTGCTGCTCACAGCTGAACGGTCTGTCAAGCAGCAGCATGAGCAGGCCGCTAGCACAGTAAATGCAGAGCTTTTCCAGCAGGAATATCATTCTGGGAAGACACATGGGGAACGTGCTGGCTTCTGTGAACAAGTTAGCCCAGTGCTTGCTTTCCAGCAGGTTCACAGGAATGAGAGAAGTTTCCCTATTCAGCCTAGCATATTTATCGCTCCAGCTAACCCCCTTATCCGTATGCTCCGTTTCATGAACATTCCAATCAATCACAGAGAAAAGGATGCAAAGGACCAAGAAACGCCGCTGTCCGGCTGTGCACTAGCAGAAGCGATCCAGACGTTTTCTGCTTCTTCCTCCTGCTCTTCCCAAAAGGACTGAGAGGATCTTGCACAAAGTTTGGAGGATAAAATGACAGCAAATGCAGCTCGCAGAGCAAGGCTGTTGGCATCTGCAAAAATAAGACTCTCATAAACACGAGGTCCAGGTCAAAGCAATTGATTTAGGATTTAGGAGCTGCAAATACCTGAGAGATGCATAGAAATTGTACAGGTTTTATTGCTATGGGGATCCAAATCCTCCAGTCTGTTTAATCTACCAAAAGCTGGCCTGGATTTAGCGGCAGAGTTTCCCTCCTGTTGGGACACACAGCAATTCTCATGGATTAATAAAAACATAGGGTTGATTAATATCTTTTTGTCATTAGCACTGCCCAGGCACGTGACCCTCGATCGGTGTTCGACCTCTGCTTGCACGCTGAGCACGTCAGAGCAGGCTGTACGATACCTCTGCCGAGGAGGTAGTTGCTAAAAAGCAGCGATTTGTATAATTGCTTAAGTAACTTCTTCTTCCTGAAGACTAACAGGGATCACATGCGGGTTTTTCCTTTCTAATAGACTTTGTGTTTGGCATTCTCGTCCCGCTTCCGAAGTTCTCCCCTCCCCATCCACCAAGACGTGCCGTGGTAAGACCCATACCCTGTTATGCAATAGCACCTTTTATTTTGCGTAGCACCCTGGAGAGGGTTTTTTCTCTTCACTCACTGCGGAGGGTTTTGCACCAGGGAGAACACCTTAACCATTCACCTCTGATGCTTTCAGGAGGAGCTGACTCGGTGTTGGAGCCCCCTTGCCTGGGATCCTGCTCCATGGAGAAGACGTCAGGCATAGAAGATGACGAGCAGGGGAGTTGATGTCCCTGAAAAGATCCTTCCATTGCCTGGCGCAGGGGCAGAGAGATCTGGTGGTCATGAACGGCTTCGAGGAGAAGCTTGGGAACCAAAGAGCTCCTGGGACATTTTCGTCTGGCACAATTTAGATGCAGCTTCTTCCTGACAGTTTCCTCAGCTCCCAGCCAAAGCAGCATGGAGACAAACATTGTAATTTTGCTTTGCTTGAAGAGCACACAGGAATCGAAAGCTAAGACTCTGTGGGCCACTGAAATAGCAACATTAAATAAATCTTACAAGCTGGACGCGGAAACCGCTTGTTTTTCAATCAGAAGTGGGAAGACATCGTTGCACTTCCCTCCCTCCCTCCTCTGGGGAGGGAAGCAGCAATCGGCAGTGCTTTGAAATTCCATATGAACTCATTTCAGCTTTGTTTTTATAGCCCTCTGAAAGATAATTCAAAGAGAGCAGGGAGAGGTTTTGCTTTTATGGTTCTTCTATATTTCTAAACTGACATGAATAGTAAGTGGCAGAGCTATGATTGGAATGAAGAGCACGGGAGACGGGGTCATCATCAAGTATTTATAACGGCAAGCTATATATTCTCCCTGTCAAAGACGAGCGGGTGGGGAAGCCATAAAGCGGGATTAAGTGAAAAATATGAAGCGTTGGTTGGTGTGGAGAATCCTTGATGTTGGTTTGCTTTGAGTGAACAAAGGGAAGGACAAAGGTGCTCGCGGAAGGAGCATCGCGGCTCCTTTCCTCCCAGTCTCTGCCGTGGATTTCGTTGGAATTAAAAGCGACAGGTTTTAGCTGCTGCTTTGCTGAGGCTTCAAATGACAAACGTCTGAACTTTAGTTCACATATGCTAAATAAATGCTCTGTGAAAACACTGGATGTTGGCAGGGAGAAAACCGAGCGCAGGCTTTAAAAAATACCTGAACTGTTTTTTGTGTGTGTTTAAAAGTTACAGTAGATGAAGGAGAGCTTGGATCACAATGCTTCAAACTTTGAAACAAAATGCTCTGCAAGGTCTTCCAATATATTGCTGTTTCATATTAAACATTTATATAAAAATTATAAATAAATATGCTGCAATACTTAATTGCAGCATGTCCTGCAGTGTAGAGGTCAGGTGAGGTTTCAGGTACTAACTTGTTGTAAGGACTGTTGTATTATGGCAAGAAAAAGAACCAGGATAGTAGAGCACATGAACACAATTCCCGCCAGCCCAGAAGAGGATTAACAGTCTTTTCTCTGGTAAAATTTAACTTTCTTGTGGAAAATTTAAGTTACCCAGCTGCCTGGGAGCAGTAATAGCTGACATTTTTCTAGATACCAGGACAGATGCTCCCATATTGAGCCATCCTGTGCATGTTCCAGTGAAACTCCAAGAAAGCCTTAACCAGGTGTGACCGTACCTGGAGGTTCAGAGCACTAGAAGTGATTTGCAGCCGTGCAGCTGCAGCAAGATTTTGGAGGGGCATAGCTATAAAAGTGGCTTGGGCCGCATATTAAAGATCTGGATTCCTTTAAAAGCAAGCGAATCAGCAAAGCAGAATCAAGATATTCTCTTGCCGACCTTACAGATGCAGTGCCAGGTATTATTTTGTTGGCAAGCCAGCTGTCACTTCTGGTAGGCTAAAAATGCCAGTTTCAATTACAAGCTATTATCTAATACAGTTCAGGGTATAAAAATGGTGGAACCTCTCAGGAATGTGTTTGCCAGCTCCAGCAAAAGCGGTGCAGCTTCCTCGCAGGGGGATTAGTGAGGGATCTGGCACTGGCAGAAACATTAGACTGCAAGGGCAGCCTGTTTCTAATTGCTATTTTTTTATTCAACTACAATGGATTAGGTTCTCTGTTTAGTTGGAAAACATGTATATTTTGGATGGGATATTTTCCTTTAATAGCAGTAAATCTCTTTATAAAAGCAAAATAATACCATTGAAATGGACTACATGCTGCACTTGTCAGGGATTTCTGTGCAACCCCCTCCCCATTTTTAACACATGTCTTCTGATTTCATTTTCGCAGAAAAAAATAGTCATTTGGAGGAGAGAGATGTGAGGCCAAGCAGAGCAAACACTGAAGGAAGGCACCCGAGAGCCAGGTTCTGCTCTCAGTACTGTCGCTGATTCGCAGAGCGAGTCCTTTCACACTTCTCTGCTTTCTCCTTCTTGCACCCATTCGTTCCCTTGCCTACCCATCCTAGGAGCCCTTGGAGGAAAGGAGTGGCTGGGCACCTCTTTGAGCTGCCGCGTCCTCCCAGGGCTTTGCTCCCACCACTGAAACTGGAGATGACTCAGCCTTCAAGAGTATCAGCTTTGTGGCAAGAGGACTCACAGTCTGGTTTCCTTGAGTTTCCTTGGATGCCTCTAAAAGTCTAAGCCTCTTTTCCACTAGTGTTTTTTTTTTTTTCCTCAGAAACTTTGGTTTACTTTAACTTTCATATATTCTTCTTTCAAAGGGATGCCAGCAGGGTACATTTACTTCTTGTATTCCAGGTTGAGGGCCTGCTTTTTCTTTCAGACACGCAGATCCATATTCCTTCAGCCATCAGGGTGCCAGATCTTGTGTTTGTCTATCTGTCTTGATGGAAGGGGTTCAGATAAGATGCATGCTTTGACAGGTAGCCGTATGTTTTGTAGGGGCTCCTGCTGTTTCAACTATCTTCTTCTATAAAACACCTTGATTGTTTCTTAGATTTGTTCTGAACAATATCATTGACAGCCAGGATTCCTATTATACACTTTATAACCATAACTGATTGAATTCCTTCTAGTAAATAAATATGACTGGAATACTTATTGTGTTGAAACTGGAATTTTGCTCCTCAATTCCAGAGATATGAGGTAATCCTATAAGTAATGGTCTACATGCTGCATTCACAAGAGCAAAACCCGAGCCAGTGCTAACAGAAGCAGCCAACATCTGCAGTACTTTGTGCAGCAGTTTTTAGGCTCTGCTTCAAGGTCATCTAGACCTTCTGGGCATTTCTTCTAGGATTGTGGGGAGATTCCTGGGCACCCTCTGAGGATCTTGAGGGTGCTGCTGCGGCTGCTGCTGCCAGGTAAAGACAGCCACAGGAGGCCTTGACTTCTGTCAGGCTGTTAACGAGCACCATCAGCTGTCCTTGATCAAAGGCTGCATGGAGCAGTTAGCCCAGCTGCCCCTGGGTGGGTAGGGTCAAGCACCCAGTGTGAAGCTTATAAAAGAGCTAGGGTTTTGGCAGCCCAAACCTCCTGCTGCTGCAGAGGGGCAGGTGGAGTTGGTGCCTGGTGGGTGAGAGCTGAAACCCCCAGGGTGGCAAGGGCTGGAAAGTGGTGACGCCTGGTCCCAGGATGAAGGTCTGTGCCCTATCATGACTTGTGGCTATGGAATAGGTTTGCTGCCCTTATAGCTGGGAGAATTGTCCAATGGAGCCTCTGTGCTGGCCATCTGGGACCATCAGGAGGAAGGGGGGAATGTTAGTTATTAGTATGCTATAGATATTTCCTCCTGCGGGTCATGGGAATCCCACAAGCGGCACTGGTCTTGAGATGCTTGTGGAGAAGCTGCTATAGCTGGTCTGGCCTATTACTCCCTGCTGCTCTTCCACACAGGCACCAGTGATACTGCCAGGGAGAGCAGTAAAGTATGAAGTGTGACCATGTGGCTCTGGGGGCAATGACCAAGGGCATGGCCTTGACCTCGTGGATGAGGGAGAAGGTTCTGAGGAGGACCAAGCATCCTGTTGGACTAGAGCATCTCCATAGGTCCCTTCCAACCTCAACCATTCTGTGATGATTCCTGTCCTGAGAAGGAAGCTGTGTTTATTAGATATTAAAAGTTATGAATTCCTATAGTCCTGAGACTCCAAATGTTCAGCCCTGTTATCTTTCTTACCTTTCTGCTTGTTGTTCAGTTGTGTAGCCCTAATAATATTAAATCAAGTCTAGGGTGCACTGAGATGAAACAGGATGAATCAGTGATAATATGGTGTAAATGTTCATATTATTTATTCAATGCTACAATAAAATCCTACTGTGATTTGCTCTTTAAAATGGCCCTCCTGTTTAATACTATTAATGATAATACAAAGTTGTGATGCAAGAAGTTGCTTGATTTTTCTAGTTTATTGCCACTTAGCGTTTTAATGAGATATATCTGTGTTGCAGACACCAGTCACTGTAAGTTATAGGAAAAACTGGAATGTGTTTGCAAATTCTTTGGCACTGGCAGCACACCAGGCTGGAAAAGATTATTGCTTTTATTAATGCAGTTAATAATTGAAAGTTAAACAGATTGCTGTACAGTCTTTTGTGAAATGTAACAAATTGAAGGATAAGAGCACTAGGATATTCTAGAAAACCATTTGTGTATATATATACCTAACACTAGGTTTTTATGCTGTTATGAAGACAGCATATGTATATATTACAAGCTCCTAATGATTTTAAATACTCATAGCCCTTTGGATAGAAGTAAAGACATATGGTGTATAGGATGTGTTTTAGCTTTCTTCCCAGAATTGCTTGCTTTTGGTATGTTATGAGCTATAGGCACTATTGGCACCTTATATATGTTGTTAAGTCTCAAGTAGCTGAAGAAATAACCACCAATAGTTGAAAGAGCATCGCTATCTTCATCCAGCTTAGCGCAACATAGTCGTCTTTATTTGCAGCATATGTGCAGTTGATGGTGTGTGTACCTATATCCTTGCCTGCAATGAATCTGTGGTTTCTGTGCTCTCTCAAATGTGAAGAGAGAGTGAACTGCTCTGTGCAGCAGTCTCGTCCTGCTTCTTCTCTTGCCTGCAGTTCCACAGTTTTAACTTTCAACAGTCTGCACTCTTTTCCTTGTTTTATTTATTCTGGTTTGTTAGCAGCATGTATTTTGCCAAACATCTGTGAAATGCATGTTTTTAACATTCACAGCTTCTAATCCCCCTGCCTATCTCATTTGTGTAATGCAAGATTAATTCTTGGATACATTTGAATTAAGTACACCTAGATCTGTAGTTCTTCCAAGCCACAGAATAAAATCATGGGCAGGGGCTCTCTGTGCATATCTCACAGCTTGGAGAACCAGTGCTACACTTCAAATGATGTTCTGGGAGGCTTGGATGCTGTTCTTGATATTGTTAAATCCTGTTATAGCTGAATTTTAGCACCTTCTGGAGCTAATCTTCCTTAAATTGAGCAGAAAATGGAATGTTTTTTAACCATTCTTAGGCTTGTGTTCAGCTTAAGACAAAGTCCTACTTAATCTCAAAAGCAGAATAAAGCCTGGAATGAGAAGTAAGTCTTAATTAAAAAAAACAACAAGTTTATAATTTGTTTGCTTTACTAGGAAATCTCTATAAGCACCTTTTAAATAGTGTTTGGGATTCACTTGAAGATGAGCTCAGGAAAGAGCTCTTTCCTCCTTGTCTGGCCACCCAGCAGGTAGGAGGATGACAGGAGCAAGATTCTTGCATGCTGGTGGCACTGACTTGAGACTTATCCTGTCTCATTAGCCTCTAGCCTGACCATCTAATGTTCCATAGGGCTGCTCTTATGGAGGTTCTTTTCTCTTCTGATGCCTCTTCTGAGGTCACACTACTTATTCCTGCTTTCTCTCTGGGCAGCACCATTGTATTTTTTCCACTGGGTTTCTAAGCATGCTTTAAATTCTGTCTACAGAAGGAATATATCTGAGAGAAAAATCTTGACTTGCTGAGAAGGTTTGTTCATGAAACATATGTATGCAAAACCAGAACTACATGATATGCAGCCTCAAGCTCATTAACCTGATATGAAGACCAGTAATAAAAGTAAAAGCTTGGGGATCCATTTATGTCACATGATGAATTACAGTAATACTTCCAGGACAACTATGCCTTGGGACCAAGGCAACTCTGAAAGAGGAAAACATCTGGAGAAGTCCCTTAAGAATGTTCATAATGGGTTCCTGCTACTTCAGCATGCATTGCCCAGGGTGTTTATCAAGAAAAATCAAATACTTGTATTTGCTTCCACTGCTACCACCTGCAGTCAATCCTTGAGTGTGCAGATCACTTATCAAAAAGAACCTTTTGAATCATTTTGTTAGTGTGCCCAAAACCCATGAAAAGTGGCTTTTAAAACATCAGGAGTCTGCGTAGATGCAAATGCTTCAACTCCTCAGGTACTACCATTAGAAACATGTCTATAGCTCTCTCTAACTCCTGCAGAAAGAAAGAATAAATTACTTTGCCTTATCTGCTGCTGAGTATGTAAGTAACATAAACTTTTTTTTCTGTGACATATACAATTGTGAGATCAATTGAATATGTCTGGGGAAAAAAGAGAACAGCAAAGGGCAAGTGATCAAATTAAAATGCGAAGTGTAGAACAAAATTCTACTGGCAGTTTTTTTGGGGAAAAAAAGAATTATAATTTATGCTGAACTGAGCGAAATTACAGTCTTTCAGCATTGTGCAAAATACCCTGAGGCTGAAACTGAAATGGCAAGAGAAACCATAATTTTTAAGTTGGACAAATTGCTGATTTTAATATACTTGAAGATTGTTTAGCAGACTGATATCCTCAAATATATTTTATGCTTCTACTAAATTTTCAGGCATGTATAGGTCACTTTTTCTTTTTTTAACCTAAGTATAAAAGCATATCTTCATCTGCAGTTTATACATGCTCAAGTCTCCACGAAGGCTATTAATTTTGGTTTTGAAGATATCGAAAAGCCCTTGAAATGCACCTGAATAGTTTTGACCTGGTGCTGATGTATGTTGTAAGTAAACCAAGTCTGTAACCAAGTGTTTTCTATATGTGTCAGTACAAAAGCTGTGTATTGGGATATTAGTTGAGATATTGCTAATATCTCTTGCAGAACATTAATGTTTGCTTTGTATGAGGAAAAGCTTTGTTCAATGTGGTGCAATATCTAAGCATAAAATTCATATTCCTGTTTGCTCTGACCCTCCAGAGATGTCCTTGGTATGAGCAGGGACAAGGAGTGAATAGTGCTAGTACTAAACTCATGGCAAAATATTTATGGATTTTTATTGCCTGATAGGATTTGGTCATCTCCCCTCTTAGGCAACTTTGATGACCCACCATGACTCTTGCAGAGTAAAATGACTCGAAATAGGATGATGTTTTTTGTGGCCAGAACAAGAAATGAAGCCAGTAGGATAGACTGTTCCTCAGACTAGGAAATTCCAAGCCTTTCTATTAAAGGTGCTTGAGTAGGTGCACAGTAACCCTTCCTATAGCCACTGTATATGTAATGTTATCCATTTACCAAATCACGGAATGGTTGAGGTTGGATGGGACCTCTAGAGACCATCTAGTCCAGCTCCCCTGCTCCAGCAGGGACACCCAGAGCAGGTGGCACAGGGTGGCAGCCAGGCAGGTTTGGGAGATCTCCAGAGAAGGAGCCTCCACAGCCTCCGTGGGCAGCCTGTGCCAGGGCTCTGGCACCTTCACAGGGAAGAAGCTCTTCCTCACATGGAGAGGAAGCTTCCTGTGTTTTGATTTATGCCCATTACCCCTTGTCCTATCACTGGCCACCACTGAGAAGAGTTTGGTCTCATCCTTCCTACATTCTCCCCTTGGGTATTTATACCGATTGATCAAATCCCTTCTCAATCTTCTCTTCTCCAGACTAAACAGGCCCAGCTCAGTCTTTCCTCATTTGATAGATGCTCCAGTCCCTTCATCATCTTTGTGGCTTTACTCTGGACCCTCTCTAGAAGCTCCACATCCCCCTTGTACTGGGGAGCCCAGAACTGGACACAGTACTCCAGGTGTGGCCTCACCAGGGCTGAGGAGAGGGGCAGGATCCCCTCCCTCGACCTGCTGGCAACGCTGCTCCTCATGCAGCCAGGATCCCACTGGCCTTCTTGGCCACAAGGGCACATCATTTAGTTATGTTTCAGCTTATAGCTAAGGATGATCTTTCTACATGTGTATTTTGCTTTCTGCACTTCAGCTTCCTACCCTTGACCTCATATTTTTTTGACAAAAACACCCACATTTAAAACATGTTTTTGTTAATCATATTTGTCCTACTCTTCACTGAATGTCACTTCAAGGTAATCAAGGATAAATGAATGACATTTTGAGACAAGAAGTAAAAATGAATGCTATGCATGAGCTTATTCAAGATTTTTCTATGTATGTTTTTGCCTTAGTCATCTACAAGGTAAAAACAATTACTCCTTTCAGTGTCAAACTATGCCAGATTGCCTAGGTATCTATTGGACCCTACTTACAGCATGCACATATGTACCACAATAGTAAATAAAGCAAACTCTAGTTTTCATAATTCACTATCCAAGCTATTTCCTAAGGGCATCCTTTATAAATTTATATGACACCTCGGGGAAGCTCAACTTCCTGTAGTCTTAATGCCTAGCAAGAAGGATGAGTCAGGCGTCTTATCACTCAATGATACCGCTGGGCAACATAAAAATTTAGATTGGATACACTGTGCTTGGCTATTGATATTGCTCACAGCAGTCATCCCCAGGGAAAGTAATTTCATTAATGACCTTCCTGTAAAAAAACTATAATCCTCTTTGGCTTTACTGAGAATAAATACTAATAACCTGCAGTTCAGAGGATCTTCCTGACCTAGCTCTTTGCCATTAATTTAGTCTCTGCATGTGCATGTTCTTTATAGTATATATCACCTAAGCATTATTACCAGCTTTATGGCAAAAATGATTATGTCCATATTTCCTGGTAATTTAACTTCTGTACTGCACCACCACTTACATTTGGGTTTTTAATTGTGTAACACTTTGCTTAAGTATCCTCAGCGTTCAAACTGCTCAAGCTAATGAGTCACTACACGCTACTTCCCCTAAATGGTTTCTTCATTCACTGAATTCATGTGAATTTTAGTTTGGAGGATGTGAGTAAATGTGTGGATATCTTGTGAGTTAATTAGTGCCTTTTGCCACTCTTTTTCTCAGGAACTTCTGAAGCCATTGAGCTGATCCTTTTATCTCACAAATCTTATATATTACCAAAGAGATATTTGTTTCTAATATCAATAGACTAGAAGGTATCTCCCTTACTTGATTTTGAATGCAAGATATGTATGTTCTTGCGTTGTTCCTCTGAATGTAGAAGGTCAAGGTATATAAATTATCCCTGTAGCTTAAGAATCAGTAATTGCTACACTGAGAAATATAACTGTGTAGAGTAAAAGATGTAATTTACATTAAGTGAATTTTTGTGTAAGAATAGTGTAGGATGAAGGAATTTTGTGAAAAGGCAGGAAGTGAGTATGGGTGAGACTTTCAAATCCCCGGTTTATTTAGAAAAATGAGTACTCATAAGCACTTGCATTGCAATGTGTTCTTAGGGGTCATTAGTGCTGTGTGGAAATGTTGTTTTAATTATTTTAATGGTGGATTTAAAAGGTTAGGTTTTTTCTGCAAGTTATAACAAAACAACTTATGCAACTGTCTAAAGAGAAATTTAATGCAGGTACAACAGATTTTTACCCTTGTGCTAGAAAAAGTAAACTGATATACTCACGACTGCTTTAATTTTATGCTTTTCATTAACTTTGCCTATGCAAGTAAGGCATGTGCTGATGCTGACAAGAGCTTTGATTCTGTAGAAACTGAAATAAAACTTCATAATTCTTTTGATCCCAGTTGTCTTTTGGAAAGAAACACAGTGTAAGTATTAGGTAGCAATAGTCAAATTCTCTGTGAAATAGCAGTAAGAGTGAAAACAGATATAAAGAACTAAGTTGTTCTGCCTTGATTTTTTTCCTAAGAGAAACCTGTAGGTTGCTGGCAAAAGAAAAATACTTTTTTGGGAAATTATTCCAGCACATCTCTAATCAGATATATTCAAGCATGTTTTTATTATTAAAGTATAGGATTAGCTGTGTTAATGCTCCAGACGTTAAGACTGTATATAATCTCCTTGCAGTGTAAGGACATAGTGAATGTTTTGGAACTTTGCCCTGTGGGTTTCGTCAAGCAGGAGCACATTCCACCCTAATGCAACAACCTTGGTGGAAGGGAGGGACCATTACCTTGCCTGTGCACCGCAGTCGCGGTAACAGGGTTTATTTGTGGTTATGACTCCTCAGGGTACCCAGCGGAGATTTATTGTAAAGGAGATGCACAGAAAACCCTTATTTTAAAGCCTCTGACATCATTCTAATATTCGTCCTTTAATTTAGTGGTATGCCTAATAGTAGTCCTACTTTAGTAAACCAACCATGACCAAAACAACCCCCAAGGTATTTCAGCAAGCCCCTTGGCTTGGCAAGCAATAATTATCTTTCTCACTTCGTTCTGTTCATCACAAACTCTCTCGTTTTTCTCGTGTGTTTTCTGGCTGGAAAGCAAAGTAAGAGGCTCCCAGAGGAACCAGATGCCAGCGCTAATGTAGGACCTTGAAGGTGGAAATTGCTTGCAGCCCAAATTTGTTTGCAATTAGAGGGGAAAAGGCCATTTGGCACAACAAGCCAGTGCTATGAGGTTTATTCATCTCAGCCTCCTCACTCTTCTTTCTCGGTATCCTTCAATTAATTCCCCAAAGAAATAATCTATTTTCTTGAACTCATTTATAATATTTGTTTTAATGGCTTTCTGTAATCATTTTGCATGTGTTAACTGAAGTCTAAATACTTGAAGAACAGCATGCTGTTTTGGCCATGGAAAGCTGTTATTTTAATGGAAGTCATGTGGCTGTAGCCACATGCATCACTGTCAGAGTCTGGGGTAAAAATGATGCTTCTTAAACAGAAGGATCTCTTAGCTGTAGGACAGATTCACTAATTTTTATCTTTTTTCTAAAATATTGAGATTATATTTCATCCCTGTTGAAATGATCTCCATCTACAACATGAGAACCGTTAGTTACAAGCTTATTAATTGATTATCTTACTAATTAGAATATGATTGCTGTTGTATGGCTTCAAATTAATTTTAAACTACTTGAATTACAAAAAAATACACACAGATTGCATCTATTGCAATTCTGAATACAAATATAATGGGGAGAGATAGGAATACTAATTAGCATTTTAATTAGTCTTTCAGAGCAGAAATGAGTGTAGATATAACACATGGTGCATCAAAATGTTCCTGTTTGGTGTTTTGGTAAAGTCATGGATTGTTAAGGAAAAGTTGAATTGTATAAAGGAGGTGACTGTGTCAAAAGTGCATCTGCATCTCAGTGTGCTGCACACAGAGTGTTCATGCAGGCTTAGCAAATATGCTTGAATTTGGCCTTAAGAGCAAACTTAGACTTTACATATTTAATCTATATAGTGAGACAACCTGTTCTTACAGGATCTCAAATGTCAAACCTTTAGGACAAAGTCTACGTGCTGAGAAGCGAATTGGTAGTTCAGCACGTGGAAGAGAAATAGGGAGAATCTATAGAATTATGTTATTAAAGAAAATATTTTGCTGTTGTGAGGTGTTTGGCATTTTTATAGGAAGCTAGAATTGCTTTTTTCAAAAAAAAAAAAAAAAAAAGCAGCTGTCTGGCTGAGAAGTTGTCAGGAGCCTCAATTCCTCATCTCACCTACTGATATTTAGACTGACAACTTCTGTTAGCTGGGGGCATATGTGTCAATAATTAACAAAGAACAACCCAAGGAGATGTGTGAGTGATGTGAGTGAGCACTGGTGAAAAACCACACCAAATGCTGCAGGATTGTCATCTTGTTGAGTGCTGTTTGCCAGCAAATTAAAAATGTTTGCCTTGAGACATGTAAAATGTTGATGCCTGTGTCGAGGGAAGATACCCTTATAGTGAAGGTACTGGTACCTGGACCGTGCAGTGCTTCTAAGGTCTGCTTTCCTCCTGCAAGAGTTAAAGTCGCTGTGTGAAGTAATGAGCTACATGAAACAATTAAGTTGTATAATGTTTGAAAGAAGCATATCAGAGTGACTGGAATCTGGACGATTTACCCCCTCTCAGGGCTCTTCTAGCAGAGTAAGTGGGCTTTTAAATTTACTTACGTGACAACAACATCTAATGTAAAATCTCTTTACGCTGCTCGAGCTGTGTAAAGGGACCAATACGCTGCTGGAAATTGGCCTTATCCCACTAATTTATTTTCTGTGTCTATATCTATATGTAAACAAAGGTGTGCAAGGAGCATTGAAAAACCTAAAAGTTATACATCCAAGTTTGGCATATCTCTTTCCTGTTTTAGCAAGGTTTTTGTTTTTATATACTGTACCAGGAAGATGTTTTAGACTATTAGCTATATTTTAGTTTAGGCTGTCTTTGTTTCCTCATCCTTCTTTTGGTAGCAACAGTGTACAGACCTAGCTTACTACAGGTAACCCAATGAAACGCTTTGCTAAGTATCTCCTGAACAGAAAGTGGGTCAGTTTTCTGACACTAAGCCATTAATCTAATGAAGCACATGGTAATTGCAAACAGTCAAAGTATGAGCCTGTACAATTCCCCTTAATACTAAAAATCCCAAGATGCTGAACCACCAGGTATAAAATTCTGTAACTCGATGCTTATGTGAGTTCAATAGCCTATTTTGTAATGCTTTTTGGTCTCAGAAGGATACAGATTGATGATATTTGGTACCGCATTCTCCGATCAGCACTTACGAGGCATTTCTTAAATCTTTCTTGCCACTTGCTGTCTAGTCAATTGGAAAAATCTGTCCCAAGAGTAATTGAAAATTGCCCCAGATTGTCATTGAGTGATTTACAGAAATACCCTTTGATTATAGTCCCGGATGGTTTTATATTTTACTGGCCATCAGCTGTGGGAAACTAGATAATTGGCATAGTTTATTCCAAAAAATTATGTCCATTTCTTTAGGCAATCTCCTGCAAGGTTTAAAAAAAAAAAAAAAAAAAATTACTACGAATCATGACTCATTGGGAATATGATGGCCTTACACGGCCTGATAAACTGTATCAAAATGTTTATTTTGCCTTCATGATGTCACTTTTGCAGGGGAGATAAAGATCGCTCCTTACGGGTACGATTAATTCTGCTATTATAAATGAGTTATTGTAATTTGTTCTTTTTTTTTTAGGACCATGATATCCTGATGGAACTCAACAGCAACTGGAGGAAAGTTAAGAAGATTTTGCTATTTCAGCTTAATGGTAAAAACCTCTTAAATTTGAATAATCACTTCAAAACAGAAGTACTTTTGTTACTTGATGGAGCACATGCAGTCTAGTAAGTAGTAATAACCAAGTTAAATCCTAAGGTAATAATTATAAATGGACTCACTATTTGGGTATTATAAAAGAAAGCAAGTGCTTAAGAGAAATTGCTCATGGCTGAAGGGATTAAAAGTGCTTAAATTAGCATAAATGAACTAGAATCCTTAAGGAAGTAAAATCTGCGGAAGTCATTTGAGAATGAGAGAAAGCAAAATTCTGAACTTAGAGCACTCACCAGCACCTTCTGTGAAGATGTAAATGATCTGTATGAAGCTGGAGGAGCTGCTGAAAGGTGGTGGTCTAGACTTTTGCAAAGAGAACCTCTAGTGCCTATTTTCTGACAATGACTAAACATTATAAGGGGTTTATGGGATTTTTGCCTGCTGCTTTTTTAATATTCACCTAGAAAGAGCAAGAAAATGCCTGTAGAGAGATCAGAAAGCTACTCTAAAGGGGAGGGGAAAAAAAAATTCATGTGAGAATTGTGGTTACTATAGAAAATGAGTATTTTTGGGCATTGAGCTGTAGGAAGTGATATGTCTCCCACTGATATGACTTTTTAACTACCTAAGGACATTTTGGAAATGGATATCATGGTAACTTCTTGATGTATCAGTTAAGAAATGGCCAACTGTCAACTTCTGGCTCTGGAGTGCAATACTGTGATAAATAGGACATGTTTCCATTCATTAGTTAAAGTAAAAACTGAATGGACTATTGAGCAATTTTAAGAGCAGAAAATAAATGTAGTTGTGGTTGCATGGGCTGGGGTTCAAGAGCATGTGTTTTTATCTGACATTTTTCAGCATAAGCCCTACTCTTAACAGTTTTGCTTAAGGAGGTTGCTAAACTGGAAGACAGACTTCTTCAATAAAAGCTCATTAAAATTGTATGTTAATGTAAGCCAAGAACCAGGAGCTTAAAGTGTGGGTTAATTTCTTTTCTTGATACCATGTGCTAAAAAAAGTCAATTTTGAACCATATTCTAAGCTACTGGATAAGTAAACAGTACCAGAATTAGACCTATAAAATCTAAACAAAGGCTCAACATTTCCACCAGTTGGAGTATGACGACCTACACTGCATTTTCCTTTTCTATCCCAGTTACTGTTATAATTTGTTGGCAGAGGCTGAGGCAGGGACTTTGCAGCCAACACTCTCCCTGTGGGCAGTAAGCAGTTTACCTGAATGATGTACACTGCTTCTGCCAGCTTAAGGCTTTGAGTCTGAAATCTTGGTTTTTTTTTCCTCGATATTTGGTCGTTTGCACAAAAGCAAAATACGCTTGCAGCTGTACCACAAGGCTGCTTCCTCTTCAGCTGGGGCCAAGAAATCACAGCTGTGTGAAGTGGCATGTATCATAAGCCACTGGGCAAGGGAATATTTTTATAAAGCATTTATCTCCTCAGCTACACAGTGATCAGGAAACAATGAAATGCTCTCCTATCAAAGGGGAAAAAAAAAATCTTGAAACCTGATAAAGCAGATGGGCTGGTTTAATAACAGATTGAGGCAATGTTCCCCTGTACAGCACTACTACCTGTAGTAGAGCTGTAAGGATTTAAAAAAACCTTTTGATGTGAGATGGTATGTGTGTTCTGGTTGTTGCTGAGAGAGAGAGGAAAAAAAAAAATAAATCAACTTCCAAAATCATCCCTGGGGTTATTTTTAATTGTGTTAGAGAAGAAGCAGTGGAGACAGTGAGCAGTTCTGATTTTTCTAACCTGAAGTTTGAGCCACGTGAAGATAGAGTGTAGGGGGATGAATATCTTTGCAGCATCCACCCTCGGTGAACAGAGGACCTTAACTTTTAAATGTGAGAATCAGCGACTTTGGATCAGCACTTTGACTCCTGAAGACTCTTTTTCTCCGTTGTGAGTTCAACAGCCTGAGCAGCACTGATTTAAGCTGGCAGTAAGAAGAACACATCTGCTTGAATTTGTACTCACTGCATATAATCCATGAGAATCTGTTGGTCACCAAATGGAAACACAAAAACTTCCAGGCTAGATTTAGGGTCTACAACTCTGTTGAGGTACTGGGACTGTAAAGGCAGAGTTAAGCCATGGATAGGGAGGCATAATCAAGATAAGATGCAAAATAATCATAGGCAGAAAGCTAAAATATACTTGAAAATACCAGCTACCAGTGTAAGCACTGATGGCACTTTTATGGACAGCATTATTTTGTTGATTTGGAGGATTTGATTTGTACAAATGCATTTAAACTATAAATGAATGTACTGATCAGTTCAGGAGAGTAAGTTTTTTTTACTAAACTAACCATTAAATGGAAACCAAAAAGTAAAAATGCAGAGGGCTAGGAAACAAAAAGCAATACGCAGACAGTTAGTGAGGGACCTGGTAACTATGAATAATTTTGTCAAAATATGTATTAAGGATCCTTCATAGAATTAAGCACACGCTTAACGGGAGGTGTCAGGTAGCTCTGTTGCAGAAGCAAGACTTTATCCAACTAAAAGCTATACCTATCTGAAAACACTTTCTATAACTAAGAAGTCTTTACAGGCATGAGTTATTTTTAGCTGAATTAAGTGTTGCCATTTCCACTTAATGTTTATACAATTCTCATTATAAATGATTAGGAGAAGACTGTAAAAGATAACGAATTCTGAGCCCTCAGATATACAAGGTGAAATTCCCGACTGAGTGAAGTGGATGCAGGTTTCATCATTCAGTGGAGCCAGATTCACTAACCTTTTCTGTTCTCTTTATCAACGAATGCAATCTAATATCTGATAACAATAGGTCTGGAAAGCAAGACTTGATTATATTACTGCTGTGAAGCCAACTTATTTTTTTCCCCCCTTTAAATCACAGTACGTGTTTATCAAAAACAGTTTTCAGTATTTTGATATGTAACCTTCTGTATAATACAGCTACACATAAGAACAGAAATCTAAAATTGATCTTTTTGTAGCTGTGTTGTATCTGCTCCTTGTGTATTTTTTTACATTCTGTACTGTAGAGCAGCTGATTATCTTACTGACGAAATACACTGTCCTGCCTTAGGCATTACAAAATCAAAGAACAACAAATTTATTTCTGTTTATTTAAGTAACAGCAAAATTTTCCTCCATGACCTCTCCATTTTTTACTTTTGATAGTGATGTATGAAGCAAGAAAAACAATTTGACTTTCAGATGCACGGCAGAGGTTATGCTGGCAGTAAAGAAAATCCTCTTTCAAATATCTGCAGGAAGCAAGCTTGATGTGGCATTTGCTAGGGGAAAAGAACCTGGAATATATAGGTAGTTAGCAATAAAATAGTAATATTAAGGCATATGAAGGAAAGATAATATGGAAATACTTGCAATTACAAATCATTGTTTCTATGTGTTTTCCTACTTTATTATTTTCAGTATCCTTGCAACAGGTCTGCAAACATTCACTCACCTGTTAAAAACGCAATAATTAATGTTACCAATTTTCAAGAAGTATAAAGCAGTTTTGTAGAAGTTTCTATAGGCTAAATAAATTCTAGTGTTTCTTATTTACCTTTATCGGCTTTCAAAGCATGTAAGCTCTACTCTAGTATATTATTAATGGGGGATAGAGGGGAGAATTTAAAAAAAAAAGGCAAAAAAAATCTACTACTAAAATAGGTGTTAACCTACAAACAGTTTCCATATTTAAAAATGAGAAGAAGTTATTACAGCAGCCTTAAGTCTACCCCTCCATATATAAATTAAGGTGTATAATTATCAGATAATTGTCCAAGAGCCCTAGTATATAATGAAAACGTTATGCCTTGGTAGCATGATTTGCCATTGGAAATATTTGTGCAGGTCAGACATGTGGAAGAGCAGAGTAATAAAAAAAGGAAATTTATCCCAAATCATTTGGAATAGAGAAATATTCAGTCATTTCTAAGCTAGACCAATTCCTATGGCATGTTGAATGAAAAATTCTCACAGTGAGAACTTTTCATCCATAGCCAGCAAAGAATTTCCAAGAGGCAGAAGGTTCTTGTCCAGAACTTGCAGTGTGAGGAGCCATCTGAGTACTTTTGATCCATAGTTCTCCCAAAAACATGTGATAGATGGGGCAACATAATCATGAAATGGGGAGCCTTTCCTTATTACCACAGTTGCAGGACAGCTGAAATTTTTTTTGCCTGTTTTTCATGCAGGCTAAATTTTATAGGCCTTGGTAATAAGGAAACACCTGCTAGGTTAACTGGGTGCTGTTTTGCATGTACATGGTTCCCATTTAAAGCAACTGGATTAAAGGATAGAGAGGAATTAACTTTGGAAATTGGACAGCAGAAATGCTTCCTTTTTTCTTAACCTGAGTTTCATTGGCACTGTACATGTTGTTAATGCATAAATAAATATATGGTCTGGAAATACTGGATTAGGCTTGGTCTTTGGCATTGTGGAAATAAAATCAGGTAGCAGGATAAGTATCTTATGGTGGACATAGTAATAGGAAACTGAATTCTATAGTATGCTCCTTTCTATTTAGAGTGGAAGAACCTAAAGTTCAAATCAATCAACGTAGCTGTGTCTGAAATGAAAAGTAGACAAATCTTTGATTTGAAGTATCTGTGTGATTAGTTTGTCAGAGTTGGACAGCAATGCAGGTTTGTCTGACTTGATTTTTGCACAGTAGTCTTGAGGCTTGAGCATCCTCTGACTGGTCAAGTGCCTACTCTGAGGAGCAAATTAATTTCTCTCCTGCAACGTTTCCTTGAGGTTTCCTAAGTGTGTTTTCTGCATCAGGATAGAATCAAGAGCTTTCAAAGTCTTCTGAGGAGGAACAAGCAGAAGGGTCCCTAATTCAAAGCGAATCATCCAGCAGCTCGGAGATAGCTGAGATGTAAGCCTGGTTCAGACCAAAGACTTAATCTTCAGTTCCCCACATTAACAAGCACCGCTCGTTCTTACTCGAAGGTCTCTTGGACCTAGGGAAGACAGGCAGTTTTATCGCTTTTTTTATTTAAACAAAACTGATTTTAGGGGCTTCCTGTTTAAAATTTCCGTCAGTTCCAACATTGAGCTAAAGCATCTTTGTCTTCTGCAGCCTGAGTGCTCCAAGGGAATTAGTCCCTGATATGGCTCCGCAGGCTAAGGGAGCCTCCAGTCTCCTCGTACTATTCAGCTTTTATTTGACATCCCTGAAAGGACCTTTCAGCTCTCACACTCCTCCCGAACTTCGGTCCTTTTCCTTCTCCAAATTTCTGAAAATGTTGCTGATATAATATGAATTATCTTTGCTTTTTAACATCTATCATTCAGGGTGAAGTTTAGTACCTGAACTTTGCAGCCTGCGGCATGTCACCAGCTGCCATCCAGATAGGTCAATCATTTGTTACATGTTAATGCCATTTTTTTCCTTCATAAGTTACAAGGTCACCTTAAGCCCTGGAAAAGGCCTAAAGAGCAGTGAAAGATGAGTGAGCAAGGAAGTGATGTATTTGGTGTTGCAGTAGCTTGGATGCTCCCAAACAGAATGCTATCTAAAATACTAATGATGTGTCATAAGAAAGCAAAGCAATTCAGCCTAGTCAGATCTTTTTCTGCTAGAAATTTCATCTCTGGTTACAGAAAATGCCACTGCAACTCAGAATTTTTGCCCTTGCCCAAATTTCAAAAAATATCTTCCTCCCTGTCTCCTAGTTCTCTGTAACTTTTTTGCTCCCCTCAGGCTGTCAGGATAAAACTGACTTGTTATTTACTAAGGAAATTAAATTTATTTAATAAGGAAGCCAAATGTCTTTCTCATGTCAGAAGTATTCTGCTTTTTGTCTGAATTTCAGGGAGTTGGCATTGAAGAAAGTCATAGTGACCAGCAAAGTATACGTATTTATTATATTTTTGCCTGTAGTGCTCCTTTCAGTAGTCAAGATTGCATCCTTGTGAACATTCGTACTGCTCCGGATGAGAGTTGCGAACTAGCCAATTTTTCCATGAAACTCTTTTCTCAAAACTATTGAGTGTCGCTTACAAAGGACGGTAACAAAGCAAGGTACCTGGCGAGCACAATGGGAGATGAAATTCATTGTGGCAGCCGCAAGGTAAGGCGCACTGGAAGGAACAATTGATACATTGATGGGATCTAAATTAACTGCAAGTACTCGGGGAAAAAGTCCCAGCTGTCATTGTGAGCAGCTCGTGCAACCGTTGCCCGGCGTTTGGCAATGATTAAAAGCCGAGCGGGACGTTGCGACGCGCTAGGGAGAGAATAGAGAAGACTCTTGAAAATGCTGTAGGGCCGCTGGGTAAATCAGTGTGGGAGCTCGCCTTGAAGAGTGCGCTGGGTTTTATCGCCCCATCTCCAAAAGGATGCATCAGAAATAAAGAATAGAAGCCCTGAAATTCTCCCTTTTCAGGGAGATTGTTGGGTCAGATTCCTCCTTTGGTTCCTACCCTGTGCTGCCCCTTTGAAATCAAAGGGTTCTCCAGGTTACAAAGTGCTATGGAATATTGACCTATTTAATAGAGATGCATAAAAATGCTTATGGTGAGGATACACAAACTAGCAGATGATGCACTGCAAAGGGATGCTTTTACTTCCCTTTTTGAATAACCCTCTTAAAATGACGAGCAAAGGAAAAAGAAATAGAAGCATATGACTTTATAGTCAGGCATCTGATGCTTGCTTTACATGAAATACATCCTTTCTTTCCATCCGTTGTGCCTGGTTAAAAATAATTTGGGGTGTGAGGGGTGAGGAAGGTGGATATACAGACTTCATAATCAGAAATAAGGCTTGGGAAGCAGCACACAAAATCGATTTGGGAAGAATGACTCAAAATGGACCAACTCGGACCAAGATGCAGAGGACTTTGTGAGAAAGATACCTCACTGGCAAAGGAGATGAAATCGGGGCCAATGTGTGTGCAAAACAAAAAAAAAAAAAAAAAAAAAAAAAAAAAAAAAAAGGGTGTATAGCACCAAGGCACCAATTTAGGCACTAATTGGAGGTTGTTGAGTGCTCTTACATTTGAAACATCATTACCTTAACTAACTCAGAAGCTCGCTGTAGCAAAGCAAGATGAGCTGGTTATTAGCAATGAAAGGTGATCTCAGAGGGAGATACCCAGGCGGTGAATATAATTCATAACAGGCAGGAGAGTCAGCTTGCAAAAAAAGGGAATGTTTCGTTCTCTTATATGCTGTGGCAGGGAAGAAAGCCCAAATGGAGCTTGTCTCAGGCTCTGAATGTCTGGGCTCGAGTATGTGATTTGCAAGAAAAGTATGAAGGAAAAATAACTTTTAAGGCTCATTCTTTTTGGTTCGATTAATACACACTAAGATCTGTTTATAATGACTGCTCATGTGGCTGTCTGTGCTGAACCAAACTAGAAAGGTGCAAGGCATGGTACTTGCTCCATCTTCCCAAATGGTCCCTTTTCATTCCTGATGAACCAAAATCTGAGAAATCCCAACTCAAGGGATTGTTCTGGTTGCCCTTACATGGGGGTATACAGCATAAAGAAGGTTTTCTTATCACTGCTAAAGGATAAACCACAATGTAGACCATTATCTCCTTAAAATGATGTCCTTCGGTATTAGGTAGTTTCAAGCAGAACTGAATAGTCATATGTTTTTCTTGATTTGGTTTGTATAACCTGAATAAATTGGAAGGAAGACTGCATATTTCCTCTTCCTAGAACTCGGCAGAACTGTTTGTTATGGTGACAGGTATATTCATCAAATGTGTGTGAACAAATCCATCCCGTGGAATGTGCGTGACAGTTGGCTGTGGTCACCGGCGTCACGTGGCTCTGTTTAGGTGGCACAACCTCTGTGGCTCCGAAGAGAGCCTGAGCATCTTGCAGCAACTTTGCTTTGCTCAGGGGTCTGCGGGGAGCAAAAGAGAGCAGAGAGAAGCCGTGTTCTGGAATTTAATTAGGAATGTAGGAAAGAGTCTCCTTTTCTGCCGCGGGACCGTGACATTATGTCTGTGTAAATGGCCTTGGTTGTCAAGTGAGGACTTGCACAGGCTTTATGAGCGTTAATGATGTATTCCCCCGAGTTTTGCTTCGGGCCGGCAGGTGAAATAGCACTTGTGTGGTTCTCAAGTGCCCCTTGCCAAAAACTGATCGCCCGAGTGCATCTGCTGTGCGCAGGAAAACTGTAGCTAGGTATCATTTTATGATAACTCTTGGCAAATGGACAATTACTGACTTTTCTCATGGTAATTGGTGTTTTCCTCAGTAAGGTCACGGGAGGTTGCTTGAGCTGCCTGTTAACTGGGCATCTCAACTTTCCTTGCATAGTGTGAAACACATTTTGCATGGGGCTTTTTGGTGCTCCCAGAAAAAATGTAACTTCTCAGCAGTAGTTTTGTGAGGCGAACCGGAGCTTTGCATGACAACAATTGTTCCCGTTCCTAAACCTCCCAGCAATCCTGACAAAATAGTAATAACATCTCTAAACAACCTCTATTTATTAAATAATAAATAACCTCTAAAGTATTTCTGTTCTATTCCTTCTCTTTCCTTTTCTTTGAGAAGGTTATAAAGAAAGTCTAACATCTCTGCAGAAAGGAAGAATTGTCTTGAGCTCTATTCTGCTGTCTCCAGCACAAACACAGGTAACGAGGATAACAAAAATATTCTTCATCAATGTTATTGCAGGAAAAAGCACTTCAGACAGTGACAACTGAGCTGTTGTAGTCAAATGTCTAGACAAGAAGCTGCAGCAGGTGCAGACAGTGATCGGGCTCGGGTGCACCTTGCACTATTTAAAATTCTTTATGGAGCTGCTTTGTGAGTAAGATTGCTGGAGGAGGCAGCAAAAGGTGAAAAATCTCAGATATAAAAGTTTCGACACAATTTCTAGAGAGGGCAGGCATAAAAGTTTACAATTCCCATTATGGCTCGCTCCGAACCAGACAAACCCCTGAGATTACGGCAAGGCAGCCATGCCAGGGTTATAAATATATTTATAGGAAGCGCCAGCACAGTGAGTAAATGGGCTGTTGCTTCCCGTGAGCTCCCTGGAGGGATCACACGTGGGCTCCGGAGCTGCTCCAAGGGCAGGCATCCTGACAGGCTTCCCAGCAGCAGCAGGTAGCCGCGGACTTCCCGCAGGCTCCGGCAGTGCACCAGGGCTGATAAGTCAGGCAGACTCCTTCTTGCTGCAGCAAATACCTGCTCTGTGCAGCCAAATGTACTCGCTGTGTGTATATAACCTACACACGGACCCAGCGCCTTTCTGGGACGCGTCGGAGAAGCGGAGAGCCCAGGAGAAGGTGGGAAGGGATGTAGGGCTGTGATGCTTTTCCTTTTGAGGCCTGCCTACTACCATCCTTTACTCCTGGAAATACTGAATATGCATGGGTTCCAGGAGCGCAAGGGCATCTGTTTTGTGGCAATATCCACTCAACAGCCTTTCGAAGTAAGAGCAGCCCTGTCCAGCCGGGTCCTGCAGTCTCTGCTGTTGACTTGCACAGCCTTGCTGCGTGTCAACTTCTTTTTCCAGGACCAGCTTTCTCACCAAGCGAGTTCATAGCAGCTGAAAGGCGAGACATGTGCAAAAGTGAAGTGAAATTTTACAGATATAGTTGCAAAATAACCAGATAATTGCAACTGTTACAAAGGAGATATATGGAAATCTGGGTCGAGGGGAATTAATACAACCCAATAATCTTACTGTGAAAGTAATAGTAAAATGTTCAAGCTTAACTTTGCAACAAACTTTTTTTCTTTAGATCTTCTAGAACACTGAAGCTTTCAGATGGAATCTTATCATTGCTAGGGTTTATAAACCGGTGTAAGAAAACATCTTGTTAAAGGTAGCTAAAGCAACAGAAACCTTCTGGTAGGCATGTTTTTCTAGTAAAAAAAAATGGAAGCAAGACATTTAAGACACAACTTATCTGGAAGACTTTGTTCTCCACAGTTTCTCTTTAATTAAATTAGGGTCTAGTTGTAGATTACAGAACAAACTAGTGGAAGCTTAATGCTGAACCTCATTAATAAATGAAGGTATGTACCATGTTTCCTGCCATCCCTAAAGCAGTGTCTGTCTCGCAGACATTTCTTTCAGGCTGGTTGCTCTAGCTAGACCATTTGCATGGTGAGGCTCCGGTTCCTAGAATACGTTTAGGCTCCTTAATTTTAATCAAGGTGTCAAATGGATGTGAAACAGCACGAACAGGCGGCGTATTGTCCATTTTTCCACTCTGAACCTGCTGCTTTGTTCTGCAGAATTTTAGTTTTAATTAGAAACGGTTCGCACAGTTATAGCCTCAAAGAAAGTCTCAGACAGGCCAGAAAGGAAGCCTGATAAATCAGGTGATACAAGTGCTATGGCCTGTCTGTGGCATCACTCACCTTAATGAGATTTTCCTCTATGTGATATTTAACAGTATTATGCTTGTTTTTTCCTTAGGTAGAAGGGAGAGGAAGGGATAGAGTTGTAACTGATATCTAGAAAAGAAGTGCTCGTGACATAAGTGAGTTTTGTGCAAGCCAGAGAAGAAAGGGAATTAACTGTTCCAGCTCACTGTATTTATTTTTTGCCTCGCTCAACCTTTTCTGCTGTTGCTGCTAATAAAGAGGTAGAGTGTATAGAGTGTATGGCGGGGTAACCACTCACCTTGCACACCTTTCCTTCCTGCAGCCCTAGAACCCGCTGAGCTGCTATAGCAAAGCACAGGTTTTGCTTATTCTCTGGAGGAAAAACAAGTCTGCACAAGGTGTATAAGCTTATGCGTTTCTGCACTGCTAGTGCATCCTGACTGAGGCCTTTTAGCATAATCATAATAGAAATAAAGAAGAATAGTTGTATCACCTGCAGAAAAAGTTCTTCATGCAACGGTGCTGCTTTAGGGCTGCAATTGCGAGCACCTAGTGGGTGAGCTGGTACTGTGAGCTTGTTCTGACCACGAGAAGCCTCAGTGTTGAGAAGATCTTCCTAACGCGTGAGCTAATGTAATATAAGGGTTTCCTGCTGTCACTGTGAGTAAGATTTTTTTCTGCTTGGGATCACAGTGCATGTTGCCCTGTTCAAGGCTCTGGGAAATTCCCTGGCTGTTTATACTGCTCGGGTAGTCTCTGAATATCGGAGTTTCCAGAAGGGTACCTCATGATAAATGAATTGTGTTTCTGAATACATTTTCATATCTATTTCTTTTCTATTTGTAGGACTCAAGCAGTAATTTCATTCTAATATATGTGGAATGACTGTGGGAAAACATCTGCTCATTTGATCCATTTGTGTTCGAACATGTGAAAATCTGTAAGGATTAGATTGTCTCATCATCTCCCCCCAAGTTTTGGATGTACAGAATTAGCCACACATTTTATAGATAAAGGAAGGCAAGGTGAAGCTAGGAACTAAGGATATTTAACCCTTAAGTCTTTGAAAATCAGAATGTAGTATTGCTCAAGAGTAAAGTTAATGAGTCTCATTTAACAAGGCTGCAATATTCACATGTCGCATCTAGCATTTCTATGAAGAGGGCACAGCTGATAAAGAAGTCATTTCTAAAGGCACTAAGGACATTAATGAATTATTTTCAAGTGTTTTGAATTATCAAATTTAGAATATGGCTCAACAACAGAGTGAAACACCATGACATCTTTTGTGATACATGATTTGTTTTTTTTTATTTTTTCAAACCGAGTTGGTGCTAAGGTGGAGATTTCTCCCCAAAACTCTTGCGCAAAGAGAACTGTGCAATAAAACCCATACAAAGCTTTGCCAGTTTTATCTATTATCTTCTCATATTGGGGACTGGGTTCTTCGTGGTTGGCCATATAAATCACAGGCTACTGTTTCAATGGTTTGGGGAGAGATATGCAGGGTAATGGGTGGCAGCTGCCTCAGTTTAATTCTAACAGTTGAATGTGCAGTAGGTGTGAAGGCCTTTTTCCAGCTTGCCTCTTCCTTGTGGAAAAAAAGAAGAAAAACACCTTTAAGATGGTTTTCAGCATGAAAAATCACACAGAGTCTTGTAGACCAAATAAAAGCAGTAAGACAAGAAAGCAGAGTCAGAGCATGTCTGAAGATTTTTATGCTATTTTACAGATCCTTCAGATACAAGTAAATCCTTACAAGTCTAGTTTAAAATGCACCGCAGCTGTGTGTAATCCAGACCTCAGAAAAAGAATTCTGGGAAGACGTTGAGCCACTTTCCATCAATTATTTTGCTCCCTCTTCTTTCTCAGTGGACCTTTTTTTTTTCCTGCTTTGGTTGGAGAGATCTAGTCCTTAATTAGAATACCAGTAGGGATTTTGCAGGTGAAACTTTTGCAATTCGCACATCTGTCTTCTTCAGGAAGGTTATTAGACTGGAGCACAGATCCATTTGTCTCCTTTCGCCCGCTTCTGACAAAGCCGTCTTGGTTCCCGTTGGGAGCGTGGGAATTGTAATGTAGGCAGAAAATTGACCCTGCGTGAGGGAATCTATACGAGAAGGGATACGTTGAAAAACAATCCTGAAACAAGAAGGCAGACTTCAATTTGCAACATTAAGTAAACCATGTGAAATTGTTGAGGAAAAAAAAAATCATTTCTTTGCAGGGTATTAAAATGAAAAATTATGGCTTAAAATAACTTACCTGGTGTTGACGTTGCTGTACCCTTTCTGAAAACAGAACGTTTGGGTCTGTCTTACCCTGAAGCATTGAAGAGTAGGAAACATTTTTTCCTCTTTTGTCTAGGAAACCTGGGACTTGCTGAGGGAGGAGTGTGGCTGCTTTGCAGAGAGGGTCCTGTTCGCAGGTTCCTTTTTCTTACAAACAGCTCACTAAACCACTGAGACGTGCCTACATCAGATGTGCTCCGGGAGGGCATCTTTCCTCGCCTGAACTTTCTGTGCTTTCCTGGATCTTGTCCATCTGATATCTCTGGGCTGAGCAGCATCTCAGAGCAACTGCAACAGGTCTGGCAACTTCGAGTTTTATTGCTGAAGTTTATGCAGTTTTGTTGCTCAAGTCAACCCCAAATTATTTATTGGGAGACTGATGGTTTAGACTACTGTTGGAATCATTCACCATTAATGCACCTGCCTTCTGATAATTCAGTATTACAAGTTCATCTGAAACCCCTAGTTCCTAAGGAGGGATATGAAGAAGTCCTAGTAGATGGAGCATATTGCATTTTTGCTCTTTGCTAGCTCCATTCTGAAATTAATCTGATACAGATGAGATGTTTAAATATAACTTAACTAGCCACAAAAAAATTGTTCAGGTGAGGCTTTTAAATTTAGAAACAAGTTATGTATTGTTAGCTTCACCATATGTTGACATTTCTAGTGCTTTAATGATAAACTGGATCAATTCTTAGAAACTGCATTCTGTTACTGTTATTCCAGTCTAGTTAAATTCTTGATTCCTAAAATTTTGCTGGCTAGCCCCAGGAAACACCAGAAAAAGCCAGGAAATGATACCCAATCAATACTTTACTCATACTGTCTTCTACTCAGCCTCTCCCTCATGTATAGAATTTAAGCTGCTTCACTGCCCTAATTCAATCATCTCTTCACAGTTTTCCTCTTTACCATACCTAGCAGAAAGCCTAACAATAGCTGTGCCCAACATCTATATGGGCATATGTATGTATATAAATATTCTTTACTACATGTGTTTATTAGCTATCCTGTGTAACTAGAAAGTTAATTTAAAAAGTTAGTCATGAGGGGATGGTTATCCTACAGAAATGGGACTAGGTTGCTCAGAGGTGGTTAGCGTTTGAATGCTCAGTTGTTTTTGGAATTTTGTTTCACCACAATGTTTTCTATTAATTTTTATTGGTAGTATTAATGTCTAATGCAACTTCGTTTACAGTTTTTATGTTAGAACTACACTGAAAATTGTCCAATAATTGTTTGCTCTGTATCATTTTACCTTTTAGTATTACTGTGTATGTGGCTAGATTGTATTCTTCCAGTCTGTCTTTCTGCTTCTCTGTGCCTGTTGTTGTTTTCCTTATATTTATAGCTGGATACCGAGGCAATTATCACAACAGCGGGGTCTGAAAATTAGTGGTAATGTCGGGTAATGCAATGGAAGCTGTTTTATGCTTGGCTCCATTACTTCCAGCATCAGACAACTCTCTAAACCTGATAAAATAATCAATAGGACTGAAGCGTTTAGAGCAGTCCATTTTGTGCCAGTTGACCATCTGGAAGGCAGTACCTTTTTATTTGTTAAATGATGCTGAAGAAACTTTTGGAAGAGCAGAAAGTTCACCGGTACTTGCCTGACCTATTCCAAGGGGGCCCTTTATTTATTGCAGGTTGCCAAGTTACCTTCTGCTTGGTCAGTGAAATCACTCGACGTGCCGCTTTTATCTGATGGGGAAGGTTGTTGACCATGCCATTCATTCCAGGAGAAGAGGTAGCCTGTCACTTGTAGTCATATTTGTGCCAATGTTGTGATGATAATAGTAGAAAACTCTCTCTTAAAGAGGCAACTGTTATTTTATCCCCTGGAGCAAACTGTCAGGATTCCTAAAGGTCTTGTCTTAAATTGCAAGTCTAGGACCATTGTTGCTCAATTCTAATTTTAGTTCCTCGTCTTGGGAGCGGTAGCTCTGAGCAAATGAACACTCAATGTCAGTTTTTCAAAATTTTCATCTAAAAAACCTTTTTAATTAATTCAAAACTAAATCAAAACATTTCTAGTCCACTTTTTTTCTGAAATTTTCTGAAATATAACTAAAAAAAAATCAAGGGCTATGTACTCTAGGGGCGTTTTCTTTATTAATGCATTTTCTGTCCACAGGCAGTTGAAGGTTTCTTCTCTGCTAAGGCAAAAAAGGTGCTGATTTTTCAGGAACTGAAGTCCACCATCCTTTCGTTCCCACTGAACTAAAACAGTGGGACCCTAATATCAAACCCTAAAGCTCTATTTTAACAGATAGAAATATAAAATAGCTCTCAGCAAACCCTGAATTGACTCTTTGTGAGCAGTTTCTCAAGAAAATACTTAGTTCACACTATTATATTTAACTCATGAGGGAAGATATGTTTTAACTCCATTTTTTATCTGATTTGAAGGAGAGGGTGATAAGCTAAGTTACATAGTTGAATAATAAGCTGCAGAAACAGCAAGAATAGAAGACTTAATTATGCAGGAACATATATGTTTGCAAGATTTTTCCGTGAACTATGATGTGCTACAGCCAGTTTGGCACCCTAAACTAGCTCTGATTTCTAAAAATTTTACTGATGTTAATCTATGAAAAGACCAAATAACACCAGTATTTTATATTTCTTAAAATAATAGAAAAAGAGAAGATGATAGCCCAATATGTGCTTTTCCCGGGATATTTTTGATTTTAACAATCATTTTAAGTAATTTTTAATTTTAATAATAAGCTCTAAGATAGTACATCACACACAGGTGTGTACACATAAAGATTAGATTAAGATTCTCTCAAATGTATGGGCACCAGCTTCAACATGGGCTTAGTAAGGATGAGCCCAGGTCATTGATTCCTTTTCTCTACAGCCCCTGCTCCCCAAATCTGGCATTGTAAATACCTTGAATTACATATGTGTTTTCATAGTGTGCGAGTAACGATGCTTTGCTCACCAGGAGCATCAAAATCATTCTGCTCTTCCTTCGGCCACAGATCTGCTACCCTTCCCCAGAGGTGGCTTTTCCTATTCTGGGTAGACTCAGGGAGCACTAAATGCAAGGTATATGAGCATGCTCTATCTATTCAGGAATGCCCAGTCAACAATGACTCAAATTTTTCTATGTGGCAAAGTTTCTTTACAGACTGGAATGTCTTTTAGTGTGTCCTAAAGTTACAGTAGATGAACGTGAATAAGGAATTATACTTTCTAAATAGCATGGCTTATTTTTTATTTTTTAAATTTTTTTATTGGAAAGTTGCATGAAGTAATCACTTGTGCATATCCTTTTCTACCTGCCTCATCTTTAATACATGTTTCAGTCTAGCTTCTTCCAGGTACATCTTATACCAGGCACACACAGAGCTATGAAACGATGGCTTTATAAGCTTGCTGGATATGGGGGAAAAAATGAATGCACCTTGACAAATTGCTTATTAAAAATGGTCCCATAATGGGATCATCACTCTTATCTGATGTTTTTGCAGCTGACACTAGTTGTCTCCAAAATAAAACCCAAACTACATTAGCTACTGTGTTTCTAATCAGTATGATTATTCAGCATCGGCCCCATTTCCCCCAGGATCAATTAAGCAAAACATCAAAAAGCATAGTGACTGTAATTAGCCAGTTATTTAACTTTTTTTTTTTTTTTTAATCATTAGCTTGCTTGGTAACCACTACCCTAATCACAACTATAATCATGGAGAAGATTAAGCCATAGCTACTGACCATATTTAATAAGCAGTTCCAAAGCAAACTTGATTTAACCAGGACCTAGTTATGACCACAGATCACTAAGATTTAAGGCAGTCTGAAATCCCCTGTTTGAAACCATGCTTGTGAATTTAAAACTATATCTGTTTTAACAAAGTCAAACACAGTAATGAACTCTCAGGATGAATATAAAAATCAAGATTAAGAAAGTTTCTTATTGAATGTAGCAAGCAAGATGAAAATTTTTTTCTTCATATTAAAATGATGATTCCCATGTGCATTAAACAATACACATAATGAGCATTTAATAGCAGATAATTTTATTAGCTGTATGAATGTGTTTTATTAGATGTATGAATGTATTTGCTAATATAAAAGTGGTGTTATTGAGAATTAAATATTAACAGATGAAAAAAGAAATAGGTTACATCTGAGGAGCTTGCATGAATTCTTAGTTAATTTTTAACTAGCAGAATATCCTACATTGTAAGGTTTTTGCATTGTTTTCAGGGATAGGTCTACAGTTCTGAAATGATGCTCAGGTGACAAAGATGGAGTCCATGGAGTCCATCTTCATCCAGTGAAGGTACCAGTATGACCACTATTACTATACTTACTACACTACCTGTACGTCACAAAAAATTCTACATGCTTATCTCATATATATATATATATAGAAAATATAGGTGACTCTGAGTCACAATTATGTGAATATATCTTAGGTCTTTTTTTTTTTTTAAGCAGAATTTCCACTCCCCTGAGAGACTAGAGATACTACAGACTGAGCTTTTATACATATAATTTCCATAGGAAAAGCACCCTAAAAATCAGTAATGTCTAGACACTTTGCAGTTCTGCTGATGCACAATATGCAAGAGGGGTGACACGAGAGACACAGCTTGGTCCAGCTTTGGTACTTCTATAACTCAAGATTTTGTAAAGGAAAATGAGGGGTAGAGAGAGGCAGCTCTCTGCATGCCAGCCTATAAGTAGGACCAATTAATTTAAAATGGTCTTCCCTCTGCTCCATTAGTTTATTTGCCCTTGTATCAGCACAGACCGGCTAAGTGACATTTTCAGTTTCATTGCTTGAATGTAAAGAAGTACTTGTGATACCTAAAGATCTGTGAGGAATTTTCACTAATTCTAATATTTTAGGTTAAGATTTTCCCATCTAATTTACTAGAACTGAATCTGTTTCAATTTGTTACTTTGTTTTTGGCAAATAAGATTTAAGGCACAAGAGCAAGCTGTCATCCAAATGTGTTTTTCCTCAGGCTCAGATATGTAGGTAAAAGAGTAACCTACACAAAGTCATGCAATGATGTAAACTACTGATTCAAGATGAGCATTTACTGGGTCAAAGTCAACCTTTGGCTGTATCAGTAATTGCAGGGAAGTCAGCAGATTACATCTAAAATCAATCACATTTTTCAGAGCAAAATCTTGCTTTTCTTATAGAGATGTGCGAGTGTAGGATGACCTTACAGAACAACTATAGGGTTACTGCTATGACTTTCATTCCTTTGCAAAGGCACACACATACACACAAAAAGAAACAAACGAAGAATTTTGGGTTTACAACATGTTCCTGTCCTGAAACTATTTTTTTTTTTTTTTGGATTAAGGATACACTGCCTCACTCCAGGCTAAATTTAGACACAAAAAGGACATCCAGCTATTCCCAGGAGAATTTCCCACTCTGAGTTAGCTATTATTTGGTTCTGTGAAAGTGTCCTATTTATGGTGGAAAAACTGTGTTATTTTTAACAGGTGAGTCTAGCTGGCATTTTGAAGAGCCCGTGCTCTTTACCATGTTCCTAAGAAAGTTTTCTCTTGCAGAGTTGTAGCTACTCTCATACTAGATGACTTTAATTTTGGAGAGGAGCCCTATATCAAAGAACATGTATATTTGCGTTTGTACATGCATAATTATATGGTTGATACCGAGCTGTATTAAGCAGCCAGTAGCAAAATATGCACAGTTTTGATACCAATAAATATTGTACAAATCCACAAAGGCTCACGTGGGGCTGTGCATTTCCCAGCAGGCACTAATAAGCATTAACAAAAAATTAAATAGCAGACCCTATCTTTCAGCAAATTCAAAATTGCAAACCAAGGCAAATTGTCTGCTACCATCCAGGAATGTCATAGCCAGTGGCCTAACTTCTGCTCAGAAAGCCAGGCTTACTTTGTAAGTTCTTCACAAGGAATGTATTAAAAATGTTTAAAGCATCAATATAAAAATGAGAATGAACATATGTTTCTCAAAGCGCTTCTATCAGCTTGTAGTTCCCAGGCTGCAAATGTTCACAAAGCCTAAGATCTAATAGCAAAGTGTTAATTATGGCTGAAATCTTTAAATGTGTTTCAGTATCTGGCTGGTTCTGAAGCAGCGATAAGCCTCATCCTCTAGCAAAAATCATCGTGTAGCGATACCTGAGGCATAAGTGTCATGAGGCTGCTCCTGATTTTTCTTATCAAAAATTACTAAAAATAATGATACAAATCATTGCATCTATAATCCAGTAGAACACAGTATATTAGTAGACTAATTCTCTAATGAAAATTGGGAAACTTATCGGTGTAATATGAGGTCAAATAACTAAACACCTTTATACCCTTGTGGAAAAAAATTAATTCAAAATTATACCTTTATTCTGTAATAGAGACAAAAATCAAAAAGGATTTTAATGGACAAACTTCACCGCGGAGGAAATGAAGAGAAAGGATAAAATGATTGTCAAATTTTTAACAACCTCCATTCATCTAACCCGAATGTTAACTGTAATTAATTAATTTATTGGCATATGATCAAGGAGCTTTGAAAAAGAGATTTGTGTAGCTAGTGTGAACCTCAATGTTCTTCTTTCTGGCAAAAAGCTGCTTAATGTTTTAGTAAAGGTGGCTGGTGTAGCATGACTGCCTCCTGCACCCGTTGCATTTTTATCCTTTTCATTCTCTGCTGCCTAAAAACAGCAATTAGAAGTTTATTGTGAATGTCCAGGAACCAGAAGAGCTAAGGATCAATTAGGAATCCAAGCTTCTAAAAGAGATTAAATATTTATTAAAATAACAACAACCTTTCAAATAATAGTTCAAACGTCATTACTCAAATACGTCCTTGAACTTCTATTTTCTGCCTCACTTCACTGTAATTGCAAAATGTAACAGTGACAATAAATGTTTCAGATGAAAGTACATAAAATACATAAAGCTTCTACATTACAGTGGCGGTGGCTGAGATTTTGTAAGCAGATTCTGACCGGTTTTATTTGCTTATTTGCCTGCATGGTTCTCAATTTCAATTCTCCAGGAAGGAAAAGACAAAAATCTGCCTTTTAGCTAATTTTAACTGGAACTGCTTTATGCTTGGCATGTTGACATGGATATACAAGACGGCACTTTGCTCTGTGGATGCTTACCTCTAGGAACAGATGGCAGCAGTCAGAATCTGGCAGCAACTTCATAGGTAAATACGGAATAAGGACCAGCTATTACATGACAGCTCTCAAAAAGGATATGAATACCTCAAGGGATGCCACAAGTTGGGCTGATGGTCCACCGAAGTGCTAAAAACTGCTGTGATCTAACAGGACACAAAGCTTATCCTCCAAAGTTATGCTAAGCACTGTCAAGTAGTATCAGTAATAGATATATCTGTCTAACAGTGATACCTTTCTCACTGCATGGAGATGGCCTTCAATAAAGCCTGTGTGTGAGAGAATCATTCCATTATCACAGATCATTTAAAGGATAAATGACAGTAAGGTTTTGATCTTTGTTGCAGAAATTTCTCATTGAAATGTCCTGAAGTTTTAACGGAAAAAAAAAAAAAAAAAAAAACGAAACGTATTTTATGGTAAGTGATGGAGAAAGAGGTGCTTATAGGTCTAACTTTCACAACAGTCAGGTGCGAAAGCTGCAAGGTGTTTTACACAAACAGGAATAAATATGAAGGCTGCTGTAAGTAGATATAACTTTCAGCTTTTATACCCTATGCCTGTGTACAGTGGTGTCAACTGCTTTGTGGCATATTTTTCAACGCTAATTTGCCTTCATCATTCCATCAGCAGCCCCACAAGACAGGTTCGCCCTGGTGCTCTTACCACTGGGAATATTGCCCTTTGTCTGGACTGTATGGAAGCAAATGGAAAACACTGCTTTATTGTGTGACTGAATACGAGTGCTTTTATTGCTTGTAGAGTGCATTAGCACGGGGCTTCAAGTGATTCTCGTATATCAGCTCATCAGTTGCGCACATAGACGTACTCACCTCTGTTGATTTTCATTCTTTATTACAGCCTTTCCGTTGGACCCCAGCACAAAAGGAAAGGATGCTGAATTTCAGTGCAGGAGCAGTGTTATAAAGTGACTAAATGAAGAAGCATTTGTGGGTAACTTACTTGAATTCCCTCTTTTGTGACAAACAAATATGCCTTAGAAAAATAAATTTTGAAAATGGGAAGCTATTTATGTAAGTATAAAGATGTCTAATGGATTTGGCTTAAACAAGTTTTATACTTCAAATCTTTTTGCACTCAACAATTCTGTTTCTAAGCTTTAAAAGCCTCTGTGTTTCTGTCTCTGGGCTATACCTTAGAGATGAAACACAGTAATCATTTTGCTCCTGCTTCCTCGTGTTCTCAACCCATTTCTCTGACGGGTCCAAGCCTGATTACGATTTGAGGATAAGAGAAACTATTTAAATCTTCAATTATGAAAGTGTTTCTTGGTTAATTCCCTCCTGACTAATTGACTTCCTCTCACTCTAGGAAGTTTAACATCTGACACTGTGACCAAGCTTCAGAAACTTCCCTTTCCAGCCCCACAAGGCTGCTTCTCTAGCTACTTTTCGCATTCTTGTTTGGATTTACACTGGTTTGCTCCCTCCTTTCTTTATAAACGGCTCCCTGAGATAGCCAATATAAAGCCAATATTTACATCCAAGTTGGGTTTTTGACTCTGTGTTTGAGTTTGTGCCATGTTATGTGTAATTCAGTATTCCTAGTTGAGGAATATAAACTTTGGGGGTGGCTGTTTCTTCAGGCATCATCTGACTCATTCAGCTGGGAGGTTTATAACACGGTGCTACCCTGACAAGCCATAAGAAGAAACAGGGAAAAAGGCTATTCAAATATGTGCACTGAGGTTACTATTTGCAATGTGAAAGTGCTGCATGCACAAAAGAGACATTGAAATGTCTTTAAAAAATGCTTACCATTTATTTCATAAGCTCATTACTTCTCAAAAACAAGCTGGCTAGTGTGAATAAGAAACATACTTAGTGAACTTTCTGACTTTCCTCACCCCTCCATATCATGCCAGTCTATATTTTTAGAAAAGGTGGGACAGAAGCAGCATCCCACTGTTTAAAAATAAATAAATGGAACACTTCAACACAAGGGTGATTCATGAAATGAACACAACCATCATTTATCTACTCATCTATATTTTAATGTCATGAGTGGATGCTAATGTATTACTTGGAACAAATATAAAGTTCATATGCTTCCTGCTAAAAATACGTGCCTTTGATTTAAGGTAATTTGTGTAAGAGCCTAATGAGGTTGACATTTGAAGCAGGATCGTGCCATTGCTATTACTTTTGGCTTTACTGAGCTGAAACAAAATTGTTGCAGGTGGCTCTGAAAATGCATTGACCCAATAGGGCAGAAGAGAGAACTCTGAATTGACTGTGCAGCATTATGTTATTTTTTGAGCTTTTTGGTGCATGGTACTAAGTTTTTCCGATACTACCTGGTTTGGGACAAGGACAACGTGATACAGAGGGAAGGCTGGACTGACGCTATGTGAGACATCGTGCGTGGAGGATCAGGATGGGCACCATGTCTGGCAAGGAGAAGGCACAGTCATAGTGAAGATCCAAATACACTGGAAGAAGATTGTAGAAAGCAGCTGGCAACCAGCTTTAATTTCAAAAACCTCAGCAGGTAAGAGTGCCTCCAAGAAAGGTTTGGACAGTACGTAACTTCTGCTCACCTGTAGTAAAGTATCAGTGAGGAAAATAGACAATAAATGAGTCAGTATTATTTCCCAGCACTTAATTTTTGCTCCCTTAAAATGCAGCTCAGCAAATTTATTGGAGCAGAAGAGGAGCATCTTTGTCTTCAGGTCTTCCCTTGGGCGTCATAGTGGGGGGTTAATGTAAAAAGTAAAATGTTAAAAGTAAATGAATGCCCGCATTTTAGCAATAGGAAATACTAGCAATTTTTGGCACTAATAAACATTGGTCCTATTTGTTGCAATTGAGGCAAACCATTGCCTATGGATTTACATGTACTGTTATTATCAATAGGTTTCAAGATTGCTTATATTGAAAAGAAGTGATTGGAAGAGTGGAAAGTGTGTTGTCAAGGGTGCAGATGGGATGGTTTTATGGCAGCGACGGGCAGCAGGAACTGTAGCTTGGCACGTAAGCATTGAGAAGTGCTCAGCCTAGAAGAGACCATCATGGATCTTAAGCATTAGCCCATCATTTCCCTAAATACGATAGGGGTGGATGGGTAACCAGCACTGCACATCTGGGTTCTCAAAATCTACCTTCAGATGAAGAAATGTAAATTATTCCGTATATCAGAAATTGTAAGGGCAGCCCTTGAGCAAAAATAAGGAAGAAGACACTGGGCAATACAAGTAAGAGAGAAACCTAGAGAGATGAAAGGGGCTATGTGGTAATGTTAACGTTAAGAGCCATCCCATGCAGTGCAATTTCTTGTGTAGCTGTTCCGTGATGTGATTCATGGCTACAAACTTCAAAGGTCTCGAGGCTGGAGATAAGGAGGTGGTTGTGTTCATATCTGGCCCTTCACGTCTTAGAGAGCCCTGCTCAAAGGGAAGCATCACAGATAGTATCTAAGCTATTTCTTTGGGCTGCTCTTACTCTTCCTCGTGGACATCATAAGTATAATGGGATTGGCAGTAATGCCCATCTTAAATCAACATGTGGCGCATAATGAAACAAGTCGCTTTGCTCTAGCTAAACATATTGTGGTCTCAGTATTATCTGATTTCCAAGTTTAACCTATGCATACTTCTTGGATTTGTTTTTTGCCTAAACAGCGTCAAAGTCAGTAGGTTGCACAAAATCCCACACCGAAAGGGGGAGGATGTAAAAACAAAGCTAACAGTAAAGCTCCAGGGTCACCTGTTGCAACGAGAGATAATCGGGGAAAAGCTTTTCTTGAAATACCTCTGGTTTAAAACATTTTTCTATCTCTACTAAAATCAGAAGCGTGATTTCACTGGACTGAAGTGCATTGGGAAGGTCTTGGCTATAAAAAAAAAAAAAAAAATTCTGATCCATCTCAAGAAGATAACTGCTGAGGTGAACGAATCAGAAGTGTGCGGAAAGCCAACCAAACTGCAAAATAAATAAATCTTTTGTCAGAGTTTACAAGTTACGTTTTGTCTCCGATTTACCCCAGTGCTTAAATACCTGAATGATGACACATTGAGGGTAGAGTGCCCAGTGAGGCAGCGTTGTGGATCTGACGGCTTTTGTATTGATTTTAGCACCAGATCGCTGCGACGTGACAACTGATGGATTGTAGGGAGCACACTTGGTTAACTCTGTGTGCCTGTCTCTTGCTACTAGCCTTTTTAATCTGCTAACTTTTTAACATGCCGCTCAATAAGTTCTCTCCAAAGCACGGGTGTCTGGCTTGTTCTTTAATGGCCTTTCAGAATAAGGAAATCAATAATATTAATTACTCATGGAGTAGGACCCAAATAAGCTGGCTGTAAATATGCATACATTTTTTAACTGGGATAGTTGAACAAATGGTATCACATAGAGTAGGAGTCTGTGCATGTTGTTAATACTGATGGTTATTCTTTCTCTTTTTATAGCTCTTCTGAAAATGTCATTACTTTCTTCACTATTTCAGTAATACAATTTGTTGTAGTTTGCTTGAGGACAAATGAAAAAAGGAAACTGCTGCAGAAAAGGACGATTTACATTTAAGGATCCCAAAATTATAATCTGCACTTAACTAAACTTTGTCAGGTCAGTCACGACAGAACAGAGCAATGAGTGTTAGAGCTAGCAAATTAGTACTGCAATTAATCCCATGCAATGCCATCACATTGGGGAAAACCTCAAAATAGAGGCACCTGGGGATGAAAGAACCTTGTGATTTTCTATTTCTGGTTTGTGTTTTTGGTGTTTGAAACACATTCATTGAAATGTCTCAAACTGCGAGATACAGGATTATTTTCATGACTGCTGAACTGTTAAATTGATCAGAGGACCGAGATATGTGTGTATTTTTAAATCAACCTCCTGGCTAATTTCCTTTGCCTTAATGCTTTCCCATTACCCTTAATTAAATCCTTTTCTCATCCATTGCCTCCCAAATGACATCACTAACACCTCTCCTTCTCCATCTTGGTAGCGCCTCCAAAATTTGTGCAAACTAATGGCTCCTCAAGGTTTTAAACACTTTGGGCAAAATTCACCTCACGTATCTTCACTGGGAACAGATGGAGCTGCACCAGGAATGAATCTGGCTGCTAGGAATTACTGCGCGACCCGAGGACAAAACTCCTTATGCATCTGTATTTTGCAGATCGGATTTCTGCAGCGATGTCGAGAAAGATAAAGGAGCCAAACCAAAATGCTAAAGACGTTACGATCTGTGCGAGGTGTGATCTCCCCTCGGCTCGCACATTCACAGCTCCCCGTCACAGTGATGATGGGTCTGCCATGGATCAGAGGTAGTCGTAACCCGCTGTGTGATGCTTGGTTGAAATGTCTATTTATCTCAATATATTTAAGGCTGTTTCCCTATAGACATTTTTATTACCTGGTGTTTGTGTAGGAATTGAATTACTACTGCCTTCTATTAGTTTTATGCCTTTGTAATGGCATTATGAGCAATACTTACTCAACATCGAGCTGGAATGAAGTGATGGTGAATCAGGCCCAATCCGCTTTACAGCAGTCGTGCCCTTTAAAAAGGTGCAAGTGCTTGAGTGTTAAAAAAGCAAGCATGCACACATACACGAAAAAATAGTTTCCTCTAAAAGGTTATTCTTTTTTTTTTTTTTTTCTCTCCACGGTATCTTAGAACAGGTTGTTTTGGATACAAAAAACAATCTTAATGAAAGCTTTTCTTT
>VZSV01000054.1:3658264-3674344 GCA_013398735.1 Nothocercus julius | reverse complement strand
GGCTGTGGAGTCTCCTTCTCTGGAGATCTTCCAAACCCGCTTGGACGCAGTCCTGAGCCACATGCTGTAAGTGACCCTGCGTGTGCAGGGGGGTTGGACTAGATGATCTCTAGAGGTCCCTTCCAACCTTTGTGATTCTATGATTATTCCAGGCATGGTCTCATGAGTGTCTGGAAAAGGGGAAAAACCGCCTCCCTCGATCCACTGACTGCGCTCCTGTGGATCCTGCCACGGTCCACGGCTGATTCACCGAGGACCTCAGGGGCTTTCCAGCTGCTCCCACACCATCTCTGTTCCGAGGGTTTGGGCATCCCGTGAATTTCATGCGCTTTTTCTTAATCCATACAGTAACTAAGTGAACGGCTTCTGCAAATTGGATTTTGCCATTCTGAAATCCTTCGATAACATTGATCTGCAGATGCATGGGGTGAGTTGCGAACTAGAGTTTTCTAAAGCGCAGTGAGTGCACTGTCACTGTAGAAGGGAGCCAGCCATTTGCTCATGGAATTACTGGTGACTGTCACACTTAGAGGGTATAGTTGTTTATTCCATGTTAAAAGGCAGCATTGTGGAGAGAATCTTTATGACATTTTATAATGTTTTTCAGTATCGGATGTAACATAGCAGCACTATCCCTGCTGAAAAATCGAAAGAATATGTACTTATAAAAGTATTTTCATAGCTTCAGGTGAAGTGAAACTGCTTCTCTCTAGCTCTACGTCACATATGTTATGTCAAAGGGACTGTGAGGAAGGAAAAAGTGTGTGTGTATATATATATATATATATATATATATATGCATGTGTTTATATAGGTTATAGACTATTATTTCACACAGAGTTATTTATCTGAGTTATAAGACGGACTGCTAGTGAAAATATTAGCTGGTTTTGCTAATTAGAACCTTTTTGCTTTTTTTAAGACGTAAGATATAATGCACGTCATAACAGAGATCACCTAACAAGATTGCTTACTGATGTTCTTTGGCTTCTAGAAATGTATACCTAGACAAGAAATTAAAACATTATTTATTTTTTAGGAACTTTAAAGTAGTTATTTAGGAGAGGGATGCAGGATTAACAGAGAGGATGAGTGCTAGATTTTTAGGCTGTTGTGATGCTGTGTTTCAAGTTTTATATGGCAGTGAATTCCTCAAAAATAATGAACAAAGCAAAGGTAACTCTGCTGTGTGGCAGCTCACAGCTGCTCTTGCACACCTTGGAAAATAACAGCAGCAATTATCAGATGGGCTCAAAGAATAATGTTGGTGAGACATAACTAATGCAGGCTTTTTGAAGAGCGCTTGCTGTGCTTTATGACCAGGCTAACCTGCAGTCAAGCACAACGTGCCCCATGTGAAACCTGTTTCACCTTTTAGTCCAGATTAACTTTCTACATACACTTCCTGCTCCATGGTCCATTTAGAAAAATCTGTCTTGTTCCAGTGAACAGAAAAATGCAGGAGAAAAAAAAAAAGAAAAGAAAAAAGGAACCTTATGTTTGGAGGAGATATTTTTAGAAGCCTTTTCATTCTGTCATATTTATTCATGCTACTCTGCTCCCACATTAGGAGCTTTAAAAAGTCTTAAGCAGCTCCACTGTATTTAGCTAATTACTTTCTCTTCTGCAGCTAATAATAAAAAACGTACTCAGAGCATTAGAATGAAATCATTACTCAAATGGCAGATTTAACCATTTTCTGAAAAACACTTGTGATGTTGCTAACTTTGCTAACTTTGCATATATACACACTTTTGTTCAGGGAACTAAAGATCTAGGACTCAAACGTAAATGTGGTTAGTTCCATAGTTGCAGAATCACCAAAATCTGCAGATTCCCATGGTTTGAGCATATCAAGTGCTGTCTTATATTTCCAGTTCATGAAAATAAGTGTTTCTATCAATGAGAGGCATTAAGTGTTTTTTTTTTTTTCTGCTTATATATCTCTATAAACTGTTAATTTAATATATCCTTAAGGTGTTTGACTTCTTGCCAAATGTCATTGGAAACAGTCAGAAAGGTTAAAAGTTTTTGGAGATGTCAGACATAAATATAAACATTCAAATTCTATAGATAGTCACTCAGAATCACCTGTTTGATAGATTCAGCTACCACAAATACTATTGATTTTTTTCATTCATGTTCTCTCCTTCTGAGACATTCCCACTCTTCTGCCCTTGTGTTGTAAAAAATCTTTTTCCAAAATTATGACGTGTGACTAGGAAGTCTGCATATAGTTTAGCTTGCCAGCACGAGGATATCTACCGTTCCTTTAAGATGAAAGTAATCTTTGTTTTTTTGTTGTTGGAATTTTTTTTTTTACCTTTTTTCTATATAATACCAAGAAATATCTTAATATTTAGCTGCTTTCCAGTGCACTTTCAGACTTTTCCATGGCAGTTTAGCAATCCGCTGCTGTAAGACATGCTTAAAAGGACATATATTTCAAGCAAGATTTCATTCATACACAGTCCTCGCACTTAATATACTGCTCTAAAATCAATATATTGAGTAATACATGCTTATATTCAGTGCTAGTGCGTTAATCCTTTGGGAATGGCACATTAACAGGCCTGTTTAGATTGAATATTCTTTGCATGGGCATTATTCATGCAACACATGTCATTCACAATGCATATCATATATCTGATGCCATCAGTTGATGGATATGAACCCACTGAAAACATAAGAGCTGGGTGTATCACAGGTCATTCTAGCCTCCTCTCCTGAGGAAATGAAAATGATTTGATAGTGCGCCTGTCTCTTCTAATGATTTTTACTCCGGTTTAGGCTTTAACCAACTTCAGCAGAAGATAAAGGTCTAGCAGAACTTTGGATTTGCCTGACTGCAGCTCAGGATGCAGTTTGGTCATGAAACAAAGTCTTATGTCTCCCCTTTTTCAATCAACAAAAATTATTGCTGAGCAAGTGGCAAGTTGCTAGAGACCCCCAAAGAGAAGCCCTGGCTCCCTGGCAAGAGTGGTTCACCGAAAATTTAGGTTGCATTGGAGGGTGGGAGAGATGGAAATAGAGAAGGAGACTTCTTAGCTTCTAAAGTATCCCTCCAAAACATACTCCTTCCTCCTACAAAAGCTCTAACGGGGGGGTGATCCTTTGCGGTGCCACGACACTTTTTTTGGCATCAGCTTTATCAAAGGTTCGGGTTTTATTGCCTGTCACTCCTCCTCAGCATCTTTGATGCTGCCTTGATTTAGAGCAAAATAAAACGGAGCAGACAGACTTGGAGCCCTGTTGTCTGTATAAAGCCCTGTTTTCAAGCCAAAGTGACACTAACAGATGCCTGGCTTGATTTCTCCCTTTGAACTGAGGAAAGCAGGAGTGCAGTTTTGAAAAGAGATCAAGTGCTTGTTTTCCCCCGAACAGCATGGTAATTTTGGTGTTCAGAGAGCAACCTGAATCGTGCTATTCGAATGAGGTGGAAAGCGATGCTAGGTAATGAAGGGATGTTAGGATGAGTGCCTATAGATACACAGAGCTCTGGGACAGTCACATAGGTGCTGGTGGTGATGAAAGGATAGAAATCAGTAAAACTGTAAAGATTGAGGGAAATGGGACAGAGTTAGGGTGAAGTCGCTGTCAATAGCAGATCTTATCAATCTAGTAACATACCAGAGAGTGTAAGGATAGAACTGGGATCCAGTCATTAGCATCTGGCATTGCTAATTAAATAAGCCCTGGTTTCACACTGATTTCTACCACCTGTATGAATTAAATATGGTCCAGGAGAGGACGTTACCCAGGGTGCTCCTTGCAGTCGCGCCGTGGACGTGCCATGCCCGTGCCCTGGACACTTTGCAATGGGGACGCTGGTCCCGTTGCAGCCTGTTGATGTTTGCAGCATTTGTCATGGAAATGCAAGTTAATAGCTAAATTGCAGCTATATCACTCTGACAGATGCTTCCAAAATTCTACATATAAAAATAATAACTACAAATACCCCTGAGGTAACTCTTTGTAAAATAACTCCTAAGAAGAGGAGAATATATACACCTTAGTGGGCCAGTAACTTGTGTAAAAATGTATTTTAGTTTTCCTAATATCCAGTAGTTCAACTCTTAACTTTAAGAACAAGTTTAAATATGAAACAGTTATTTTTTTTTATTGATTGAAAGGAAAAAGTTAAAATAATTCCTAGTGCATAGTAATTTTCATTCTATTACAACCCCTGTTTAATGTGTTTCTTTCATTTTATTATTAGGAAATCACAATATTTTAGTCAGATCTCTGTGTTATTTATAAGTGTGCGATAACAAGTTTGCTAACGTTACCTGTGTCATCAGGATGCTCTTCAGTCAAAGCAGTTTATTCACATTTCAGGGCTGGGCTGCAAGTCAGACTGATGCTTCATGTCAAGGAAGTAACGAGTGTGGGTCTGGCTGCTTCTATGTAAAAAGTAAGGCAGGTCAGGGGATAAAATTTTTTTGAAAGTTTTGCTCATTAATGGGATTTTTTCCATTGCACATAGGGTAGAAAAAAATTGTCTGAGTATTTTTGCGTCGAAACTCAAATTCTGCATCATTCAAAATTTGCATTGAAATATTTAAAGTCTTGTTTGAACTATCCAAAGAGCTTTAGTTCCCTCTCATCACTTACTTTCGGTCCCAAATCCCCATTTGTACTCACTAGACAGTCTACCTGGGTCAGTATATAGCCAATAGCATTCTTGATCTGGCCGGTGTAGGTACAAATTTACTGCTGCCTACAAGCAAGGAGGAAAAATGTAATGGCAAGATGTGTCCAGTCTGTGCTAAAGCCAGTCACACCGATTAATTATTATGGCTTGCTCTGGGATGTGCGTTGAACCTCACTGAAGTCCATTATGCTGTAGTTGGAAATAAAACATAAGATTTGGAATCAAGGCCATCACCCTTACCTTTTGTTTTTTTTAAATAAAGCCAGCTTGCCATATGTTGAACCTCATACCTGTAGAAGGACACTGGGGATAGGAAGCCCTGTGTAAATAAAGGAGGCAAAATGGCTCCCATTACAGATAATGGATGAACATTTCTTAGAATTAAACATTTAAATGTGGCTAATTAACTCATTAACCTTTACATTAACAATTATATCTCATACTGTGCACTACACTGCTGCTCTGCTGTGGTTCATGCGATTCTTAATTAAATCTAAGTCCAGTAGTCTTTCAGAGATTTTTTTTTTCCCATTAATTCAACTACTATCAGGCCATAATTTTTGGAGAAAAAAAAAATTCCTCACAACTTTGTCCTCCAATAGGTTTGTGGTTAAACTTATCTCTGGAAGAGAAGTGGTTCCACTGCAGTCATTTTGCTCAAACCATGATATGTAGTGAGAGAGGCTATTTAAGGAGTTTATGAAGTCAAAGACATAGGGGGACTTTTGTGGCAATGATTAAGGTTTGCACGAGTTCAAGGTGCTGGCCTTTTCATTTGACTCTGTTCTCCTCTGCCTTCCCTAAATGGCTCTCCTGGGTCCTGTTCAGGGTTCTGCAGCAGTGATTTCATATTTAAATTCCTGCCTTAACACCTAACTTCCATGTGTAGCTGCCTTTCTTTTCTGAGTTATCTTCTTAATGAGGATCTGAATATTTCAATATTTGGAAGTGTGTGTAGAAAAACTCATTTGTCTTAAAAGGAAATAAACAATTATTTGAGCTGCAAATTTGCCAGTTCCTAGATATTAAATTTGACTAACACTTAGTCCTCAAGTAATAACTCTGTGCCTATTAGTAGATCGTATAATTGTCTTTGCGAAAGTGGTATAAATACCAGATAGCTCTGCTGATTTAGTGAAATATTCCCCATTCCTACCAGCTAGTTCTGATCAGATGCTTCTCCAGTGGGATAGGACTCACTGAGTAAAAAATGCAGCAAATGAAAGCTCCCAGTTTTCTGCAAGCAGACAAATGAGGCTTGTAATGCTATCATAGAACACTGTTCTTCCTGTGTGGACATTGTCAGGCAGAGTCTCTGAGACACAAAATTTCTTAAATCCTCTTTTCCTGGAATCATAAGAGAGAGAGAAAAAGTTAATTACTGAATCTTAAGATGTATGATGGCCTTTTAAGTATAACTATTCTGTGACAGAAACAATTTAATGACAAAAATGATGACATTAGATTTATGTGTTCTTAGGCTTCACTCTTGCTCTTTAGGCTTTGATCCAATTCATCAGGTGCTGTTTACTGCCAGCCTGTCAGTCTGTTTCATCTAAATAACTTCTGTGTTTCTGTTTATAATCCATTTTTCTAGGCACAGAATATACTGCAGAGTTCTGTGATTTGCTATTTGTTTGTATGATCCTAAATATCACACACTGTTTCATGCAAGACCAGAACTTTCTGTTTCTGCTGTTTAACCCTCCTCCTGCTTCTAATAACTATTAGAAGATAATAACCATTATCAAGAAATGTAAACACTGGCCCTTGTTTCCTAGAACATAGTTACTGACGTTCCCCTGACCTGGCCTGACTTAGTGTATCAGAGTTACAATATAGAAATGTTGAAAAATTAAGTATGTGTGGACAAGACAATGTAAAACTCTTGTTCTCCATAGGGGATCTTAGTTTTCCAGGAGAATACTCTTATTGTCATCAGCTGCAATGGCCCTGCATGGCTTGAGTTTCATATCAAGCTACTCACGATCCATACTGCAAGCAAAACCCGGCTTCTGTGCTTTCCTCAAGGTTAGAGGCCCTTCACACCTTGTTTTCTTTCTCTCACGGCACGTCAGGCAGAGCATAGAGGAGTGAAAAAGCTCCATTGCAGCTTCCAGATGGGGCCTACTTGTGGTTTTGCTAACGAACATGTATTTACCTGCCTTCCCTTACCTACTTTTATAGCTGAACATTGCTCTTCATCATATGCTCTCGCTGAAGAGTTACCGAGTAGTTTGTTGATTGGGTGAAAAGGACTAATGAGCTAATATCAAACAGAAATGCTCCGTTTATCCATACAGTATTGTCCCGATTCCAAATAGTCACTGAATAGGGGCACGGAAATGGTAGTGCGGATGCAGCTCGTTTTAGTGTCACTAGAAAGATTGAACCTTTCTGTCATAGAAACAAGGAATTTACAGCTGCTCTCAAGCTGTAAATAAACTAGGATCAGGAACGAGCGGAGTTGTCTTAGAAAGTCCACAACAACCTGCCTCCAAAGTGGTCGTGTTTGCAGAAGACTTCCCTTGTGCATGACCCCAAAGCCCCTGCCTTTCCTGAGGAAGGATACTCTTCCTTATTGGAGCTGAGAAAAAATGGCACAAGTTCTTAAAATTCAGCCCATCCTGCAATTTTATGGCAATATTTCATAACTCTGACTTTTCATATCCCAAGAAGGTCACCAAGATGAGGAAATTGTGAAGAGGCAAGTATGGGAGGTTGCAAAAAGGACCTTGTCGTGATTTATTTATGCAGAACTGTTATCCGAAGCTTTATTTAATTTACTTAGGGAAAAAAAGTCTCTGTATTTTAGATTTTACAAGTATTTTTTTTTTTCTTCTGATGGATGTTTCTGGATTCTTTTTGATCTGGACCTCAGACACAAGTAACACTGAAGAAGAAACACCTCTCTTGTCTCCTACCTCAGGGCAGAGGCCAAGGAGTGATTTTCTTGCTCTAGACAAGGAGAGTTTTCTCTCTGCTGTCTTTGGCATCAGCAATAGACTTACAGTTCCTGTGAATTTTTACTACTTACGAATATCACCTCTCCACTGTCCATACTTGGTTCATGTGCAAATAACTTGTGGCTGAACAACTGAAAGATTTCCTTTAATCAGGTTATTATTTGGAGGTAGGGGAACGCTTTTGAAGAGCAGGAAGGCTGGACATGCAGCTAGCCCAGCAAACTGGTTCCCCACATTTGAAGCGAGGTTGCTCCCCACTGAGGACAGGCCCCCTTGGCTGGCCGGCCTGAAGGGACAAGTGGCCTCTGAGGCTCCCGGTAAGGAGCCCTTTATTTTTATAAGGGCTTTTTCCACTTCAGATTTTAGAGAGTGAGATAGATCTTTAGAGAACTTTCCCTCCTTCCTTCCACCTTTTACCCACTTATGGTAGCTTCCACCCTGAGACAACCTATAGAAAATATTTCCAAAATTCAAACCAGCCTGGCCTGAAGTACCAAAAGAAGGGAGGAAAGCTATATCGAAGCAAAAGAAACAGCATGCACCATACAGCTGATACTAAACTAAAATTTTATTTCTATTTTCTTTCTCCTTTTGGCAAGACTATGTGTCGGGATGTGAGCATCACCTCCACAGGTAGGTGTCCTTCCCCTTTTTTTTTTGCCTGTCTTCAATCCCTGATTTTTCATTTCAGGTTTCCGTCGTCATCTTTTCCCTCCTGCCTTAGCTAAAGTCACACAGCTGTGCTCACTGAGGATATGAATTCTCTCAAGAAACCACCTTTGTAGGCTTTCTAAATCCATCTGAGATTGTAGTGACTTGGATAAACAGTATGGATCTGTTTTTCCTGCGCTCCCTTCACATCCTCTTTTCAAATAAGCATCACTTAGGCTGAGGGCTTTCAGCTCTCTTGTTCTAGTTTAATGACTGTGCGTTGGCACAGCGTGGTGTTAGCTGGGGGTATCAATCTGAATCTCACTCACCTAAAAAGGCAGGGCACATTTTTTATAACTCTTTCTAGACTGCATGTCTGCTTAAATCAGATATGATTTAATAGAGTTTTTAAAGGCAGCCTGTCATCTGTCTTCCCTGCGTACAAGGAGCAGCACATTTACATGTTGCACGTTTTGGAAAGCCTTTCTTTGTTCCCAAAAGCTCCTGCCCGAGCATCCGTTTCAGTGCTCCTCCTCTTATGGAAATCTTTAAGCCTCTCTCCTTTGTATGGAGAGCTTAAAGTTTGTCTGCTACTTTCTGCTTTGCTTCTTATCAGGTCTGGGAGCAGTGTATTACACAGGCGCCTCATGCATGGGGGGATTTCGGAAATATTAGCCTGCTCCTGAATCCGGCATGTTCCCGGCATCCTCCTTCCCTCTGCCATCCATCCTCGGCTGCCGCCCTCGCACAGCCTCTTCCAATGCTGTTTTTTTCTCCTTTTGTTGTTTTCTATCCTAGAGCAGGAGGGAAGTCAATCAGCTTCAATCAGTGCTGACACTGGGAAACACAAAAGCACTACATCAAAACAGGAGCAGTTGAGGGCAAGGTTGTTTTATGAATACACGAATAATAAACTCCAGCTGTGTCCTGCCAGTGGCTACATCAGCCAGACAATCTGTTTTGTTGGTGTGTCTGTGAGTTTGGGGATTTTTTTGTGTGTTTGTGTGTACCTTACATGGCTGGATTGAAGAGTTTGCCTGTAGAAAGGGATCCATCATTGAGGTGGAAGAACTGAGATGTAAGAAGTATCAAGAGAAGCACCTCCAATAATTAAGTGAATGGCAAATACCTCTTTCTGGGCAAAAAACTTCAAAAACAAGCCCCTACACACATCCCTTGAGGAAAGCAAGAGAGCTGGCACCAGAGCTAGAATGATCTGCTGCTTCTGGACGAAAGCTGATAAGGATACCCATCTGCCTCTTCATCCGAGCAATTTTTCTGGAGAATGACCGGATAGTAGTTTGTAAACTATGGTGTGCTGGGTCTCAGGGGCTCGAGAGCTGTGATCAGGGAGTTGAAGGTTGCTGCCGGGCTGTGTTCCCTTTCTGGAAGGGTGCGTGTGCTCTTCTGAGTGTCTACAGCCTAAAAGGCAGAACCATTGCCGTTGTAGTTCAGTGCTCATCTTGATGACTGTAGCTCGCAGGCATAACATATAGAAACCCACTGAAATAATGAAATAATAAGTGTTATGCATGAGCATAACACTTATTTTTATTTTTATTTTTTTTACATAGGAAAAAAAAAAAAAGGATGTTTAGGTTGAAGACAGAATATGCATGTACCTGTACAAAAAAAAATCAAGAAAGAATAAAACAGGGAGGAGAAAGCTCAGTAAACTCTTAGCTGAAGAATAACTGGATGGATTAGAAAACTCCTGAAAGCAGCTTCATGAAATTTTGGGTTGTATGGGCTTCTCTAAAGTTTTTTTACCTAACTAAGCAGAAGAAATTGAACACCAGAAATATATATGTTGTTCTGTTCAAAGGAAAGAGGGTGCTGCAGGGTGGTGATTACTATTCTGAAAGGTGCTTGCTGGAAGAAAATCAGGGAGGAGATGCTAAAATTATCTTAATGTCCCTGTTATGGCTCACGACCAACCTCTTGCTCTTCTGTATTGAGAGCTAATTTCATATCTTCACAGTTTACAGGACATGGGAAGACTGCATCAAATTTGTTGATATATGTAAATATTCTAAATAATGCCAACATCCTTGAAATTATTTACCTTGGTGCATATTTTAAAGGTACTTCAGAGAGATATCTGATTGTAAACAATTTCTAATATGCTTGCTTAGTAAAATCCTGGAAAAATTAGTTCTTGGTATGATTTCCAGTACTTTCAGGTTGACCTATTCCTCAGTTCCTTCCTACTACAACAACTTTTTCCATATTTCTTTACGGAAATGAAGCATATGCTGCTGTATTCTTTATGAACTATGTAATATTTTCTTCTACAATCTGTACTTAATGATTTTTGGGGGGCTTTTGAGTTTTGTTTCTCCAGTTGGAAATATCCTTTATATAAGAATGGGATGGCTTCACTCCAATTTTTTTAATGTATGCTTATAACACATATTATACATGTGAAATAACATAAAAATAGGTTTTAATATATCAATAATATATACAAAATAGATTTATTTAAAAGATGCAAGTAGCCTGAGCTTGACTTTCTCTTGTTTAGTGTTGATAGCTCCAGTTTTGGATACAGATTATTAAGACTGGTGATACAGATTGCAGTGTTGGTTAGAGATTCAGCCTAGTGTAGGCTTCAAAGAGAAGCCTAACAGAGCCCTGATGTCTAAGGCCTGCTCAGGCTCAGGAGGGGGTTCTGCTTCTTCATCGCTCTTCTTCAGGCCATCTCTGACCTGATCTGGTTGCTGCATGGTCAGGTCCTTCTTGAAGGTCCTTCTTGAAGGCTCCGTGTCACAGAGTCCCATAGCTATTCATATAGCTTTGATAGAAAGGCAATAAGGCAGTGCCTGGTGTGGTGGTTTTAAATCTGCCAGTTCTATTACTGCATATAGGGGTTGTTACAATAAAAAGAAAAAAAAAAAAAAAAAAAAAAAAAAAAAAAAAAAAAAAAAAAAAAAAACCCTGACATCTGACTACCTTCAGCCATGATGAAAATAATGATATTAGACATTATTGCTATCTCCTGGGATGCCATATAGTTTAAATACTACATAAATGCAAGGAGTCTTGCAAGTGATAGGAGTGATAATCGCTCTCTTGCTCTGTTTTGCCTAAAATATCTATGTAATGATAATGCTGAAAATGCTGATGGATAAATGATCACATTATTGCATTGCCCCCCCTTCCCAAAAGCTTTTAAATCTAAAGTCACCCTCTGTGCTATTTTCTTTATTTAGAGTAAAATAGAGTGCTGTATCAAAGAAGGTGACATGAGCAGTTATTGTCAGTATTAACTTCACTTTATCCACAGCAAAATTTGGCTAGAGATTTCATTGCTGCTGAAAAGGATGAAAACAAACATCATGATAATCTCTAGCTTTCATAGCATCATTCATCCAGAAGCTTTCGCAGTAGTTTGCTATAATACATTGACTCTCTCCAGTTATTCTTGTCATTTAAAGTAAGCAATAGAGCTGGATAAACGTTTTTTAATCCTTTATTTTTAACAAAAAAAAAAAAAGTAGTTGAGAAGTATTCATGAAAATACTTATTTCCCTTGGAGGTTTTTGGATATTCTAGAGAAACAGATCACAGCAGCCTCTTCAGAAGGAGATACCAAAAAAAGAGTTTTACGTGAACATTTCTGTACTATGTTTAATAAGTAATAACATGTAATTTTTTATTACAAATGGATGAAGAAAGAGGGAGCTAGATAATCTTTTTTTTATGACATGTTTATTTGTCTGTGTTGTTTACACACAGAAGTTTTTATTGCTATGTTATTTTGTGTTTATATATTGTGAAAGGGATATTCTCAGGGTAGAAGTGCTGCCCAAATCAGGAGCAGATCTCAAAGCCATCACTTTGCTTCCCAGGCTGAAGCTACCAGTCATTTATTTCTCACTTCTTGTATCAGCAGTAAAACATTCACAGTGATTATCAGTTGTGACAGATCTCTCCTGTTCTGGCAGACAACAGGGATTTTGCTCTTTCAAAAATTATAGAAGCGATTGGGTGAAAATGAAGAAAAAAAGTTGCAGTAAGAGTTAAGGTGCATTGAAATTAATTCTTGACCAGTTTCCTCTCCATAAACTCTCTAAAATAATTATCCATAAATTCCTGAAAACTCCATTCTGTTACCAAAAAAAAAGTAAAAAAAAAAATTATCGTTTATCGAATGTAAAATCAGCTTGGGGAGACTCTGCATTCATTCTGGTTAACGGAACTCCACAGCTGCAAAGCACAGGAAAAGGTAAAAGCTTCTTGGCTTGTTTAAATTAGTTCTAAATTTACTGAAGAAATTTACTATATCATATACAAATGTGACCTTCATAAATGGGGTTATTCAAAGGTGCATATGCTTAGGACCGTGTGAGATTAAATATCAGGGTAAATAGCTGAATTAAGAATACCGAATTGCTCTTTCCTGTGAAATGTCTGAAATTCGAAATGCTTGAAATTTGGAGATTTCATGAACTTATAAACAAATTAATCTCGTGACATACAAGTCCTGGACAGCAGGAAATATATGCAGTGAGGTACATACAGAATCATGATGTGGGATCCTGTGCTAAAAGGGATCGCGTATAATTATAAAACTTGCCTTTGGCACAAACAAAAAAGCTCTTTGCAAAGAGCAGCTGCAGGACATGATTTATTAGGAGGAATTTCTTCTCATGAGCAAAATATTAATATCTAATTCATTATAAAATAATGTCTCTTTATTAAATTAAAGCACTAAATGTCTTAAAACAGCTCTGAGGTGTGCAGAGACTTCACGGTTCAGATACTCTGATCAGTTGGATTTCAGCCTGAAACTTGAACCATGGCTATGAGATTTGGTATGAAGAAAAAAATGTCTGATGTGGTAACTTGGAAGTACTGAAAAAATCCCTGAATTCCCCAGGAGTGGTGGGTACTGGGAGGTCCTGCTGCTGCTGACCCAAATTCAATGATTTGGGGGGGCTTCCTCACTGCCTGTTGCTGCAAATCTGGGAGCAGAATTTGTGCAACCTGCAGTAAAATGCACATTTACACTTGGGCATAGCTGAATTCATTGGGTGTATTACCATTTTATAATATGAGTATTGACCATAGAATAAACCACAGCACTCCTGTAATGCAAATGTTAAAATTGTGAGCATAGCATTCCATAAAATATAATTGATTTTAAACACTAGTAACTATATAATAGTCATGATAGTATTTTAAAGTCTACCGCAGATATTCTTGTCTGCGGGCAGTGAGAAAGGCCTAATTAAAATGAAATGTAATGGTGTTCGACCAGCATGTGATTTGATATATTATAAATTCATTCCCATATTAACTGAGTATACCCTTTTTGTGTGTGTGTGTCTGTGTGTGTGATCTCAGGCTTAATAATAAGAAAGAGAGCAGGGAAAAAAATGAAGGTAATTTATTTGGTCTTTCTACGGTACTGATATTTTTCACATTAATGAGCACCTAAAATGTAAATTATACAGTGAGCTTAAAAAAATAGAAAAAAAGATGTTTGAGAGGCTTTTTTTTTCTTGTTTTTCACATTGAAATTTGTTGTGATAACGATAAAAGTCTTGGCCACGCAAAGCTTTGCCCAGGAGTACGAGGTGTTGTGAGGTATCTTAAAACATTGAGCATTGCTGTTTGCCTTGATTTACGGCTAAAAGTTATGAACTATTTTGTGACTTAAGGACATGATTTAAACTGAATCAAGAAGAATTTTAAACGTTTTCTGATGTACTTTCTCAGAATAACAGTGCTATCTTGGACCTTGGCCTGGGCATCTTCTACTATGTGCTTGAAGAGCAGACTAGATCTCAGGGACGTTCCCGTGCCACTGCTAACATCTAGGGTGCAATTAGTTGATGGTTCATAAAGGGCTTTGAAGTGAAAGGAATGAAATTGTGGCAATGATTATCTTTATGCAGTTATTTCATCTCAGAAAGCAAAGATTTGCTTATAGCTTCTGCATTTTTTCCTCTGTCTGTAGTTCAGACTAAGCCTCAGCTCCACCTGGTGGCACTTTCTCCTGATTCCTTACTTACACTAATCTCTGGCTCATAAAGAGAAAATGATGTCAGCAAATAAAATATTTCTTAAAAAACTGCTTCCCAGCAGAAATGCTTCAGTTGTTCCCTAACGCCCTGTTGAGCCACCTCTAAGGAAGGGTGAACAAGCTCCATCATGCATGTTGACCTCCTCTCATTTTTCCACTGTAAAGAAGGTCTTGATGCAATCCTGTTTCTGAAGAACATCCCCTACAGCTTTGATAAACGGCTCTTTCTTTCCACATGCTTTTGCTTCCAACTGCTAAAATTCATGTAATAAAATGTCCTTGCATCTCCCTTTAGCTTGGAGGCAATGCATATCTCTTATTATTTGCTTGTAGTCTTAACTGTTCCCCTCCCACAGCTACTAAAGAGAAATCAAATGAAAATAACAAGTATATTGATATGATTAGTGAAAATGGTTGCTGTAAGAAACCTGCACAATTTTGCAGCCCATTCAATCATCTCAGCAGCTCTTTTTTGCTGTTTTGTTCTATATTGGACATGATCCATCTCATGTAACACATCTCCTTCCTTAATTGCATGGTACTTCCAGGACTAGCGCATTGTATCGAGAAAATAAACCACTGTTTTAAGCTAAAAATGGTGGGGATATAGCCACGATTACATAATGTGTGTGTGTAATATATATATATATATATATATATTACACACACACGCACACACACACATGTATAGTCAGGAAAGGGGGTTCAGGGTATGTATTCAAAGTATATCTTCAGCCTTGCAAACATGAAGGAAATAAGGACTGTACATATCATAGCTCATGCTCTAAGATTCCCACTTTTTAAGTGGACTTGGAGATACACCAGTTAATTGGGAAACTGTCTCTACCTCTAATCTCTGCCTCATGAATACAATAACAAGGAAGCACTAAAGAAAGGAGCAAAATAATTGATGAAAACATTTTTGCTGTGTTCTTATGCTAAAAAAAAAGAAAAAACATAATCCTTCTTTAAATTAGTCTTAGTGCTCTGTTATTCAGGTTTCTGCCTGTTCTCATTAACCAAGCCTATCTAGATGAGAAATTTTGTAGCAGAATTTGCTCCATTTCTTACCAAGTCTCACTCTTCATCTCTTCCTCTCATGCCTTTGCTTGCTCATGCTGTAGTCATGGTTTTCTTGCTGATGAGTTGATGTTTCACGCAGCCATGGTAGGTGCAATTATTTTTTTTTGTGGAGCAAACACCTAATCAGCACTTTGAGGGGCATTTGCAGTGCTGGGGTTAGCTAATTACCTGCCAGCGCTTTGATGGTCTCTGTGTTGGGTCATGCACTTTATCCCTGGCTCCTTGCAAGCAACGAGTTGAAGGGAAAATCAATCCTGTTGTGTTTTCCTAGCAGCTTTGGTTAAATGTAGCGAGCATGAACATTTTTCCACTCAATGGTTTGAAGTATTATTGCACTCCTGTTCTTTGAATCTTATGTGTATACATGCATGAGTTCATATATGCACATAGGAACATGTGTGTTCATGTATGTAGGCAAGCAGACACACAGCTCTCTAGGCTTTTTTCCACAAGACTTGCAAGCTGTTTTGAACCTTTGCAAGGTGAGTATCACTGGTAAGCATTGAATTGCTATAGGAAAGGCATTTCCTTCAGGAATGCCTGCAGCAAGCACTCGTAGAAAGCAGAAAATGGATAGAAAATCTCTGAGCATGATCAATGTACTAATTTCCAGCATGAATGAACTCTCCCGAGTTCTTCAAATGGATGCATATTTATCTTCCAACTAAATCAATATCTGTGCTGCAGAAAACTAT
>VZSV01000054.1:3605986-3658169 GCA_013398735.1 Nothocercus julius | reverse complement strand
CTGGCTTTCAATTACTCTCTTTTTTTGGTTGATTTCATACTGAGAACAGATATTTTTTTCCCCTCATTGTTGACATAAGCTATGAAGCTCTATCAAGGTAAACATGGTTTTGAATGAGTCCTGAAATGCTAAAGGTCCCAGCATATTTTTCAGCGCTGTGCCAGGTACCGATAGCTGGGACTCCTGTGTTAATGCATTTCACGCTGTGCCTTACTTTTGTTCACAAATCCTTTTTTTTGTTATCACCTTTGTGCTGCTGTCTGCTCCAGTCTCTGGATGAAAGCTGGGAATTGAAACATGGTGTTTATTCAGTGGGATATTGATACGTTTGGACAGTTTATCCATGGGTGGCTAACTTTGTTGATGCCATTTGATGAGTACACAAGCACTGATCGCACTTCCTTTGCACTGTCTCACTTGGAAGAAGTACTAGAACTTAAATTATGGCTTGTTTGCTTTTGGTAGACCCTAAGTATAAATCTCACCATTTCAGATTTTAAAAAAGTCATAATACAAACGCAGGTACAACCTATGGCATAATGTTCTTCAAAGTTTCAAATGAGATCACATGTGAAAGTTCTTTGCAGGTTATTCCTAAAGTTTGGGGACCAACACACGAAACTGCATCTCTCTTCAGTCTAGTACTGCGTGTGCCTGGGGAGTTGGTTGCAAGCCAACTCATTGCCAAGTTGTTCGTGCAAAAGCAGAGTCCTCAAAAGCTGAGGGCTGCTAGGGTTGAGTTCAATAATAGAGTTTTGTCACCATATGCAGTATGCATCGTTACAATGAAAGCAAAGCAAAAAACCCCAAACTCTCAAAAAACAAATGCTCGATTTTGGTCTTCTGAGCAGATAGGACTTGTATTACTCAAAAGTGCTATTACAAGTTGGGAACAGCCTCCTCCTTTGAGGATAAGTGTCTGTAGGCTGTTGTTGGAGAAGGAAGGACTGGGAATGAAAGTGGGAGACTGGGCAAATCTTCTCGGGGGCGACATGAGGAGGAGGCTTCTTGGGACCCGACTTGCTGTGGATGATACAGCCTTTGAATTCAGAGGTCTGCAAAGAGCAACTGAATCCCTGCTGACAGCCATGACCTGAATTGCAAAATTCTCCAAAACCCTTGATTCAGCACCTCAGATGAAGTTTCTAATATTTCTATTGCTTTTGTTGCTACTTGGTCACCTGCGCAGAATTTCTTATCCAAGGAGATGCTGCTTTGGCATTTTACTTTAGATTGCTTTTGCCCCTTGTCTCTGTAGCATCTCACTGGCAACAAGACAGAATATAAAACTGTGGTTATTTATTCGTTGGAAGAATTGCTGGTACTATCGCTGCTTTTATTCCCACCGGTTATAAGGTTAAACTGTAATATTTTCAAATTAACTATTATATAATAAATACATACATAGGCACATTCATATACATAATTGCAATAATAACAAGTGTAAGCAACATGGGGAATTACAGGTTTTCTCTTAGAAAAACTGCATCATATTTGGTTATATATATAATATATATATAGTCTTAATTGATTATATATAATCAAATATGATGCAGTTTTTCTCAGAGAAAGAATATATAACTAAGCTATATATATATATATATATAGAGAGAGAGAGAGAGAGAGAGAGATATCCAAGAGACTTATTTTTTTTTTTTCAGTGTTTTTATATAGGTGTGTGTTTAAAATATATATATACAACTACAAATGTAATAAAAAGCCTGGCCTGGGTGATCAAGTGTCTCCAGTTATCTTTTTTTCCTTTCCTTGTAGAAAGAACTGGGAAGACTAATGGAGCCAGGTAGATGTCCAAAGTCAAGAGAAACCCTGTCAAAGGTTGGTTTTGTTATTTGTTGTTAAACACCATTAAGTTATGTTACATGTTTCCCATTATTTTTCAATATAAAGAACTTCTGTAGTTGCCATTGTGTCGATGTTTGTAATGGAAACATTAAGACTGGTATTAAGGGAGATTGAGGGGAGTGTGTGGGTGCAGAAGCACCGTAAGGAGCAGCAGTCCTGTTTTAAAATAAGAACACCTGTAGGCTATGCAGCCCCTTGCTACACACTTGTCATGGCGTTGTGACATTAATTGCTGCAAAGTGCAGTCTGTGAAAAAATCTCAGGACCCTTGTTCTTAGTCTAGCATACAATTAAACTGGGAATTTTTTGATCATTTGATTCCTGCAATTTAAGCTTTCAAGCCTTTCAAGTTTGTGAGCAGTTTCTCTGAGAATAAGGCTGCAGATCCCCGTAGACACTAGAGACTCATAGTAAATTGGTATCGCTCTGAAAGTCTGTTCTAGGTGAGAAATAAATTGAGTTCAAAATGTTTCCTTGTCAGGACACCGCTTCAGAAATAACCTGATCTTGCAATCTCAGCTCTGCTCCGACTTCTAAAACTTGTTATATCGATAGAGTTCACCTAGTTCTGTCATTTAAATGTTGTCATTAGGTTGTGATAGATGGGAAAAGACTCTTAATACACCATTCCTGTTTGTTTGTTTGTTTAAACAGAAATTTTGTTGCTTCATCTCATTTCTCATTATACTTGAAAGGTTTTTGTGTTTAATTATTGGATAGTGAAGATAAGTAGGGATCCTTATTTAGTTATTTTTGTTCTTGGGCAGTTGTCCCTACGGTTTATCTCTCAGTCAAAGGAAACTGAGATTAAACCATGTAATGAATTGTGCATATATCAAATGTGGGTTTCAGTTTCTGATAAAGGACATTTTATTTATTTATTATTTAGCTAGCATACATGCCTTTGACTAAGTTAAGAAAAAAATACCTAGATATTTTAATCAAGGTTTCTCAGGGATAATTAACTGAAGAGCTTGCAAGTTGTGTACAAAGTTTTGTTATTAGAAGGGAGAAAATAGTCTCCTACACGGAGGTTGGCTAATATGATTCTTTTAGCTTGGGAGGATTTAAGATGGCAGTATCTGTCCCACTGAGAAAAAAGAACTAAAGAAAATTTTGCAATGGATCCTTTTCCTAATAATAAGAAATTGTCTTTAAAAAAAAACAATATAAAAAGTATTACATTTTTTTTTTCCTTATTAAAACAGTATTTTGCTGCACTTCAAGTTTGGTGTAATGCAATATAAACAAAAGTTCTTCATTAAAGGGAAAATCTGAGCAGCAATTTTGGTAGTAATTACTTGGACAAAGCCACTTTCCTTAAATGGCAGAGAAATCTCACAAATTCAGCACCAGAATTTCTTTTGAGAAACCAAACTTTCTGAAAGCAGGAGGAGATAGGTCATTAGCAGTAAAATGATCTGTTCAGTTATCAATTCCTTTCCACAACTTCTCCCCTTCTGGGAACTCATCCTTTATAGAAAACAAGACAATATGGTTCATCTGGATTGAAATAAGTATCCTCAAGCACTTTGTAGAAATTTTGTATATGTGATGCACTACCCACCATAACATGCAAAAAACTCTTCCCCCTTCCAACCAAAGACCTGGAACTATCTCAAAAATACCAGTAAATTTATGGCAACCAAAAAGAGAGGCATTTTTTTTTCCATGGCAGTCATCATATATATAAAAAATCCATGCTTCAAGACTTCCAGTTATTATGTGTGTAAAATATGGGGGATTCAAAGAGCTGTAGAGAGTGCTCTGTGGCTGGGCAATGCATGGGTTCCCTAAGATCTTCTGACCAAGATCTGGGCTTTACTGCAAAAAGTCTGGGTATGTCGCACTCAAATTGCTGGCGCCTTGTTACATTGGGAGCGTTACGCTGATTTATATTTGCTGAGATTCTTATCTCAAAATTCAGACCATAGCTGAAGAAAGATAATTCTAATGTCTATAGAGTCTTTATTATTATTATTGCCAACTTTCATCTCCCTTGGAGTTTCCCAAGTCTTTGGAGAGCTCTCCAAATGCATCTCTTTGAGGTCTTTCTGAAGTGACTGCATGTGCCTACTATTGCCCATGAGCATCTGTCAAGGTCTTGGCTGACACTTCACTTAGCGGAGCCACAGATAAACTTTTTTGTGTGTACTCAGACTCTTTTAAGTTGTGGAGCTTAGAAGATCCTGCGATGCCTCCCTCCTCATTAGTGCTGCTCTATTCCTAGCGTCGCACTTCACCTCTATCCCTTTGATAAAATTCTCCAGCTGGGTCCTGAATCTCCTTCATCACCAGGCTCTTAGAATAAATGGAGAAATTCCTTGTATTGATGAATTTATCCTCCTGGCAAATTGATGTAATTACGTTGTTCGCTGTATAGAGGCAGAGTGTTTTTATACCTGTTATCCAGAAGCTAGTACATATTCCTCTGGAGAAACTCTAATTTTCTGCTAAGATGTATTGCCGTTTTTTTAGGCATTCTTTTCACTTTCAGTCAAATGAGTATAATTCATCCTCATAACAAAGCACAAATCTAGGGTAGAAGCAGCAAGAGGTTTTCCTCAGCTTTTCAAAGGAAGTTCCTTCCACAGGATTCACAGCTGCTGGAGTAAACAAATTCCCAGTTTCTGATATTGGGCAATAGATTAAGACAGGAATTGGAAATACCACAGGGCAAGTCTTTGGGAATTTTTTTTAATTTCCCAAATTTTAAAGATTTGCCTCTATTTCACTCTGTTACATAGCAATGAGGAAAAAAAAAAAAAAAACCACTACTGCTATTGGCTTTGTAAATCCGACCCCAAACACTTTCTATACTAATTGAGAGTTCCCTCAATTAGTCTACTCCCAAGTTCCTGAGGGAGTATTTGAGCTGCCAGAGAGGGAGGTCAGGTTTGCAGGGAAGTTCAACTTTCATTTTTGATATTAGGATGCACTTAGTTCACCTACAAAAAGCACAAAATTCTCAGCTTCATTCAGATTTGCTACCATTTTAACGAAACGGGAGACAAATTTGCCTTTTAGTTTCTCTCCTCACCCAGAAGATTTGTGGAAGGGATCCAGGGAGAGAGGGCAGCTGGTGCTTAGCCTGTTATTCATCATCTTTAAGGCAGGCTAACAGACTTCCAGCTGAAGACTTGTTTGTAGGCTGACAAACTCCATTCCACGGTTTTCTTACAGAAATAAATACAACAGTCAACTCTACGGCCTGACTTCTCCACATGATTTGCCACTGCTTTAAATGTTATATAGGAGACCAGACTACAGGTATGTGATTTTGATAGGCTCTTTGCTACTCTGCATGAAATACCAGTCTGGGAAAAAGAAATAACCTGGTTTGTGCTAGCATCACTAGAAGAGTCTTGTCCGAGAGCAATACTCTTGTTCTGTAGCCAAAGGCTGGGTCGCTTAACACAGTATAAGTGCAGTATTTAGGATATAATTAATATTAGCTTTCCTTGAACTTAAATATAGCCATACTGTGGCCAACAAGAGTAAGTATTTTGTGGCACATAGATCAACAGGATACACCCATCAGTGCTAACTCTATGGCACTAGCACCATGGCAGTGTATACGTACAGTTAATTGAGGATATAAATGTTAAGAACTAACAGCTTTTTTATATAAGTAGCGACAATGATTCACAGAGTGTGTTGTTAATGAATTTAATAAAGTTTTATATTCAGTTGCAGTGGTTTCACATAATGTTTCTTCAAACACTAAAGCAAATTAAATACACCCTAAGACTCTTCTGTACCACTCTAAAAAAGCAAATTAAAAACACCCTAAGACTCCTCTATACTGCTTTACAGAGAACTGGTTTGTGGTGCGTTGTATGTATGTCCTGTTCAGTGGATGAAAGAAAAAGGATTTAAAGGAAAATATGACACATGGTATATTGTGGTCACTTTGTCTTCTTAATTTGACTTCAGGTTGAGGAAAAAACTAAGAACTGTTGTTGAGTTTTGGGTTTTTTTTTTTTACTTTCTTAAATGTTGCACTTCCTTACATATATGTAGTAAATCAGCATGCTTTAATAATTCAGCGAAGTGACATACTTACTGTCATTCTTTTTAGAGCTTAGCCAGATGGCATTACAAAAAAAAAAAATGTGCAAAGCCAGTTAATATTACACCTGACAACTTTCCACACTTGTCAAAAGGACAAATTGATATTTTTTGTTCAGGCAGGGTTTGCAGAAAAAAGCATCCTTAACCATTTTAGTGTAGATCTGGAATAAATCTGGACAATATTGAACTTTTGAACAATCTTGAAGTTTACTTGAACTTTCTTAAAATAGGGTCTTGGGCTACTGTTACCTTTCCAAAGCTATCTATGCATTTTATATAAGACTTTTGCAACTGCATATACATACATATATCCTGCCTATTTATAATCCCCTCTGCCTAACTGCTTTAGCAAGCCCTTCTCTCTTGGATGTCTCCTGCATGTGGCCACATGAATCTTTCTCTGCCCTTTAGGTGGTTATCTCGCTCACATACTCATGTAAAATGCCTTTGCATCACATCTGGGTATGCACACTGCTTTAATATGCCTGATTTTGGCTGTGTTTACATGAAGCTAAAGTTAATTATACCCTAATTAGAGCATTTAAAATGTATTAGAGCACTTAACTTGTATCAGGTGTTACAGGCTTCTGTTGTTTTGTTTTGTTTTGTTCTTGCAGGACTATGTAACAGAAGAATTTGCTCTGGTTTACAACATTTTTGAACTGAAAGGGAAAGGGAAGCCTCTCCTTCTGATAACCTCTCTGAAGAGCACTGAGTAAGTTTAAAGAAATATAAAATCTGTTTAAAAGTATACTATGGACCTATCTTTGTGTATGTGTCTGTAGTGGGGAGTATAATATAATAATAATGGCTCCAACGAGAAATTTGAGAAGCAATTAATAAACAGTCCTCGCAGACAAGCTATTTAAAAAATAGTATACATTTTAACAAAGTTTGGTGCACAGATTCTCTCAGCTGCCTGAAAAATATTTCTAAAGGGACACTTTTTTACTGAGGAGCTGACATAAGATCAGCAAATTGTGTATGTTGGAGAAATTGATACAGGAACAATTCTTCCCGCTCTCTCTCTCTCTCTTTATATTGAAGTCAGCAGCAAGAATAAAACTTAAGCACTCAGAGAGTTAGAGCCTGATAACCTTTGAACTTTCAGGTGTCAAAAATTCCAGAGGGAGACAAGTCATGAAAGTCAGTATTGAATTTCAGGCCGGTTTAAGGCTGGTTCGTACTACCTCACTCCTCTTATTCAGTGCTTTCTATCAGCAGAGGTCAGTCTCTCTACCCTCATTTTGCTGATGAAAAATGATGAGGCACAGAGAGATAGAAGTGACTTGTCTAAACTCATCTGGCAGGTGCAGGTAGGTTTGGAGCCTGAGTTCATAAGGTCCAGTGTTGCCAATTTGTTGAAGCAACCTAGCCAGGACTTGGATGCAATACCCACGAGTTTCTTACACCCGTATTCCTACTCATGGAGAAGGAAACACACTTTGTTCAAAGGCAAGGATGAATTGTGAGTTTAATTAAAGACTTAACAGTCTAATCAGGACTTATCTGGGAGGAGTATGGCTTCTTTTTGTTTGCTATAGTATTGTTTTGGGGTCATTTTTGTATTTTTGCTAACATGTCCTTACATGCTCCAACGTGCCTTTATAATTTTGCTAACCTTTTTCTGCTGTTGCTGATCTGCAAGTCCTTGTTACATCTGGATTTATTCTACCTTAACGTGGAGTGTGTTTGGACATGTGTTTGAGGCTTGTTGTCTGCTACCCCACCTCCCAGCGCTGGATTCCCTGGTGGCTGGTACTCATCCAGCATCATCCTGTGTCTGTACTCTCAAGGCTTCGGCTGTCCTCCCACGCATGCAGTTCCCTCTGCTAGATCTTATTCTGGTGCCCCACATACCTCATTCTGCACCGAGTAACATCTTGTTATTAAAGCCGAACAGTTGCAATAACACGGTAAGCGCCACCCAGCACTGGAGCACAAAGCTAGGGGAAGGAAGAGCAGGGAGCAGGCACCTGGTGATTAGACAGTTGCTGTTGTTGCTCAGAAAGCTAAAACAGATTTCTGGGCAGGCCAGAGCAAGATCAGAGGTCTCTGCTGTTAGCTAAGCACAGCCTGAGGTCTACTACAAGAATTCGCTACGCTGCGGGCTGCAAGGCTGCACCAGACCCAGGCCTGTGGAGCTCACTTAACGAGATGAAGATGAGAGTCTGCAAAAGCATGTGAGCCATAAAACAGAAGAGCGTACTATCTAACGTGGGCTCTAGGTGCAAGGGAGAGATCTGCAGAGACAGGATGAAGCTGTGTTGTCCCTGTCATCACTTAGTACCACCCGTAGCGTTCAAGCAGGAAGCGCGAATGAGGGTCCTGATGGCAGTGCAAAGCAGTCCAGTGGCACTGTGACTTGGGACAACAAATTCGTAAATGCCAGGCTTACACTTACAGCCCGTTATTGATATGGTACCTCTGTGAAGTCATAACGTTCACACAACTCTTCTAAGGATGCAGGGTCAACATTAGTTGCTTGATACTTTAAATCCAGCTTCAGATTTTCCATGAAAGGGCTCGTTTAGTCACAGTGCAATCCTAAGCTATTTGTGTTTCCCTGCTCTCAGTGCGTGATGGCACCATTCACAGAATTCATAAATACAGAGTTTCTGATTAGATATTCACCTGAATAATTCCTAGTGAAATGAAACGCTTTTCTGGTTTTTTTTTTCAGACCAACATATTTTCCACATGGTGGGAAAGAAAAGTCTGAAAAAAAACTCTATTTTTGAAAAGGCTCTAATTTCATTTGGCTGACACATGTAAAGTCTCAAAGGCAATTCTTATTTTACATGGTGCGTGGTACTCTGTTGAGGGTATTTACAGTATGTAAAAAGCATAATGCGTATCACAGGGAAGCTGATGATCATCTAAAAGAGAAAAACTTTTGTCTAACCTAAGTAAGATCCTTCAGATCTATTAGCCCCAAGTGCCTACAGAGTTTGGCAAGGTGTTTGCCCTCATTTAAGAGGTTTTATTTGTCCTGAAGAAACTCGTCTGTCCGCACGGCCCGGAGTCCGTTTAGTCTTGCTGCGTGTATCTGTGCTTTGGAGACTGGCCGCTGCTTTTCCAGCTCCAGGGGACGCCCTGTTCAGCTCCGAAGGGAGGGCGGCCGCGCTTACCCCAGCACGTAACCGTGCTCACAGCAGGGCACTGCTTGGAAAGCCTCAGCCTCACCTCATCAAACCTCTGCTTCCATCCATGGAAAGCTTCCCCTGCCTTTGCCTCCACGTATCTAGCGTCAATTTTCCAAGAGTTTAAGTCTTTATAGCTGCTGAATGAGGGTGTTTCTAGAAATTGTGCTTCTATTTCATCATGTTTTAAGAAAAAGACCTCAGCTGTCGGTATGAATATATAATTACTCACAATTGAAATGTATAGCAGAAGAGGGATGAAGGGAAGAAAACTTGAAGGAGAGCAAGAGTAGGAAATATTATATGGCCCTTTGTTTTCCTTTATATCCTTCCGCCCCCTCTCATTTCCTGGCTGTGTTGCCTCTAGAAAATTAAAGCCATTACTCTTTATGGCGGGTGGCAGTCTTCTGAAATGTTTTTTAATCAACATGCCCTCATGAAAATGGATGTCTTGAATGAGAACATAGCACTGTTTCTGCAACGCCACTCAGAAAGGGCGTCCTTTCCCTTTTTTTTTTTTTCCACCTTGCTTCTCAAATCTACCCAAGGCTGTTGCTGTTTGCCTTCCACTCCATGTTCCTTAAACTTTAATCCCTGTTTCTGCAGGTAAGAGTTCTGCAATATTCTGGGTGCAAACAGGATAAAATGGTGTACAATATATGTCTTCAGAACTTTCTCTTCTCCATCAGACCCTACCTTCCCTTCACACGTGATGGAAAGGCCCCTTTCAGATTTATTTTCCCAGTTGTGAAAGCTATTGTATATCAGGCAAGTGGAACTGCTTACTACTCAGATTTCTTTAATAGGAAAGGAAACTTTAAAAGAGACCCGGTCACCCATGGACAGCTGATAAAGACAGCAGAGGTTAGAAAAGAATCAAAAGCAGGGCATAACAGAATAAATCTAAAATAATGAAACAAGTAGAGGCAGATAATAGGAAGGGAAGTGAACAGAGCAGGGGAAGAATCACTCAATTCCTTTCCCCCGAAGAAAGCTGACAGTAGAATAGAAATAATCTTCTATAATGGAAAGGTGCGTTCGCATTTTTAATGCAATATAAAAGCGAAAAATCTGTCGTAAAAATAATTAGACGCCTAGAAAACATGATCTACAAGGACAGCTTGAAAGAACAGAGATCGCTTAGGCAAGGGAAGACTAAAGGGAGATGTGGGAACAGTCTTCAAATATGTAAAAGGCTGCTGCAAAAAATGGGGAAATCAGTCCTCTTTGTCTCTGGTGGGGAAGACAGGAGTACTTTGCAGCGAGAGGAGATAAAGTTACGAAAAGGACAGTGAAATCCTGGTGTAGATGGTTTAAAGGCAACATTAGTAGTAGCGTTTCCTTCCTTAAAAGCAGTTATCCAGAGGCATTATGTATATAATGACCTAGGGCACCCTGCTTGGCCCTAGGGGCATGTGTGGTCTTGTCACATCTGCCAGCTTCAAATACCACAGGGCATCTAAAAGGGCAATAGGCACCATCCAGGCAACAGGATCTCAGTCTAGATAACCCCTTGAGGTCCTTATTAGCCTTTTTTTATGATTCTGTGAGTAAAGACACTAAAAAACACATTTCTAATGCAAAATGACAGCTAGGCTATTTTGTTATGGTAAGAAAAAGACTTATTTTAGTTTCACCTGAATGAGATTTTAAGGCTTTTATTTTCTTAAGGAAATCTAATTTTTTGCTGGTCTCCAGCCTTGTTTTGCCCAAAGTCCAAACATCTTTGAAACCAGTATCTAGGTATGTAGATAATTTATGGATGCTGATGAGAATTAACCTTGGATGATGCATAAGCTGCGCTTGCCAAAGCTAAAATGTTAAAGTACCTCAAGCAGAGCATTCTTTCTTTTTCTTCTTTTTTTCCCCTATGGCTGCCAAGTTTATCTCTTTATATATTTATGCATTTCAGGATAATCAGCTTTATCGGAGGTGTTGTTAAGCCAGGAAATAGAAAAGAAACTCTTTGGCCTCAAGCTGCAGCAGAAGACTACTTAGATCAGTTTGGTGGCCAGGTTGGTAGTAGTTTAATAAATATAAAATACAGCTGTATTCCATGAGCGGGAAAAAGAAAAGATATTCTTACGATGGCAATTAAATATCATGATCGTGATATTGTTGTGCATGTCCAGCATGAATACTGTGATATTTTTCTAGTATAGCTTTAGCATATTTTGTTTAACATAAGTGAAACTAGTTACTCAAATGCAGAATATTATTGCTGCTTCAGAGTAAGCAGGCTTTTCTTTTAATCACTGTGAAATAAAACGTAGAATCCTTGACAGGATATACCGACAGCTGGCGTGTGAAAACACGAGGCATTAGTTGGGCATATTAGTTTTTATATGTCTGTTAATTCTGAAAATCTACAGTATTTTGCTTATACTTAAGTTGTCATATTTGATGAAGTTGAAGCCTACAATGATGAGTGCAGTTTTGTAGTGGTCCGGTCTGTATAGCACCAGGGTGTTAATTTGCAAGCAGAAAGGAGCTGTTTCACTTTAATCTTCATTTAACCTGATGACTGTTGAATCTCTTTTCCCCTATTTAAAAAGGAACACTACCCCTGATGTCAAAAGCCATTTGTATTATCCATAATTTTGCTCCAACGTTCATCACCCCAGAAAACGAGTAGAGAGAGGCACATGATGCTACCCTAACTTTCTCTTTAGCTGCCTGGGTCTTAAAACACAAGCAGATCAATAAAATTTTCAATGCTTTCTTTTAATAAAGTGCTATTTCTAGCTTCAGATGATGCCTGCTTTTCCATATGCACCCTCTGGTGCATATGGAATTTGTAATTCTTCAAAGAAAAAGGATAGTTAAACAAAGCTTTTTTTTTTTTTTTCTTTTTTTTTTCATTTATTACACTAGTTGCCAAGAAGCCTCCAGTGGTGTTAATTGTTATTTGCATCAATGAAAGTGAAAGTGGCTCCTAAGTTCATATCAGTCAATGACAATTTATTTAACCTGAAGAGTTCTGGCTTGATATCAGGAAACATTAATCATTTTACCGTTCCTCACAGGTTGGAATTTGTACGGTTATGTCTGTAACACTGCCTCTGGACAACCACAATTAGATTGTGTTCTGAGTAAATGCATCGAGATAGCTTTGAGGAGTTGGGAGACCTTATTTGGTAAATACCTTCTGATTTCTTCTTTGCAACAGATTCAACTCATTTTTCTGTGCTAAATGGAAATTTAAGCAATACCCTCAGGTGTTAAAGAATGTCACTGCGAGCATATGTCACAGGTTTCAATGACACTTGCAGTGGTGTCACTTATAATCAAAATACGTTTAATGAACACTTTACTCGGGGGTCTCATTTCCCAAGTGGCTAAAATAAGGTATTCAATGAAACTTGTTACAAATCAGCATAATCCATTCTTCTTCCCTTTATCTTTGGACAGTTATTTTATGGCAGATAACACGCATTTATCTGGAATCATCCCACGACTGCACCAAGACATTACAGGAGCAGAAATTAGACTTAATGTCTCAGACAGTCTTAGTGGGTGAGTAAATGAAAAGACATTTTGTGCTGACTGTTCAGAGCAGGGGGGAAAAACAAAGTGGAGGGAAAACATGAAAAACATCTGGAAGCAGCAACAGCTGAGCAATAGCTCCTCTATGTATGTGTCCATTTTGCATTCATGTGAAGGCTGTATTTTTTTTCTTTCTCTTTTGCTGCTTTTTAACAGTTTTCTGATGCTAATCCTAAAATCTTTCTCCTCTTTTATTGATCATCTGACAGCCACGGCTTTGCTCATTAGTCTTCAGAAGTATGTATTCCAGTAAAAATGCACATATATTCTCTTGCCATCACTGGCACGCGCTCATCTGATTCATTAACGCACTTTGTGGAAGGGGCCTCCTTTCATATCTGCCCTTCAGCCCTTGCAAGAGCTGCAATAATATCAGTAATATCAAAGTTTAATATGATTTCTCTTTCCTTACTGATTCCTATGTTGGCAGAATAATCCCATAAAGCAGCTTCCGTGCGTTAATGGGCCAGTGTAGACAGGTTAGCAGTGTAGTATAGGTGACCGTGCAACCTTCAGACGTCTTTGGGAATCTTTCCGAAAGGGAAGCCAGGCTCCACTGGAATTTCTGCAGGAAGAATCCTCTGAGCAGGCGCTTTCCTTTGTTTCTCTTTTGGTCTCTACCAAAATAATACAAACAATCTTTCCATAATATTCCATTCCCTTCAAGCAAGCAAGGCAAATGTTATGGATATTCTTTTCTTCTGTTATCCCACATGACAATTTTTTACATCCTTCCCATGCATTCAATGTCTTGAGTTAGGGGCTCTGTTTCCTTATGAGAGGTATTTTTATAAAATTACACAGCACTACTGGGACAAGTGTTTTCTCCCTCATCCCTTTTTAAGCCTCTATGGCTTTTGGGGGGCATGCAGAGAAGGAGTCTATTGAGTTACAGCCTTTCAAAGGCTAAAAAATAAAAAAATCTTTAATTTATATTTGACAAGGAGTCTGTTTAAAAACAATAAAAAACCAGCAACTGTATTTGCTGAAGTTCTTGTGAATGCATCCACATCAATTTAGTGGAGCAGAGTAAGTGCCATGTGGATGTAATCCAGTTTAACCTCATTATTAGACTCCTTGGCTCCTTGGTTATTATGTAAACAGCTTAATAAATACACATAATATGAATCGTTCTGGCTTAAACATTTGGCCAGGCAGCAAAAGGTTTATACAGTTCTGTCCCAGCTGTTGCTGAACGAATTGGCAAAATCACGATGTTTAACCTCCAACAGCCTGTTGAGCAGAATTGCAGCAATATACTTTAACCTGATGTGCAAAAGAAAAAAAAAAACATACAATAAACTTCAGATTTTAGTTGGCTGTGATTGACATTTGGTCCATGTTTAAGAGCTTTCGCAAGAACCAGAGAGAATTAAGAGCCCCTTCCCATTGAATTTGGGTGATAAATCCTTTAAGGTCCCTTCAAAATCTTGCACTGTGGCAATACCATCAGAAGAGGTTGCCAGTTTCCAAGATCTCAGAAGCCATCTTTCCTCCTTTCCTTAGGATAGGGAGGCTCCTTGGAAAATTTAAGGGAGCAATTCTTAGCTTAATATATTAAGCTCCTTGGTCCCTCTCCAGGATGGCCTGAATCTCTGCAAAAATGTGAGTTTTAATGGAGGCAATCTAGCAAAAGACTTTCCCCATGTGGGAGTATTTTCACTGTGTTTGTGGTCCTAGCGGTCAGCCCATTCCTCTTTGCAATCCCCTTCCCAAACTAAAAGCAAAGGCTGAGCCAGGGTATGAGTTGCTTGAGGGAATGGTGAGGAAGGATTCTGGGCTAAGCAAGAGGAGAGAGGATGGTATTTCTCTTTGGACATTGCAGATACCTTTGCAAACAGTGCGAGCCAAGGGCACGTTAATGATAGGATACATTGCTAACAAGAATGACTGGATAGGAGATGTTGGGGCAGAGCGAGATCTTCCTCTGGGAAGATACCTGAAGTTCTCAGTTTAGGAAGGAGCTGGAAGAAGTGCGAAACCTGTCTTCTGCCCTCATAAGAAGCTTTGACACAATACTGAGGAAGGCGATCCAAAGGAGCCGTCTTGAAAGATACTTTAGCATCAGAAACACGTGTCTTGGAGATCTCATGGCTCAGTGGTCTTTTATCCTACATCCATAGGATAAAATTCCTGTTACTTAATGGAATCATCCGTTATAGTCTTTTACATCTACTAAAAATACTGATTTCTCTTCACAGTTTGGCAATTTTGCATGCACATCTAGCCAGAAAGGACTTTTAAAGGAGTCAAGCACAAACAAATTAATATCTGTAAAGTTCTTTGAGACCATCTGCTGGTTGAGTGGACTGGGGTGCCCTGACAACCCTCTTCTACTTGGCTGCTAAACACTGGGCAAAAGTGCAGAGAGTCCCTACAGGCTGATAGAAAGACAGGGGAAGGAGGAGGTTGTCTTTCTTCTCTTGTCTCCTAGGAAGGGCATCTGTTTCCTGTGTTCCCTACTGCTGTATTGATGGTTTTATTTTTATATTTAGAAATAGCAGGTCAAAACCTGCAAGCCTTAGTTGGTTTAGCAAAGCAGAGGGCAAGGTGAATCTCCTCCTAAATTAGTTCAGCACAAAGGAAGCTGCTGTTCAGCACTTATTTCCCACTGGCAGATATTAGTATTCCTGAGGGGAAGGTGTACAGCGAGTGGGAGGAGGGTGGAAGGAAATGATTTTACTAGCCAAATGCATAAAACTACATTCAAAGTATGGAAAAGAAACACTGAAAAAAAAAAAAAAAAAAAAAAAAAAAAGCAAACAGGAAAAAAAAAAGCCCAGTGTAGGTTAAGATTTGAAGTTCTCTCTCTTTGGAAGGGAGGCCGACTGGAATGCACAGTGATTATTTTTCTCCTCCTTGGATCCACTTTGCTGTGCCCTGCAGAATTAAACCTCAAGCTTTCATCAGTGGAAGAGCACTGAAGATGACACTGCTCTCAGAGGAGCTCCGGGGACTCTCAGAGAAGCAAAAGCTGTTGCAGTGCGCTGGGGAAACTGGCATAAAAGCAAGGGATTCTTCCAAGACAACAGTGAGAAAGACAAAAAAAATAAAAAAAGAAAATGATTTCTCATGGGACTGCCGAATGCGCATCTTTGCGTCCATGCTGTTTCAAAGATATTAAAATTAAACATAGTGCATCTGCTGTGCAGCACCAAGCTAATACATCACAGTGTGAAGTTGCATGACGATTATAGCTGGTTTTTGGTGTATTCCAGTTCCTCTTCTGCATTAACTGGAAAGCCAGAAAAGCAGATATTATGAGAGAAGTAAAAATAAACACTTAAGCCAACCATCCAGATGCTGCAGCAGAATCCCCTTCTTGACCATTTCCCGTATCCCGCTGCAAGACGACTACACGTCTGTGTTTCTTCCCATGTATTTTACAGGTGCTGGCTCCCCACTTGTGCTGTCAGGGACGGTAGCCATGGGTGTAGGTAGCCTCAGAGAGGAAAAAGTGGCTAAGGATTATGAGGCTTTATGGAACAAGACAGTTAGGCTGGGATAAGGTGGGGAGAATAAGGAGACGGGGACAGAAAAGGAGCATTTCCTGACAAGCGAGCTCATGTTGTTGCCAGCTGTCTGTTAATGCAAATAAAATCACATCGTGGCCACTAAATAGCACAGAGAAGGGGATGTTGCTCAGCATTAAAAAAATTATATATATAAAAAGAAACTAAAAAGCTTTTCCTCACTTACAAGGCTCACTAAAATCAAGAATTTCAAAACTTTCATTATCACAGGCAGAAGCTTATTATTAATGTGTTTTCCTTTTCCAGAGCCTCCTCACTGAAATAGAATTCAAAACTCATGCTGCGACTCTGCAATATTGTTCACTGCAAGAAACTATTTTGTTCTGCCTCAGAGGCAATACATTTTTATGTTTAATTTTGCCCTGGGTATATACAATACTTGTTTATGTCCTTAAAATGTCTTTTAAAGAGATTGATTTCAATGCCTCTCTAGTAAATCCAGCTACAAAGATTTAATTCTCTCCCTTATACAGCAAGACAGCATTTACATTTTGTTTTTGTAGCTCATATGTCTGCTAGGTAACTATGGACGTAGTATCTAATCACATGCATGGAGATATATGCATATAGCTCTTTCATATCCTCCATGTAGCTTTAATTATATAATTTTGCTTAAAGTTTTATTACTAGCTTCAGATCACTCTGTAGCCTCAAGTGCTGTTACCAAATTTGCATCTACAGTAACTTAGGTTTCTTTAAATATCTCCGTGTTTTCTTTTTTTCTCTCTGAGAAAAATATCAGTAAAGTGTACGTTTACATATTAGAAATATTTTTATTTGACCCGGAGCTACTTCTTTGGAAATAAGCCTAACCCAAGATGAACGTGTAAGTTTAGGCACGAATCCGGGTCCACACTTAACTGTTTTCATTTATTATGGACCTGGAGAAAGCAGGAGATGGGCTTAATTCCCGTGCCCACAACAAACAATGGGGACCTGAAGGCAGCCCACAAGCTAGCAGGAGTTCATCAGCTCGGAGAAATTCACTCCACATGAACACCATTTATTACAACGCATCCATTTCTTGGTAAAAGATTTAAGGGGAAAATAACGCCATTCTCATTAGAGACTCTCTCATCATTATTTTGCTTGTTTCTCCAGACTTTTTCTAATAATGGGATGTTTAGCAGCAAAGAAGTTGCTGATGTCTGCAAGTTGCCTCCTGGATGGGGACCAGCTGCCTGCGAAACTCTCACTAAAGGCAAGTTTTGCTTGGACAGCTCCGTTATTGAAGATAAGCTCCTGCAGCTCCAACAACACATTTTAATTTTCCATGACTAAATTGCATCTCCAGGTATTGACAGACACAAGGGACCACTGTCTAACGGAAAAAATATATATATACATATATATATATATATATATATATATACACACTTTTAAAATGAAAATCAAGTAAATAATAATTGCAGCCTTAAAACCAAAGCTATGGTAATATGCACATGCATTTGTTTTCTTTTTCTTTTGCTATGCAAGCATATTTATCTAATTCCATATATACTGTGACCTGTAGACTGGAATTTCCTTTGCTATCAAATCTGTTACCCATCAGTGGGTAAAACATATTTATCTGAAAGAAGTGCAACTTTCAGGATGCACCCAAAACAAGAGGTGAATTGAGCCTTTAAAAACTGATTTGAGGTGGTTCTTCAGGAGTAGCTGCTGTCTTAACACCTATCAATACAATTTGTTATGAAATCTAATATTTTGCACTTTCATGTAAGTTCATTTGTTCATAAAACTGCTATGAAAGTTTATGCTTCTTATAGAAAGAATAAAATGTAGTATGTATATGTGCATATATAATATGTATAATGAAAATCTGAAAGCCATTGTTAGTACTCAGGAATGAGACCTTGACTTATATTGAATAATTCCATAGAATTATCACTGGAAATGACTCAAAAAAAAAGAGAAAACAGAAAAGGTTAAAGGCAGAGCACCCAGCAGCCTGCAAAACAGATGTGAAGCCTGCGATGGACCTACTGGGCACTGTTTAATCTCGTGCCTGCTTTGGTTACATATTTCTCAGGATAAACAGGCACATCTTGAATTCACTTTCAGGCAACGTTCCTTGAATTCATGCTTTGTGGAGCGGGCTTAATACAAAGGAATTTTGATCGCAGCAGATTTAGATTAGCAACCCCTTTTTGCAGCTCGCTTAGATGGTTTAATTTATCTTTCAGATGTTTTGATACAAATGTGGTGATGTGTAGTATGGTTGGAAAGGAAAAAAACTTTGCAAACAGTTCCTATGGCCCCTGTGGCTAGTCCTTTATGGCCACTGACTTCCTGTGGTAACACTGTTGATATATTAAAAAAAAAAGTCTGTGGGAATGAGGAGCTCAGCTTAGTTGTGCTGTAGTTAGCTCTTCTCCTAACCTGAAGAAAGCATTTCTTTTTTTTCTGTTAAAATGTTCAGTGTTCTCCAAGTAAAAGGGTATAAGGCCATGGGCGGAAGAAAGCCTGAATGATTGCCAGTGTGTGGTCAGTATGGGCAGCGTATTCAAAGAGAGAAAACAAATGTTCCTGCCGAGCTAGTAACAGACTCTGTATTATGAAAACATTGTGGATGATAAATATACTCTGGAGCAGTATTACGCTGGCGGAGACACTGATGCAGAGCTGATACAACAGCAGCTTGCATGATGTGATATATACAAACATAAACACGCAGGTGGAATACGTGAGTTCGTCTATAGTTAGGTGGTTTCTCCATGTTTTCTCTTAAATATCAGTCTTTTTATGTTTTGCTCATGTGTTTCTCCATAGACTTTAGCAATTTGAGATCATGCAAAAATGAGAGGAGTCTGCAGATCAAACGTTGTAATTGGTTCGTACACAAAACTAGGAGAAGACCTTTGTGGGAGCTGTTGAAACCGAGTGCCTTGGGGTGGCTCCTCAGGTCCTGAAGTTCAGCCCAGCTCACAGAAAGTGGATGAAATAACATTTTTCTGAGTCCCAAACTTAAGGGCATGAGCCTGTACTCACTGAAGGCCATTTGGAAAATATGTGAAGTCTCCACCTTAGCCTTTCTCTAGGCTTCCACCTGGGCTTTGATATTAAATAATAATAAAAAAAAAAAAAAGTGATAGTGCACAGGCCAGATCACCTAATGCTGGCTCAGGAAGCACTAAGGGGGGATTTGCCCTTTCGGGTGTTTGATCCGTGTAATCTCTCCGCACAGGCAAATCCCAAAGCCCTTCATTAGCTCAGCTCCGCTGCCAGCCTGGCAAAACTCCCGCCGACCTCCAGCACGAGCCGAATTAGCACCTCCAATCTGCATCTGAGTGTGCGAAACCGAAACGCCGCCCGGATATCTTGAGTTTGGCGTGGGGGACTGCAGAGCCCGTGGTTGCCACCTTGGCCCCAGAGCCGGTGCTTTGCATCGCTCCCAGCCCGACGGCGGCAATACAAGAAATCAGGTTTTACTGTGTTGCTGCAGCGGGTCACATTTTTGCTAACCCTTTGAATGGCAACAGGCTACAACTAAACAGAACAGCTGGCCCCAAATCTGTGTGTGCGTGGCGCTTCACAGCAAAAGGGCAATTTGCACGTTGGGATTGCAAGGATGCTGTTATGTTGTGCTTAAAAGAAGCGAGGCACTCACTCCCAGGAAAGGATGTTAGTGGCGTAATGTAAGCCAGCGTGTTTAAAATTTCCCTGGCAATAGGTAGTTCCTTTGCCACTTAGTGAGCCCTAAAAAAATCAGCCTTAATTTGTGAAGCTGCGTTGGAAATGGCTGCTTGGAAAGGAGAGCAACGTGCTGTTTGCTCTCCAGTTAACACGTCCGACTCAAATGCACAGTAAAAGAAAAGTTTGGAAGTGAGAACTCCCCAAAACTGCGTGTTTTAGATCTTTAGCGCCTTCCGGACTGTTTTCTGGAAGCTCTGTTCCTTGGGAAGGCAGAGCTGGCATTTAAATTAAGTGTCGCATTCAGCTTTTCCATCGTGGATTTTCCCTGAATTTATCTACTATGGACTCAAAGGTTTAAATTTATTGTGATGTAAGACTTCATATTAAAAAATGACAAATCATCCTGAAATTTGATCTAAATATTTGTCAAGGCAGTTTTAGCATAAAATTTTTGGAGAGGAAACTGTGAAAATACCCATTTGGGCATGAATACTACCAGCAAGTCACTGAGCAGGCAATGGTTCTCATAAACAAAATGAAATATATCCATAGGAACAGCTGAATTTGTTCTGTCCAAGAGCATCCATTTCTGTAACTTAGATGCCTATAATCACTTAAAACAAAAACAAAACCTTTCTGACACTAGCAAATTTTGGAGATGTAGAAGACAGAGGAAAAACAGGGAGAACATTTGCAAGCAACCCACGCCACTGGGGTCTTTGGGCATAAAAACACATATCTATCAGCCTGACAACTCCTTCCCTCCCAAGGCTGTTAATGACATGAGCTAACGAGAGACAGAGTGTGCTGTAGTTGGGAGCAATATGCCCTTAGTTCTTCCTTTAGAGCACTAATGAGGCATTCCTTAGCTGCTGAAGGGAAGAAGAGATGCTAATTCCTTGCTCCGAAATCATAGTTGGCTCCGTCACAGTGGATCTCAAGCATCTGGTAGATGGTTTGCTGGCTGTCAGCAGCAGGGACTATATATTTTCTGGATCAAGCCACCAGAATATCGCAGCACTTCGATAGGGCTCTGAAAAAAAATAAAACTTGTGGGGCCATAAAGTTTAATTCAGTCACATTACAGAGCAGGCGACATAATATGCACGTCCCCACAAAAGCAGGATGGTCTCTAATCCTTCCTGTCGCTGATTACTTGGCTCATTTTCTGTTAATGCAGCAGTGCAGGCAACTTCTGGAGGTATTCATTAGCTTGAGAGATGTCGGGGTTTCAAATGGTTTTCAAATTTAGAAGTACTAGTAGGGAAAAATCCATCAGATTGAAGACACCATAAAAAAAAAAATTGAGTGCTCAGCTGAGTGCTCTACAACTGTTCTCATGGAAAGCTATGGCAAATTAATTCCTGCCTCAATTTGTTTTTCCTATCAGGTCTGTTTCTCCTCCTCTTTCTGCCACCCAGAGGTCCATCCGGGCTCTACCAGCACCAGATGAAAGCTGAATAGCTGGAAATTTCATTTTGAACAACGATTTGGGTCTCATCAAGACAGAAAGCAATTTTTTTTCCAGAGTTTCTATGGGTGCTTCTAGCGCTTGCTGAAATGGATCACCATGCTTGGCCCCGCAGAGCAAAACTGGTGGCTTCCCACCTTCACCTTGGAGATTCCCTGAGGCACCTCCCAGATGCACCTTCCTTAACTTTTCTTATCTTGTTCACTTCTGATTTAGCCTCCATCCTCTTGGCCATGGAGGAATGACCAATTGCTTAAAAACCAGCAGGCCACTTTATTTGGTGGCATAAACTGATTTCAGCAGAGACGTTCCGGTTTCCATGAACTGAGATTGTACTATTAATTTCACACATATATTAGGATAATCACCATGGCATATTGTTGTTATCATTCAATGTTTGACAAGAAGGGTGGGAAGGTGTCACTACTTTGCATATATTTCCTTCTAAAATTTTAAGTTAAAGAGACACTTGATAATTAAAGCAACGCAGAGTACAAGAGAAATGGATCATTCTTTATTAAAGCAGATCCTCTCCCTAAAGGCTGGTTCACACTACACCACTATTTTAGTTGCTGAACTGTGTGTTACTGACGGCAGTAGCTATGAGGACAGTCTTTCTGTCAGAAAAATCAGTGTTCAATTGAACGTGTTCAAACATCATCCCCCCCAAAATGTTTCAAATCCTCTTTTATTTCCTCGTATTCAGTCCAAATGTATGAATGCATTCATTTAAAACATTAAATAATCTCGGGAAAGGTACAAGTTACACTTCTCCAAGCCACGTGTCGTACCGGCTTGCCAAGCAACCCACCAGTCACATGAGCCGTTGTCATTTGGGAGCCCCGAGTAACAGATGAGGATTTGCAATATACTTAATGCAGCCTGGAGATAATGATTTTATACTTACATTCATGCTCCTTTGAACCCCCAGCAACACAATAAAAAAGTGTAATTCAATTGTTCTCTTTTAATGAAGACCCGTCTTAAGTCATTAGTGCAATTTATCTCCTCTTTTCGTTTTTTATTAATACTTTAGATACAACCACGCAGTCTACAAAAGTGGCTAAACCAAGTTTAATGTTGTTTGTCCATCCACTGTATATGCTTCCTGGCACTTCAGAAACACTTGTTCAAGCAGATTAGGTGAGTGAGAAGTAGAGGTATCATTTGATATGTCAAACTGGAAATACTAATTTTGTTTTCTTGTGGAATAATTCTGCTGTGCTATTCCAAGTCAGGATGAGAACGGGTCTTTCCTCAAAATCCATCTTTCAGCTGAAATTAAAAATCCCTAGTGCAGAGATTACACTGGTGTTTGCACGAGACTCCTGTTTTCACCACTTCAGGCTCCTTTGGTTTCTGTTTTTAGTTTATCAGCGTTTGACACAAAACTGCCTCCTGCTTTACTGCCGTATCAAAGCCAATGTGGTGGCTTTGTTTTACTGAGGCAAAAACATACAACTTTAGAGGCATTTTTAAACATTTACATTGTAAGCGTTTTCCTTTCCACAAAAAGGGAAAAAAAAAAAAAAAAAAAGTGAAAACTAATGGATTTTCAAAAGACTCTTTTCTTTCCTCTTGCTATGGAAACAACATCAAAGCCATAAAAGGGAAGGCAGCATAAAGATATATTTTGGGGGCTGTGAGGCATAGGAAGAGCATCAAAGAGCCTGGAAGAAGGACTTTGTAACTGGTGTAGACCAGGACTGCTGTCAAATAGTCCAAATCCGTCCGTTCTGCTGCAAGGCAGCAGCGAACTTCCCCATGGAGGGAGAAAATTTTATAGTCAGCCGAAACTGAGGGTTGTCGACGTGTGAGCTTCAAACTTTTCAGCCAAAGTCACTAAAAAAATACTTAATTTTGCTGTCTTGGGGTCTGCTGGGACATTTTAGAAAGATACATGGGGTGAAAAGGTTGAAAAACTCCTGCGACTACTGAAGATAATCATCTGCACTTTAGGTGACTCATAACTACTGCTTATTTCCCCAAATAAGACACTTTTCATAAAATGTAAGCAATTTCCTTTGCCACCTGTCTCTGACACTTGACAGTTGAATTGCAGGAAAATTCTTATAAAGAAACATCCTCCATTAGCAAAATTGCTGCATGTGCAAAAATGCCCAGAAAAGGAAGAAACCAAAATAAAGGGAAAAAAAAAAAAAAAAAAAAAAAGGAGATTAAAGGAGATTGTCTCTAAAGTGAAAAAACTCCATGTAAGAACATGCACAAAGCAGCTTTACAGATATATTTGGTGCAATTAGCCAGAGCTGAGCGAGGCCAAGCTGCTTCTGCAATGCACCCAGTACAGATGAACAGTGCTCAGCTTTTGCTGGAGTCAAAGGAGAAGTCAAATTCTAAGAGCAACTAAGACCTTGATTGCAAACCATTAAGCTGCAGTGGATAACACTTGCTATTTAAGTTGCTCAATGTTGAATAAGAGTTGTAAGCAGTGTATCTGGACACTGGATTATTTAGATTTATGCTAGTGTTTAGCAGTTCTGCAGTAGAAACTGTGAGCAAAGAAAGGATACTTCTGGTGTGTTAAAATATTTACAGTACAGTTTGCAGTGTTTGGTTAAGAGGTGCCACATTCTTTTTTCAGCGGTGTCTTTAATTACCCATTTTAGCAAAACCTGCTTCTTTTTATCCAAGCATTCTTTAAATTTTTATTTATCCTTCATGGCCAATGCATTAGTGCATTGAAAGCAGATTATTATGCTTTATTTTCAAATGTATTTATAACATACAAGCAATAGTGGTGGCGCAAAGAATGAAAGAGGACAGAGAAGTCATTGCTAGACAAGACTGTGATGTCTACATACATGTTTAGGTATGTATAGGCGTGCATGTATACCTCTATGTATTTTAGCAGAAAATATTGCTTGTAGAGTACTATAAATTTCAATAGGGTCTTTGGGCCACTCCTGAGAGAGTTCATGGCTTTTTAAAGGTGCCCCATCAGGACTATATTTTGGTGAAAAAAACGTGACTGTCACCTTCTACCAGAGGACCGACTTGAAAAATGATGGTCAGAAGGAGAAACAAAAGGTGCTCAGCTGGAGAAGCCGAGCGATGAGAGGTTCCTTGGCTGATTGAAGCAAGGTGGCCCCAGGTGTGTCCCCATCTCCAGCAAAGGGGAAGAGGGGAAGAAGCGCAGTATATAGTGTTCCTCTTGCAGCCTTTGAGATATGGGTTTGTGAACAAGATTTCCTGGGCTCTGTGGTGATGCTGGCAGTGCAGGTATGTTACTGTGGGTGTGCACGATCCAGCAGGGTTTTGATGTGGGGTATCAGCTGCCCTGAGCAACAGCTGCCTTAGGACTCATCCTTTCTGCCGAGTGGAAAACATGTTTCCTTAAGAAAGGAAAAGCCTGATCTTTGCATGAGGAAATAAAACAGCAGAGCGATGCCACAGACTGTATTCTATTCTCCATCTCTGCTTTAATGAGGTTATTAGCTAAAAATGCCTGAGCTTTGGGAGGATTAGTGTAATTTGTGTGCATGAGAGATCACTGCTAAAGCATTGGTTACCCTGTGGATTTGAGTTTACACAGGAGCTATAACTAATGTGCTGTATGGGTTGCTTGGCTTTATTCTCCAGGTGCCTTGCAGCTGTATTTCTTTAAGGTTTACAGTTGTCCTGCAACTGCCCCTTTTAGGGTAAAAGCTTTGGGTTTTGTCACAGTTGCTGTGTGATTAGAAGTAACCAAGGCAATACCTTTACAAGCAAAGGCCATGAGGGTTTTGGATGATTAAATACTTCTCAGTTTTCAGGATGGTAATTCCCGTGGGATTTTCCCTTTGGGAGAGCATGCGTGTGCCCTTACCTGCTTTAACCTTGGGGAAAGAAAGGTGTGAAGAACGGAGAGAAGCCGAGAAGTGTCACCTCCATCTGGGAGCCTGGGGAGATAAATGGGCCACAGCGCCAAGTTTTAAAGTTTAGGGCCAAACCCTTGGACTTGCTTGAAAACACTGTGAAAAGTCAGTCTGGAGAGCAGAGAACAGGGCTCGATGCATCATTTAAAAACCTCTACATTTACATTAAAGAGCAATTCAAAATGTCATACGAATGTTCCTCAGCCCCAACCTTGTGAGGAGGTGGCAGCGAGACCCTTTCTGCTCTCGCAGGTCTCTGATGCCTCCTGCGGAGATGTGAAAGGCCCTAGCGTGGGTGTGAGGCTCTTAAATCTTAATCTTAAACCTGGGGAGCGTCGAGCTGGATGAGAGCCCAGCGCTGTCTGCGCCGCGAGGACGGAGCTCTGGAAATCGGAGGCATTTTGGTCTTTACTCTCGGCTAGTCAAGATGATTCACTTGCCTTGCTCTAATCTAAAAAGAAAGTTTCCTGGAATGAAGCAATTCATAATAATCAAAATGTTTCAGCTCTGCACAGGAGCTATGGCTCTTGTGAAAGGAAGTCCTTGGAGGAATTTTAATAGGATCGGGGGGCAGGAGAAGGCAAACTAATATGCTTTTATACACCTTATATAGAGAAAAAACATTTATACGGGTGAATCTTACTAATTGCTATCTAATATTCATTGGAATCCGGTTTTGTAGAATAGAGCTGTGGGTTTTGCTTTTGGGGGCTGTTTGTTTGTTTTACGTTTGTAAATGCATGCATATATTTCCAAAAAAGCATAGATTTCCTAAAAAGTCTCTCCTGGTGTGTGTGTGCCTAACAGGAATTAGGAAATCTGAAAGAAAAAAAGGACTCTACATGGGATTTTCACAAAGAGTAACTTTAGTCTGCTCTTCCTAGGTACCATCTATGGGCAGTGCAGAGATTAAATCAGAAGAGAACCTAATTTCAGCCGCCCAAAAGGCGCCTAGCAGGACTCAGCCCCTCCATCCTCCACTGAGGGAGACGAGGCAGGTAAGCGTTGTTTGACAGAAGTTGGCCTCCAGGAGCCCTTTCCCTGCCTCTTTGCATGCACAGATTAAAGGAACCCAACCCATCACGTGAATGCAAAAGTTGCCATTCTCAAAATGATGGCAGTGGCCCAGAGATGACAGGGAAGTAAGGAACAAATTGTTCTTTTGTTTTGTTTTCAGCTTAAACACAGGCTGTTGAGTGCTCTTCCCACATCATGATAGGCCATCAAAGAACTTCTGGCCTTGTATACAGCTTTGTGGAACGGAGTTTTCTAGCCCTATTTATCAGATAACAAATAGCATAGGGGAAAGACAACACACACACAGTTTGCACATCCCTGAGTTACTTCATTTTTGTGGTATGTGTTTTAATATGACAAACTACCTAATAGGTATTTTGGAGGTCGGTGCTATTTAAAAAGGAAGCCGAATCAGAACAACAGAGTAGATTGTCTTGCTATTCATTTGCCAGGATCCCGGTTATAGCATCTGTACCCACTTACTCTCTATTTCTGCCTCTTTATTTGACTTTTTAAGCAAAATGGAATATTTATGCATATGTAGAGTCATTTTTCTCAGGGGAAGAGTGGCTGCTTGAACATGGCAACATGTAACACCTTTCCTGCGGGGTGGCCAAGGGGATAAGTTTAGCAGCAGGAGTCATTCATTTCCCTCTGGGAAATAGGTATAAATGCTTAAAATCTGCAGGTTATCTGCTTAACCTTCTTCTCAAGGACATATCAGAAAGGAAAAATTTGTCCTCTCTGTTGAATTACTGGCAAATTTTATATAAAAACTTCAAGCCCCGTGCCGCTCGTTATATCTTAGCGCTCCGCTGAAATCCGCACGATCTCACGGCGGCCAAGAGCTCAGACGAATTTAGAAATCAATTGGATAATTATAGTGATCCATGAGTTGTCATAGGAAAGACTAAACAAAGATGAATTTCCCCTTGCTCAGTAAATAAACAAACATGCGCCTTGGAAGGGATCATAAATTTTCAAGCTTCAGGGCATAAGCAGCCTCTAACTAATAGGGTTTCGGGAGAAATACTCAGCAAGATATACTGTTCCTAAAATAGACTTAATGGTTGCTGGCTTAACGCAGGAATTGCTGAGCAAGGTTGCTTGGCCATTAGGGATTTGGTGGTTGTGGTGGTGCCTGGGGGTGTCTGCAAGATTTTTCCATGCTTTCCATGGTTTTCCCAACAGTGGGAAATGGGTCTCCACACATTCCTGCTGATCCTTGGAGCACCCTTGTAAGGTAGGACTGTTCCCCTTGATCCCAGGCTGGAGGAGTCAGGGTTTCTGCAGATTTTTTTCCTTAAAAATCCTCAGTTTTTGAGCACGAGATGCAGGAATTGTTGCTTCAGGCATAGAAGACCCTCTGATATGGTCCTGGTCAGATATGAGGAGACAACATTGCTGCTGGGTAGCAGCAGGCTCCAACACAAAAGTTGATAAGCTCTTATCAGGAAGTTCCTGGTGGTTCCATTCCCACCGGGAATGATGACATTCCTTGGCTCCATCTGCCTTTTCCTAACACAGGCTGCTTAGACTCTTCCTTTATCCCAAGAAAAGGCATAGGACCTTCCATAAACCATTTCAGCTAATCTTCGTATGTGGGGCAGTCTCTGCTTACATCTTGGGAATCAGCCAAATTGGTTTCTCCACAAACTCCTGTTGGGATTCAATCCCCTGTCATTTTTTTTTTTTTTTTTTTAATTGGGTCAGCTCTAATTAAAATGTACCACTGCAATATTTGAAGCCATAAATAGCTTTGTGTATGTGCATACATACACATGGTTGCAGAACTACTTATATATGTGTCATATACAGGACTTAGAAAAGTAATTGCAGGACTAGGTGTTATCTGCAGTTATGCTTCTGAATCCTCTGGCTTTAATCCTTTAAAGGAAAAGTGGCCTTTTGATGTGGTAGAAACGGATGCTAAATGTTCTTAAAGAGATAGAAATCACAGTGTAGGATTCAGCGCCCCTAACACACTATGCTGGCTGATGAAACAGCTATAAGGCTGCAAATAAATTTGTAGAAGGAAAAAAATACAACGTTCTGGTGCATGGAGCTTTCCATTTGCTACTACCTTCTTAAGGATGTGGGTTGCCCCTCCAGTGCAGCCAGGCAAGCAGTAAGATGTTGTCATCCAGATAATCTCCTGGCAGCTCGAGCTCCTATGGACTGAGAACATTTCTGCGTGCAATGAAACCTCAAGAATAAGTGTCCAGCAAGCGGATTTCCTATTTATGTACAGTGCAGTTAAAGTTAACTACCTGAAAACCAGTGTATAATGTCTACAGATATGGAAATAATGAAGAGCGATTGCCTGAAGGCTTCAGTAAAATATTTTTGAGGAACAGTCATTAACTGATGCTGGCTGAAACCTGGAGCTGCATGCTTGAATTGCCAAAAAACATGAGCAATAAGACAAATCAGTGGCACTTAAAATCACCATTTCTTAGGAGGACTACGTGCTTGGAGCCTTGTATCGCAGGTCTCGGTGCCACCAGCAAGGCAGGAGGGTGATCTTGGCAGCCAAAAGGAGAGATATTCCCAAGGGACATGAAGCAGCAGGTCACTGGTGTGGCCTGATGGGACAATAAATTTCAGGATCTTGTGGAGATTAAAAAAAGGAGTTGGTCATAACAACCTGCATTTAGACTGTTATTGAAGAATAAAGCAGAAATGATTTTTTTTTTTCCCCTTTTTTCTTTTTCCCCTATACTCAGGGCTAACACCAGGAAGACCTAAGTTAGAAGATGGGTTTTCAGAAACACTTCTTTCTATGAAATAAGACCCATGAAACAGCTTAATTAGGCAATTAAGAACACTGTCTCTCCATTCTGAAGGAGATCGTATTATACTGTAGCTTCTCAGGTCTATTGGATGTTGGAAAATGGCCTTGTTTTTATTGTTCTTCTCCAGTAATTCAGTTATGAAAATATTAGAAACATTTTTTTCCATAGAAATGAAAAATTTACTTTCACCACAGAAGAACATCCTGTTGAGCTCTGCTGAAGTCATTTATAAGTAAAGATAATTGTGTAATTTCTGGCCTCTTATTTATAAATGTTGCTGTTGACCCCACAGAGGCTGGAGTTATTTCTTCTAGAGCTTAACACCAGTTTTGGCGAGCGTTACTAGTCCCAGCTCCAAGCCCAGAGGACCTAGGCACAGTCGAGCTAATTGGAGTAAGAGCCTGTGTTTTATAAAGGCACATGTGGTTTTGCCTGGTGATCAAGGGCTTCAAGCGCTGGCATGGTCAGGATTTACACAGTCAGCACCCAATGTTCTCAGACTGCGATTTATCCCACCCATTCTAGGGCAGTAACGGAGGTATCTGGACTCAAACCAGTGTTGCATCTTTATAATGCAAACTTGACAAATAATAAACTTGATGAATGTAATAATTAATAGGGAAGGCAAGTCTTTGATGGCAGTGGTGAAGCTGTAAATTAATTCTCGTGTTATCCTTTGATGATGATGTTCCGGTGTTGATCTTTGGTTTTTTTATTTTTTATTTTATTTTTAAGATTTGATTTGGATTTGATGTTGCAGACTTGAAACTAGCACAGTCCATGGAGTGGTCATGGAGAAGTCACTTCATTGGCCTTCGTTTTCCTTTGGGCTCAGCTGAGAGGAAGATGCTCAATTCCTCCCGCACCCTTATAATGAGATGCTTCTTATAAAGAATTCAGTGTAGGAGCGTTGTGTTATTATATATTATTTTTAATATTATTGTTCGGCAACAATGTACTTCAAGTGCATGGTAATTTCTTTGTGTCACATGACAAATACAAAAGAGAATTATTCAGAGATTATTAGGCAGTGATATGGCTTGCTTGCTTTTGTGTGCAGCTCATGTATTGTAAGTGTGTGTAATTAGGACTAAAAACACCGCTAAAGATTGAGTGGATTGTTGTCTGTTTCCGCTGTTTGGATTTGTAAGTGCCAAAAGTAGAAGTATTTCTTGTCTTTAATTTTCTAGTGAGCAGTGGTGCTAGTGACTTGCACAACTCTTCTTTAGTCACGACACCTTTGTGTTTGCACCCTGCAGCAGCTGGAAAATACAGCTCCATTTACTTATACCATTTCCCCTCAAATTTCCCGCAGGAGTGATACGCAATGAAAAACTCATTTAATTTTTCCCCTATATCCTGTCCGCTTGGTATTAAGTTTCCGCCTTAATCCCTTAGTGGGCTAATTACTTCAGTTCCCTCCCCGCTTTATCTCTTTCCTCTTATATGTTTAAGGACATTGATATTGTTTTTTAGTCCTTCCCAAGGTAATAATTTCCCTTTTAGTCCACTTTTATTTGCAGCACTTTTGTGATGCTGACATCCAGCCGCCTCTGCCCGTTTTTGTTTGTTTTTAGGGACATTTATTTGTTTGCTTCCTTTTTGGTGGAAGTCTCAGGGTTTCGAGGGTGCAAGGAGGGCTGTGCTGCTTCTCCGTGTTTTGACCCAGAAAGCCACAGCACAGAAACATGTGATATAAACCTGCAGTTTCACCCGGATCAATAAAATCAGCAATTTCCCCGTGACGTGGGTTTCCCTAGAGAAAAAAGCTTAAGATCGGGTTAAAGTTTACGTGTCTGCCTGAACACAGATTGCTGCACCTCTTTATATATATCACTATGTGAAAGTTATGATTTATCAAAATAATCTGTTCTCTAAAATAATAATTACATGCATGTAATATCCACAGCTATTTCTTTTGTTTGTGTTTTGTGGGTTCCAAAGCCAGATACGTGTGAAGTTGAGAAGGAGGCTCATTTTCTGCAGGAGAACAAAATGAATTCTACATATATTTGTGGTAGAGGATTGCGAATAAATTTGCTGGTACTGTAATGCACAATTCTACCTGTTTAAATGATTCCCCTGTGAAACGAGGTACAATTTTCTTTGATTCTTGAGGAATCTGCAAGATCCACAATGTTACGTGGCTTCATCTGGGTGGATCAGCCTGGAAACTTGCCCCACGTGAACACATCATTTAGAAGAAGACAGTGCATTTTCATTAGCCTTCTGTTCTTTCCCTGGCACCTTTCCCCTCTGCCTCCTTTTTGTCCATAATGACTAAAAGCCAAATTCTTGCCACTGCCACACGTGTAGGGATGCTTCCGGATTTGTTTTCAATAAAGTAATTTAGCTGCTTCTTTTCACAGGAAAGATGGAAGAGAATGGAATAGAGATGGAAATCGTAGAAAGTCTTGTTGGTAGAGATGCCACATCAGCAGGGGCAAGAAAACCCAACCATTCATCATTAAGGGAACAAAAGTTTTCCCATTCATTTACTAGCAGAAGAAGAGCACTTCAGCTTGGGTTAAAACCTGGGGCGCAGAGATCTGCATCATCCGGTGCAATCACATCATTGGTTCTAATTACACCCTGCAGCAGGCTTTAGTCAGATGCTGTATTTATACAATGAGACTCAACCGAAGGGTCCTTTTGCCCCTGGAAGTGCTACAAATGCCAGGGATGTCTTGAGGAACATCTACGTACGTCAGCGATGCGTTGGAGCTGGTTTGGGAAAAGGCAGCTCAGGCAAAGCCAGCTGTACCTACTGCCCCTCACCCAAAGGCTGGCACTGGGAATTGCGTTGGGAATTAGCAGCAGCATATGGGAATAAGCTGTCTCATGCTTCTGGATGACAAAACTGATGGCTGCCTACCCAACGGTGTGGTGCACCAACAAATTACCTCCAAAATGGGGCGAGAGGAAGAAGGGAGATGAAACTCTCTGCAGTGCGTAGTATTGCCTTTTGTGAGTGTGTGTGCGCTGTGAACCTTTATGAAAGCAACATCTGCTCCCATTTGTATGTTAATTTTTTGGCATTTAAAATTTGGCTTTTAAAAAATCATCCTCACTCTCCTCCCTCAGAGTGAGGCGCTGAGATATAAAGCAGGTGCTGTACTCTGAGAGCCTCTGAGCTAAATTAGAGCTGAAATTGTCTCACAGGAGTAACTTCAGCCATCCCAGAAAGGTGGGTGTCAAATGCCAGAAGGGGACATGGTCATAACATCTGAACCCATTTTGCCAGATTAAATATCTTTGTGTATATTTTGCTTTTTTTGTTGTTTTTTTATTATTTCTTTTCTAGATTAATCTGCCTTTTCCATTCTCCTTATTATACTCTGTTCCTGCACAAGGCTGTCATTGCAGAGGCAGAGAAAACACCTGGTTCTCCACCCCTGGTGCTGCTGCCCCCAGAGCGCCCAAGACACCGTGCTGGGTTCTTCAAGGAGAAAATAGGTTTTCTCTCTTCTTTTTTTTTCTTCCTGCTCAGGTTTTCAATTTTGTTGAAAGGAAATGTCTGCACAATCATTACAGGACTTGTTTCCATGAGTTTCTAAAGCTCATAAAATTACAGAAACATGTAGAAGAGAAAAGGACCTCCAGGGGCCATCCCGGCTTTGGCATAACACAACCAAACCTTTAGAATTTTATATGCTTTTTTTCATTCCCCTCTTCCAGTTTTTGCTTTTTAGAAAACAAACCAAAGCAAACTAAACACTTAGGGAAATGACTTAATAGCCAATCTCTTCTGATCTCCAGCAAAGAAGGTGCTGTCAAACCATGGAGGGATAGAAAGATGGATGGAAGGAAGTACAAACTGCACATCTTTTCAGTGGTAACTTGGAAAAAGCAGGAAGGTCGCAGCTCTTTGCTTTGATACTTCTGACTCTTGCTTCCCAGGCTGAAGGTGAGTCTACAGAGATGCTTTTGCAGTTGGAACTGCTGAGTAGAAACAATTTTATAAATTTATTAGTCAATTAGTATCTGTTACTGTATCTGTACCATCTGCAGTGGGAGCCACACGTTATTTTAAGAATTGTGATTTTTTTTTTAAACCTCCTTTCCAACATTATTGTTTTTATAACATGTTTTTTTTCTGTATTCTAAACAAAGCAAATCACATTATGTGAGTCTGAGGGGAGACGAGGAGTTTCAAATGAGATCCAAACCTTTCTTTAAGGAAAATGGGCCAAAACTTTGACCATTTTGCTAACACCTTAGTGCACAAACAGTGCATGGACTTCTGTCATTTTACATGAGGACAGGACCAAAGACAGGAACCATCCATTCAAGCTCTGATTTACTGCTCCTGGGTTAAGATGTGACCTGAGGATAATCAAAATTAATTCACCTCCCAGAAAATGTCTTCTGGAGTTAACAGATAAATTAGCCTCTGACCCAACTCCCTTACTTAAGAATAAAAATTCATTATAACCAGAATGATATAAAACAGCCCTTGGTGGATCTTAGGGCTCTACTAATTGCTTTAGTCTGAGTTTGCTGCTCTTCAGAGAATTGCCAGGGAGAAATGGGGGAAAAAAAAAATAATAAAACAGCCAAAACAGTCATCAACAAGGAGTGCTATTGAAATATAACATTTATATCCCTCAAAAACTTAGTTTGTATGCCTTCAAAATATATATATTTTTTCTTTTTGTGGGTGCCAAGCATCTTCCAAATGAGATTGTGCCCCCAAGAGCTGAGGATGTTGCAGCTGGAAAGACTGAGGGTTGTGGAAAGGGAAGGGGTATGTCTGTGTGTGCACAAAATTCAACCCATGTTGCAAAGTGACCATTTTAAAAGCTGTTGGTGTTGCTGCAACATCTTGGTGCACAGGAGAATCCTTAGCTGAGGCAAAAGCCATCCAGGATACCCAGAGATGCTCTAAAATGAAGTCTGATGTGGTGGGAAATGACATAGTCAAATCTCAGGGAATATTTTGTCTGCAACAGAGAAGACAGCTCTGCTATTCCTTAATTTCAGGTATTTTTCTCTATCCATCAGCACTGTAGCATTACTGACGCCTGCCTTGGTGTCTTCTAAATTTCTTTTTGTTTGTTGATCTCCAATATTAGTCATCTTGCCATTTGTTAGCCCATTATCCTCTTGGCCTGATCCCAGCTAAACTTGAAGAAAGCTCTTGACGTCATGTAGGCGTCTTTGACTCCTCTCGTCATTTCACTTTGGTCCCACCACGTACTTGCAAAGCCACCTCACCTTGAACCTCTCACCTTTACTCAAGCCAAGGGCATTTTGTAATTCCTTCCCAATATAATGAAATTCAGCCACCAGAAAGAGTGGTTCAGGGTTTACTGCAATTTTAATAAATGCCAGCGTCAACTGGTGTCGATCATGATAATTTGTGTCAGTTGTGTGCAGATGTGTGATGGTGACGCACTACTGGGAAATAAAATTACAGTAGAAATCTTATGTAAATAGATGTAGATCCAGCAAATCCACCCTGACCTTCTTGAAAGCCTTTGGGTTATCCTTCCAAGCTTTCATCTTCCTTCCACTACGCCGCTGAATTTTAATGGGAACAAAATAAAGCATGGTATGAAAATAAGGGTCATGTTGTTATCAGGTGTGTTTACTTGCTTACTTAGAGAAACTGAAAAACAGCATGTTTGGTAAGCAGTCTTGTTGCCTTCAGCATTCCCCCTGGGAATATTTCAGGGCGATGAAGTTCAGTTTGATGGCTCTCTTGTCCTCAGGCACTGATTTCTCGTCTCCTTCGGCATCTTTGTCAGGATGCCATGAGGGCTGGCCACGTAACAAGGGAAATACCATCTGGCTGAGGAATTTCTCCTAGAAAAGTAGGAGGCAACCAACAACAGTGGTGTTAAGACCCCGGGAAAAGTCAGTCTCTGAAAGCCTGTCGTGGCGGGGCTACGTTCTAGAAAACAGAAGCACTTCTAAGTAAAATTGGTCTTTGACTCCTTAATTAAGGAGGGGGGGGAGGGGAGGGAGTTGGGGAAGGAAATACTTGGAAATCTGCCCTGATTTGAAGATGAAAACAGCTAGAAATGTTGGGGTTTTCTACTAGAATGAATTACACTACAGCTCTTTTCTTTACCTGGGAACTGGCCACAGCTGGCTTCAGAAGTGACATCTACCCTCCTTTTGGTCTGCTGCTTTTCTCAGCGGGGTCCTGTTCTGGTTAATCTTTAGATGTTTGTGTAGTATCATATTCATTAATAACTGCATGTCAGCTTATTCTGCACTTATTCTTCCAAAATACTTTTCTACTTATGAGCTGTAGTTGTTACTTATGTGTTTTTTCTTTTACAAAGTGGTTCACGTCACCATGTTGATGATCTAAATAAGCACTGTACCCACTCATATGTTGCCTACCCACGCCTCTTTTCCCCGAAATTATTCTGCTCTCTCTGTCCCTTTTCATAGCCATAAATGGGACAGTGTTTTTGCTGAGGTAAAATTAAAATAGGCTGCAGAGGAACCACACGCTGTTCTAGTCTGGTGTTTTTTGTTAGCTCTCACTTATCAGTTGATGCTTCCACTTCTCCTCTACTGTCAGTGAATGACACCATGTGGCACCCTAAACAAATAAGCTGTACCTTCATCTCAGGATAGTGGAATGTATTACTTTTAATTAGTTTAACTGCTCCTTCAAAAAGGGGCCTTCCTTTCTAAGCTTTGCTCCTTTCAGAAAAAGGAGAACTAGCTTTGCATTTTAATTGTGTCAGTAACATGCAATTTTCTGGTCCTTTTTCCTTCCCCTAAGTTTAATTAATTTTGAGCAAATAATAAATTCTCATGGCTTTCAGCTCTGTTCCTAGATTCAAAATGAATACACTTCATTGGGTAAAATTAGATTTGAGATCTCTTATCATCTCCATGAGCTCCAAGTCCTGGCCAGGAATCAAAATGCAAATGTCTTGCAGGAAAAATAGCTCACTGCAGCCTGTCACATTGTTGTAGCTGGATGCACACCTCTCATGGTCCATGTGGTCCATAACAGTTGTAATGATGTGGCTGATTATTTTGACCTCCTCAATATTCATTTTTCTATCTGAGTGACCATATAATTTCTGCCGAAAAATTTACCATATCCAGTGCATGTGAGTCCTGGCATATGGGTCAGGTCTTTTATCTGTGAAACGTGCCATGAGCCGAACAGTCCTGAGCTTTATTGGCACAAGGCCAACATATAAGTCCGCTCATTAGTTTCTGCTGCTGATTTGAGGCTTAAGTTACATCATTTTCCTCATTTTAGAGACTAGCCCTGTCAAGGTCTTGGGCAAGTACCACAGTCTCTACTGAAAAAACACTAACAAGACCTGCACAGCTAGATTTGCTCTTGGCAATCATTATTTCTGGTGGCAGCCTCTGCTATCGAAAATAAAAAAAAATAAATAACATTAGAGGTAAGAGACAAATGGGTTGAATGTGATGCCCCAGGAGGCTGGAGAACTCCCAATGTGAAGACCAACACTGTATAATGTCCGCATGCTGGGGTGGAAGAAGTAATGAGTCCTCATTGTAAAGGCTGCAGAAGTGTTGCCTTTAAACCCAGACACTTTTGTTTCACTTGGTGGCACTCTCTATCTTTCCCCATGCTTGAGACATGTAAATCTCCATGCAGTTTGTAAGGGAAGTCTGTTTACCAGTCATCGCTGCAATATTATCAATATTAAGTTATTATAATCATCCCCCCTTTTTTTTTTTTTTTTGAGAATGTTTTTCCATGCTAGACATGGGAAAGGATATGGAGAGGTGCGGTGCAAAGAAAAGCCAAGACACCTGTGATGCCGTGCACATCACCCCGCTGAAATGCTGTCCTGGGTCAGCCTTCCAGCACCAGCGTGCAAAAGCTCCCAATTTTACCCTTGTGCTCTTAATGAGACAATGTGTAAAAGTGACCTGAGCAATGGCAGGGCCTGTCCAAGCTGTGAGACTGTAGAAAAGGCACTTGAGGGAACCGCTGTGTTTCTCTTGCGAAGAAAACAGCTTCTGCTCCAAAGAGGTCACCAAGGTATTTTGCTCGTGTTTTAGCTCTCTCGTGGGTATATTGCAGGCAAACCCCATTTTCCTGCAAATAGACTGACACGGCGTGTTCTTCCCCCCCTCCTTTGCTCTGTCACTCCTCATTTGCACCCAAAATCTTATTTCCGTTTCTCCCATTCAGCGGGGCAGCGTTATTTATTATTTTGCTTCCTGCCCATTATGGATTCCTCTCTGCAGCACAGATTGCGGCGGCTGCCTGAGCCTCTCCCCTGGGAATGCAGAAACTCTTTATAAAAGCTGTTTAGTAAGCCTGGCTTTCAGTCCATCTCGAGCTGCGGTCTCAAGTTCTCGCAGAACTAGAAGGTGGCCGACGGGCCCGTGTCGTAACTGCTCGTGGGAAGCTCCGTAGCCCAGCTTGCTGTTGGCTTCCTCCGCGAGCCCAGGGCCACAAGGAGACCTGCTGGTTTCAGCAGAGACTTTGTATTCTCTACTCGTTCTCTCGTTGTAACGCAGATCAGATTACAGTTGGAGCTTGGGAAATTAAAGCTCCAAGAGCTCAGTTTATTATTTGATTTTGTACTTCCCACCTACTGACTTAGACGGAGGGCGTATGTTGGGAGAGCTGGACCGATGCCTTGGGGAAATAAGCTTAAAGAAGCGGAGTTGTTCAATTTTGCTCAATTCAATTTTGTCTCATTGCTAGAGACAGGAAGAAAGCTATTAGAGATGGTGTTTTAGCAACATAAAGCCTTATGGTGTCTTCTAGTGTTATGGCCAATGTGATAATTTTAATCAAGGTTAGGGTTTGGGAATCTGAAACTAGCTGGTCTACGGGGCCTAGAGAATAAGGAAAAGAGCTGCTTAAGACAGGAGCAAGTACCTCATGGAGCGTTTTCATTGCATGTAGTGGTTAGCGTGGGCGTTATGATCAGGACCAAGGAGGGAAGATTTAGATGCTAGAGTGTCCTGGTGTGATCCTTGCTGCAAATATTTTTGCCTTAACTGTGATACAGCTGGGAGTTGAGATTGCTGATAGGGCTAAGAGGGCTTTGAAGAACGTGTCCATTGCCAATGGAGGAAAAGACTTGCTTTTGTTCACTGATGTTTTACAAAGAACAATTTTTATGCTCCACAATCCACGAGCTTACAAAATAAAGTAACTCATGTTGTTTTTTTGTTTTTTTAAGGAGGAAGTTCCATTCTGGTAGCTTCACCCTACCACTGGAATAAAGTGGAAATACCAAGTCTTTAAATGAAATTTGTCTTTCTATCTGTAACATTTCCTAAAATATCAGGGCAAAGAAAAAATACAAAATAAGATTACCCTGAGTCATTTACTATGCTTACTTCCATAATAGCCATCGATATTATGAATGGTATGTAGAGAAGTACAAAAGAAAGATTAGATCAGTTGTTTTTAATCTATTTTGTTGCCCTTGAATGCTGTATTGAGGAGTCAGATAGGAAGATGAAAACCTCACCACAAAAAGATACCCAGTGTAAGACAACCTTCCTTGAGCTGGTTGTAGGAGGTGCTCAAAACAGTATATGTGTCTATATACTTGGTGGGAGAGAGGTGGCAGAGGAGGACATTTTGATATTTAAGATATACAAAGACCTAGTCTCTGGAATTGCTAGTGATACAGTATAGTCCCTACCGTTTGCAGTACTGTCTGGTGAAGTTCCCAGAGTGTTTCCTTGGGAAAATAAAGTGCAATACCTAAAGATCACGCAGAGGGTGGAGTATTGCACAGCAGGCTACTGGACACCTTCCTGAGCTAGACATCATTTTGCTTTTGGAACAGAAGTGATAATATTCCTCTTCCCAAGTATTCCAATCCTACCCAATCGATATTTGAAATGCTACTGCAGCAGTCCCTTTTGAAAGAATATGGATGACTTGAAATCTTTTCCTGCTCAGCGTAAGGTGTTCAGAAATTGCCAGTTGTTCTGTGTTGGAGTAATATTTAGGAGGTGATTCAGAAATGGGTTCTTACAGTGTTGGGTGTTGTACTAACAAAAATAGACCCAAAGAGAGCTCACGGACATTCAGTGCTGCAGGAAATGTGTCTGTGGACCTCCTCCTCCACATGTTTAAGCACGGGTCCCAGCACTCTCCTATTGTCTTTTCTTTAATCCTGAATTGGGTCTGAATATTTTTTATTAAATATTCCCGAATCAGAATGTTTCACAATATTTCATTCCACATTGATTGTAAAGTAATAAAATGATAGATGTCAGTTCTGCTCCTTACTAAGGACCCCGGAGGACACATACTCCTTCCAGGGGAAGAATGCAAGGAGGGGAAGGATATGGAAAATCTGAAATCATAGCTTTATACTGCAGTGTGGACTGACTCCTCTGAACCAGATAGGTTAAATTAACCTGAATTTAAACATCATGTTTATTTTTTTTTATTCTGTCTTAACAGAAAACACAGAAGCATTATGTGTTTTACAGCACACCAAAAGTATGCTTGCATATTCTTTTCTCTTTCTAAAGTTTTCAGGAACAGTTAGTGGTACTCACAGCCCTGCCAAGGACATAGGTGACCCTAGGCACACTGCTTCTCTGTGCTTCACTTCAAAACCCTGTAAAGTAGATCTAATGTATCTGGAGATGGCCTAAAATCTGTTCCAGGGCCATAAAAACCTGCCATGTTTGCACAAAGATTTACATTTAGCACATGACCCCCAGCTATCTCCTGGCTTCTAATTTTCATGAAAGAAACATCACCCCAGGACTTTTCTCTACAAAGGCAGCACATCTGCCTGAGAAAGCCCCAGAGCCAGAGAGAGTGTCTTTTGAGGATCATTGGCCCTCCTTGCATCTGCTTCCCTAGGTATCCGCTGATGGACATTTTCAAGGACAAGCTACTGAACCAGAGGGACCTTTGTTCTGACCCTGTGCAGGTCTTATATTTATGGGATCTTACATTAAGGGAGGAAATTTGCAGCTGCAACCCAGCTGAGATGGAGGCTCCAGGAGAAAAGACCCCAAATAGGAAAAAGGAGTGAAACGAAAGGCTAAGGACCAAACCCAGATTTTTGCTCTGGATTAAGACAGTTCCACTTAGTGAGTGGAAACAAGACTAGTGCAGCTCATTTCACGGTGTAACTGAGGTCAGGAGGCACCACTAGAAGTCATGTAATCCAACCACCTAGGGTCACCTACAGCAGGTTGCCTGTGGCCCTATTTGACTGGTGAATGGATGGACACCCTGGGAAAGCTGTTCAACCACCCTCACAGTGGAGTTGTGGCTTCTTGCATTCAGATAGAAATGCATGGAAATCTTATGTTCAGATGAATTTCCATCCTGAATTGTGCACTATTTGTAATTTTTTTCTTCTTTTTTTTTCACCCAGTCTTTTTTTTTCCTTTAACCTAATTCAAGATTCAGCAAAGCAGTTGTGCATTAAAATGAACACTGACTCTTTGTTTTCTAAAGAAAAAAAAATCCAATTAAATGGTATTTGTTTATCTTCATATAGAACCCATACTCCTTTCAATTGAGCACATCTGGATTTCTATCCTCGCTCTGTCTCTTCTTATAGTCATTCGACTTCCCGTTGTCCAAAAATGCGACCCTCAAGCATTTAACATCACCACGTGGCACTGCGAGAGCACTTGTCTGCAGCAGCTGTGCAGCAGTTCGAGAAGTCTGGGCTCACACAAACTCTATATAGATTCTATACCATAACAAATTCGAGCAAAAGGAGACAAGAATTCACATTCTTTGTGCCAGTGCCTTTCAAAATTCATTTTAATGATACTTTCTGAGATTATTGGCCACATTTATTATCCAGTTTTCCTCTGCTGCTCACTCTATTGAGCTTCTACTATGAACGTGTGTGGCTGAAGAGTTGAGAGACCTTTTTAAGAGAAAAAGCAGGTCAGTGTATTTTTCCAGGTCTACAGCGGCGATGTATTTCTATTCCAAGTGATTCAAGCACCTGATCTCAGATTGTTTGTCATGGCTTACTGAAAAGATTATAGCCTCTCTATGGCCTGAAATAAAAGAAGAACATAAAAAGGTGTGTCAGGGTGGGAAAAAAAATAAATCAACGTAATAGTTTCACATGAGAAGCCAATAGTAACCAGTAATAACTTCTCCCAAGGAATGGCCATTCAGCGTGGGGTAGTTTTTCAGTTTAACTTAGACTAGATGTAGTATTCCAGACTCACACAGGTCCTGTAGCTCCCAAATGTTTGACGAAAGAATTGACTGTCCTGGGATCTCCTTATTGATACTCCTATGACCACAGGGGTTTATTGGGCAAAATAAGCCCTGTAGCAGAACCCTAGTGCTGATCAGGATTTGCGTGGTCATCTATAGGGAATTAGGGTGAGTCTAAAGACGCACATGGTGTTTCCAAAGTGTGCATTTTTCATTTGCTTTGGACAAATTCCACTGGAAAAGCACACTGGTGTAATGCAAAAATAACTTAAAAGATTTTCTGTCTTTTCAGCTTTAAAAAGCCAATGATGTAGCACATTTTGAGAATATGTGTGAAGATGCTAGGGCTTACACTGAATCTTAATTGTTTCTCTAGATATGTGTAAGAAAAGATCTGGTTTTCGGGATAGCACATTGCAATTTAAAACGTAAATAACGTTTTCAATCCTTTTGATATATTGGATCATGTACCAAACTAGTAAATTGCCTTTTCCTACTCTATCTTTGTGATTATTATTAACATGTTTACAAATTCCAGGACATAGCAAGCAAGGATTTTTTAGCAATTTTCCCCAAAATACCTAGAGCATCAGAGCAGCAGCAATGAGGTAATACAGCGTGTTCTGATCACTGAAAACCACTGGCCAAAAGAAAATTCAATTATCTATCGCATTTAGGATATTTTATTCAGTTAAATGTCTCCTTTATTCCCTTTTAATCCTAGCACGTACCTAATCTGTCTAGCTAAGTGACCAAAATAAGACTTCATCAAAAACTCACGTAGCTGTTCAATAAAAACTCCAGTACATGGACACTGGACAGTAATTTTTGTGCCTGTTGACACCTTGATCAGAAATCTACAACCTTCCAAAGCAAGAAGTCCTTCCATTTCTGCCAGTGCTGTAAAAAAAATCATACTTGTGGCAATGGTTTGTACCAAATAGGCCAAAACAAGCTATCCTTGGACTGGAAAATTTAATTTAAATATCATCAGCCCCTACTACTTGCTCTTTTTCCATTAGATCCTCGTATCTGCTGACCTGCTGCATCGTTCCTCTGCACATGACCTTTTCTTCAGGGAAGAGGGTGCAATAAAAGTGTGGCATTTCCCTCGGCCTGTGGGCTGCTTGCCATGCCCGTAGCAAAGTGCTCCCGTTACGCGAGGGTCAGGAGGTCTGTGTCTCATCACGTTTGAGCAGGGCTGGTCCGCAGCTTGGAGCTCATGTTGCAGCAATGGCATTTAGCAACTGAATCAACCTTGTGCCTGCCTCCTTCCTGCACTTGTTTAGTATTTTCTTCCTCTTTTAATATTTTCCTTTGTTATACTTCTTTGTGAAAGAAGTGGCCAGGGAAGGAGCCCAAACCAGACCTCCACAGGTGCCCCATCAGACTGAGATCCTGGCAAAATCCATTCATCCCATTGCATTGCTTTGGTGCTGATGGTCGGATAACCCTTTTGGTCATGATTTAGGGCTGAATGATCACTAATACTCCTGCTGTAAATAAATGAGAGGGTTTTTTTGTTTGTTTGTTTGTTTGTTTTATGGAGCAAACAGGAGAGCTATGTGGTTACCACTAGCAATGTGAAGACATGTAAGATACAGAGATGAACATGACAGGATGGGAGAAGGTTAATGTCATGGTCGTACCTCAGCAGTGAAATCTCTAACCACATTTTTGCTCAGTTGTATAGACATCAAGGCTTTGGTGGTGGACAGATTGCTCAGCCTCTTTTTGCCATGATTCTCTTGGTTCTGGCAAAGTAATTAGCGAAGTTATTTCACACATGGAAAACATTAAAGATTGTGAGATATGTAGGCTCATAATCTCAGGTATAATAGGGTATAGAGATGTTTTCATTGCTCCAGTCTGTGATGTAATGGGAGAACTGTTTTTAATCTCTAGAATTATCTCATTTGTAGTGGGCTGTGCATCTTACATCCTTTTTCAGTGAGAAAAGAAAAAGAAAAAAGTGAATAAATACATCTCAAACCTTTCCCTGGCACTAAAAACTCATTTAAAAATAACTTCGAAAAATTCATTTTGAGAAAAGATTAAAGCTCAGCGCAAGCACTTCCACACTTCTACAGAGGCTGAAGTACTTCAGCCTGGACCAATATTAGCTCACACAGGCAGACACTCAGCAAGGAAATGAAATATTTTGGGACCAACAGAGCTCCAACAAGCATGCAGGACCACAAAATTATGTTGTTAGAATGACAGCTAAAATGGAAAATGTTACATTAGCGGTTGCAATCATTCCCATCTTCTGCTCTTGTTAAAACCCTCATTACAAGGATGAAGCATTAGCATTTTAATGCCTATTTAAAAGATTTTTTTTTCCCCTTCTGCTTTCCTTTGGACTTTTTTTAAATTTTTTTTTTTAATTACAGAGATAATGACTGACTAGCCTGAACACTGTGTTAAACATAGCTCCTGGTAAGTGCTTTATGTCTCGTGTAAAATTAGTAATGTGATCACTTGGCCAGGTTCCTCGGGACCTTCATCCTAGAAAGTTGTGCTGTACTGTGCAATCAATAACTTGCAGGAGTTTTGCTCCGCATATTTATATTTGAGGCTCTGCATATTGTGTTATGTGGATCACGAGAAACCTGTCTTGTAAAAGAGAGAGAAAACACCAGGTTGTCAAAATATAATCCTCCCGAGAGGAGGCAGCAGCTAAGGCAGGAGTAGGCTTGTGTCAAGCTAGATGCTTTCCATTCCGTTAAACATGCCAATGTTTTCCATTTAGGATGAGCCAACCTGAAACAAAACTGTTCCTTTTGCTTTTCCTCATCCCTTTCTGCAGGAAAAGGGGAAGAAAAGCAGAATTTCTCCTGCCAAAATCTTGCTCTTGTGGAAAGGGCATTTTCAGTTGCAGTGCAGAAGCTGGAGGTAGCTGTAGACACCAGGACACAGTGATGGTACAAGTGTCTAACACCCCTGGAGAGACCCATGTCCATGCACATGCACCCGTGGGGAATACGTACTCTGCCGAAGCCCATCAGATTTGGAAGTCAAAGTTTTGTTTTGAAAGCCAACAGATCCTGCTGCCAAACTATTCCCATACCTTCTTAAAACTCAGGAGGAAAGTTGCAGTATTTCCCTTCCCACACGCTCCCAAGAGAGACAGCACAGGTGCAAACGTCCCTGTGACCAAAGTGTAGCTGCCTTTGACATTGCAGCAGTGGGAGACCTAAGTGTCTTGAGAGAGAAATAATGCTGCAGTAGAAAATGTTGGCTTTTAATGTTCTGTAAAAATGCATTAACTTTCTTTAAAATTGTTCACAAATCGTCGTCTGCTTGGTGCTAAAAATGCTCACGGATTTTGCAGCACAGCGTTGTTTACGATCCCTAATTTACTTCTATGAACTGGGAAGTGTTGGAGCATAAATAAAATGCCTCTAAACAGACTGTGACTTAAGTTAAGAAATGAGCAAAACCTATTAGTATTTATATAACCTTTAGGCTTCCAGTTGTGAAAGTTTATGTGGCTGTGGGACAGCTAGAATGGAATCACAGATCTGCTGAGGTTGGAAGGCACCTCTAGACATCAGCTAGTCCAGCCACCCTGCTCGTGCTGGGTCACCTAGAGCATGTGGCACAGGACCATGTCCAGGCAGCTTTTGAATATCTCCAAGGATAGAAACCCCAAAAGATCTTGGCCTGCTGCAGCACAAGGGTGGTTCCCACGTTCAGTCTGCTGTCCACTATGACTCGCAGGTCCTTCTCAGAAGAGCTGCTCTCCAGCACGTCAACCCCCAACCTGTACTGGCACATGGGGTTGTTCCTCCCTAGGTGCAGAACTTGCCTTTGTTGAACGCCATGAGGCTCCTCTTCACCCAACTCTCCAGCTTGCCTGGGTCCCTCTGAACAGCAGTACGGTCCTCTGGTGTATCAACCCCTCCTCCCAGTTTTGTCACCTGCAGACTTGCTGAGGGTGCACTCAGTCTCTTCATCCTGGGCCTTAGTTGGATGTTAAGCACTATTGGCTCTAGTATTGACCCCTGGGGGACATCACTAATGACTGGCCTGCAGTTGGACTTTTTGCCACTGATCACATCCCTCTGAGGGTTTTCAACCCACCACTTGTCAAGCCTGTGCTTCATTGGCTTGTCTATGAAGCTGTTATGGGAGAGAGAGAGTGCCAAAAGCTTCACTAAAGTCAAGGTGAACAACATCTACTGCTCTCCACTCATCAACTGAGCTAGTCATCTCACTGTAGAAGGTTACCAGGTTGGTTAAGGGTGGTTGCTCCTTCATAAATGCATGCTGATTGCTCCCAAGTACCTTGATGTTCTTCATGTGGTTAGAAATAGTTTCTAGGTTTATTTGCTCATCACTTTTCCAGGGATGGAGATAACACTGATCAGGAGCCCAGATCCTTCCTCTTGCCCTTCTTGAAGAAAGGAGTGATATTTGCTTTCTTTCAGTCTTCAAAAACCCCCAAAATTGCCATGACCTTTCAAGGTCATAGAAAATTGGTAATAGTGCAGCCAAAACTTAGAAATCTATTTCCTTGTTAAAGTTTTTCCCGTCTAACAAACTCACTAATTTCAGGTGAGCGTAATTAAGATCCATCCAGCAGAGACATGTTAGATATCAGAGCCTTCTGCTTAAGGACGTGGACTGTCTTTCTTGCCATTCCTTTCACCGTTTCAAAGACTGATGTTTTCATAATTATTTCATTATTCGCTTCTATTTTGAGTAATGAACCCTAGTAAGAAATACGAACTGAGTTCAATTACCTGAGCTATAGCTGGCAGAGGATGAAATCAAGATAACAAAACGCGATGGTTCTTAATGGAAGGGATGAGAAATCTCTTAAACACCATTGTTTTTCTTTAATTTATTTTTTATGATGCACAATCAAAGGCTGCTCTAACAATAACAGCTTAGTAAATGAAAGCAATAAATAAAAGGACTGGGGGCAAAACCTTATAAAAATAATAAAATAGAGGAAAGAGCTGGGCATCATTTTAAAATATTAAAAAAAGAAAAAGAAGAAGAAAGTGCTGTGATGAGTAGAGTGTTGTTTGTGACCTGAACTCCCTGTTGCAGAAAGAAGTAATTGGTAGGATCTGCTGAAGCATTTGGTGCTGGGTCACCCCCAGAGAGCCTCACGTGCCCCAAGTCCTCCCTCACCTGGGAACCGCACTGGAGCTTCTCTTGGGTCTCCAGACTCCTCTGCAGATTTCATTTGCCATCTTGCTGAAGTCAGCAGGTTGTTTCCATGTTAGGATTTTGCTCATGGGCTCCAGAAGATTGTCCGCGATGAAAAAGATATGTCTGTGATGTAACCTGTCTATACAGGGAAACATAGCCTCCAAAATGACTCTTTGATCTTGAGGTGCCAAACTGTAATGTACTTCTGTTTTTAAGTGATTCCATCATCTCGTTCTCTAGATTAGCTTTTCAGTAGTCAGAAATGTAAGGGTTGGGGGCAGTTTTGGCTGCAGCAACCGCAAGATGTTGGAGTTCAAGATCCTGTGAGGAGGAAGCTGGGCAAGAAGTAGGATTGCAACCCTGGACTTCAAGAGAGCTAACTTTGACCTCTTCAGGGACCTACTTGAAGGTCCCCTGGGCCAGGGTCCTAGAAGGAAAGGGGGTCAAGGAGAGCTGGCTAATATTCAAACACCGCTTTCTCCAAGCTCAGGGTCGGTGCACTCCTACAAGAAAGAAGTTGAGCAAGGCAGGCAGGAGACCTGCGTAGATGGACAAGGAGCTCTTGGGAAAACTTAAAGAGAAAAAGAGAGCATACATAGCACGGAAGAAGGGTGACACCACTTGGGAGGAATATAGGAACACTGTCAGAGAATGCAAGGATGTAGCAAAGAAGGCCAGGGCCAAATTTGTAATTAAATTTAGCAAGAGATGTCAGGGACAACAGGAAGGGCTTCTACAAATACATCAGCAGCAAGAGAAAGACATGGGCCCACTGCTGAATGGGGTGGGTGCCTTGATGTTGGAAGATACAGAGAAGGCAGAGTTACTAAATGTCTTCTTTGCTTCTGTCTTTACTGCTAACGCTAGTCCCCATGAACTACAGAGCCTAGAGACAAGAGAGAGAACCAGGAGAGAGGAAGACTTTCCACTTGTCGAGGAGGATTGGGTTAGAGACTATTTAGGCAAATGGGACACATATATATCTATGGGCCCGGTTGGGATGCGCCCAAGAGTGCTGAGGGAACTGGCAGCGGTTGTTGCTCACCTGCTCTCCATCATCTTCAAGAGGTCATGGAGAGCAGGGGAGGTCCCAGAGGGCTGGAAGAAACCAACGTCACTCCAGTCTTCAAAAAGGGCAGGAGGGAGGACCTAGGAAACTACAGGTCAGTCATCCTCACCTCCATCCCTGGAAAGGTGATGGAGAAGCTCATCCTAGAGAACATTTCTAGGTATGTGAAATAAAAGAAGGTGAACAGGAGTAGTCAGCATGGATTCACGGAGGGGAAGTCATGTTTAACCAATCTGATAGCTTTCTACAATGGGATGACTGGCTGGATGGACAATGGGAGAGTGGATATTGTCTTCCTTGACCAGCAAGGCTTTCGACACCATCTCCCATAACAACATTCTCATGGGGAAGCTCAGGAAGTGTGGTGTGGACAGTGAGGTGGCTCAAGAACTGGCTGGATGGCAGAGCTCAGAGGGTCATGATAAATGGGGCCAAGTCTACTTAGAGGCCTGTGACGAGTGGTGTCCTGCAGGGATCAATACTGGGCCTAGTGTTGTTCAACTTTTTCATCAATGACTTGGATGAGGGGTCAGAGTGCACCCTGAGCAAGTTTGCAGATGATACCCAGCTGGGTGGAGTGGCCGACACTCCACAGGGCTGTTCTGCCATTCAGTGGGACCTAGGCAGATTGGAGCATTGAGCAGAGAGGAACCTCATGAGGTTCAACAAGGACAAGTGCAGGGTTCTGCACCTGGGGAGGAATAACTCCAGACACCAGGACAGGTTAGCGGTTGCCATGCTGGAAAGCAGCTCCGTGGAGAGGGATCTGGGAGTCCTGGTTAACACCAAGTTAACCATGAGACAGCAATGTGCCCTCATGGCCAAGAAGGCCAATGGGATCCTGGCCTGCATCAGGAGGAGAGTTGCCAGCAAGTCAGGGGAGGGGATCCTGCCCCTCTCCTCAGCTCTGGTGAGGCCGCACCTGGAGTATTGGGGGCATTTCTGGGCTCCCCAGGACAAGCGGGACATGGAGCTTCTAGAGAGGGTCCAGAGTAAGGCCACGAAGATGATTAAGGGACTGGAGCATCTGTCATATGAGGAAAGACTAAGCGAGCTGGGCCTGTTTAGCCTGGAGAAGAGAAGATTGAGAAGGGATTTGTTCAACATGTATAAATACCTGAGGGGAGAATGGAGGGAGGATGGCACCAAAGTCTTCTTGGTGGTGGCCAGTGACAGAACAAGGGCTAATATTTACAAATTGAAGCACAGGAAGTTCCAGCTCCATATGAGGAAGAATTCTTTATTTTGAGGGTGTCAGAGCCCTGGAACAGGCTGCCCAGAGGTTGTGGAGTCTCTTTCCCTGGAGAGCTTCCAAACCTGCCTGGATGCGACCCTGTGCCACGTGCTCTAGGTGTCCCTGCTTCATTCTGTGCACAAGCAGGGAGAACATCATTACACTAAGGCCTGTTTTGCTACCACTGATTCCCAAATTTCTCCTGTACATAGTCACTATGACTTTGCTGAAATGCATTTTGTTCACACTTTCTACATTCAGTCTATTTTATCTTTTTTTTTAAGTACTATTACGAGCAGCAACACAATAACTACTAAAGAAATAAATGATGGGAAACAAATTCGTAAAATTTGAGACAGAAGGGTACATTATATCATGTTAAGTGCTAGCACCTATATAATTTTATCTGTTAATGTTGCAGTAAAGACAGCAACCTTTGTTTGACTAAAATTTTAAAGTGTCTCAGTAAGAGCATCAGAGTTGGCCAGAAGTCCCCATGCTGGGATGAAATGGAGGACTGGGACTGGGCAGGAACAGGGAGTGCTGGTGGTGTCCTCAGGGCCCTGTCAGTGATCTCCAGTACACAGACATCAAACTTTGTTTCTACACACAATTCAGCCAATAAGAGCTATTCAGTTCACTCTTAAGCCTAAATGTTTAATCTAAATAATAGCACAGGTGTTTAATGTCAACTGAAATGCCCTAGGGTGCTCTGCCTGGTCCATAGATGGGCCCAGAGAATGGTGGTGAATGGAGTTAAATCCAGCTGGCGACAGGTCATGAGGGGTGTTCCCCAGCAGTCAGTGCTGGGGCTGGTCCTTTCGAATATCTTTATCAATGATCTGGATGGGGGGATTGAGTGCACCCTTAGCAAATTTGCAGACGACATCAAGCTGGGAGAAAAAGCTGATCTGCTGGAGGATAGGAAGGCTCTGCAGAAGGATCTGGACAGGCTGGATCAACGGGCTGAGACCAACCGTATGAGGTTCAATAAAGCCAAGTGCTGGGTCCTGCACTTCGATCACAATAACCCTGTGCAGTGCTACAGGCTTGGGGCAGAGTGGCTGGAGAACTGCGTGGCAGGACAGGATCTGGGGACGTTGGCTGACAGCCGGCTGAATGTGAGCGAGCATCGTGGCCAGGTGGCCCAGAAGGCCAATGGCCTCCTGGCTGGTATGAGGAACAGTGTAGCCAGCAGGACAGGGAAGTGATCGTCCCCCTGCACTCGGCGCTGGGGAGGCCAGACCTCAAATACTGTGCTCAGTTTTGGGCCCCTCGCTACAAGAAAGACACGGAGGTGCTGGAGAATGTTCCAAAGAAGGGCAACGAAGCTGGTGAAGGGGCTGGAGCACAGGGCCTTATTAGGGTCGGCTGAGGGAGCTGGGGTAATTTAGTCTGGAGAAGAGGAAGCTCAGGGGAGACCTTGTCGCTCTCTACAACTACCTGCACAGAGATTGTAGTGATGCAGGGGGTCAATCTCTTCTCCAAAATAACTACCAAAAATAGAAAAAGAGGAAGTGGCCTCAGTTTGCATCAGGGGAGGGGCAGATTAGATGTTAGGAAAAATTTCTACATGGTAAGAGTGATGAGGCATTGGAACAGGCTGCTCAGGGAAGTGGTGGAGGCACCGTCCCTGACAATGTCCAATAAACATGTAGACGAGGCACTCAGGGACATGGTTTAACAGGCACGCTGTTGAAGGGCTTACGGTTGGACTTGATGATCTTGAAGGTCTTTTCCAATCATTATGATTTTATGATTCTGTGAAATGAGTCTGTTATTGACAAAGCGCCCAACTCAGGGCTTACAACCTCCCTGATGGTCTAGTGGTTAGGATTCGGCGCTCTCACCGCCGCAGCCCGGGTTCGATTCCCGGTCAGGGAAAAGGTTTTTGAGCAGGAGAGAAGCCTGAGGTCTGGAGGAAAACCAGTGTCACCCCAGCCTGCAAAACAGGCAAGGAGGAGGGACCCAGTCAACTACAGACCAGTTAGCCTGACATGCAGAGGACAAGGAGGTGCTCAGGAATAGTCAGCGTGGATTCCCCAAGAGGAAATCATGCTAAACCAGCCTGATGCCCTTCTACGATGGGATGACTGACTTGGTAGATGAGGGAGAAGCAGTGGATGCTGTCTGATTTCAGTAAGACTTCTGGCACTGTCTCCCATGACGACCTCAGAGCCAAGCTGAGGAAGTGTGGGCTAGATGAGTGGACAGTGAGGTGGATTGAGAAGAAGCTGAATGGCAGAATTCAGAGGGTTGTGATCAGTGGTGAAGAGGGGAGTCTAGGTGAAGTCCGGTAGCTAGAGATGTCCCCCAGGGGTAGTATCGGGTCCAATCCTGTTCATTATTCCTCAGTGACCTGGGTGAAGGACAAAGTGCACCCTTAGCAAGTTTGCTGGTGATGCAGAACTGCGAGGAGAGGCTGCTATCTCAGAGGGCTCTGCTACCATTTAGAGGGTCCTGGACAGGCTGGAGAGCTGGGCAGAGATGAACCTCATGAAGTTCAACAAAGGCCAGTGCAGAGTCCTGCACCTACTGGAGAGCGTCCAGCATAGGGGACTGGAGCATCTGTGCCCTGAGGAAAGGCTGAGAGAGCTGGGCCTGTTTAGCCTGGAAAAGAGAAGGCCAAGTGTGGGGGCTTATCGGTGTGTTACAGGTATCTTAAGGGAGGGTGTCAAGAGGATTGGGTCAGAAACCTTTCAGTGGTGGCCAGTGTTAAGCCAAGGCAATGGGCACTAAAAGAAGCACAGGAAATTCCACCTGAGTTTGAGGAAAATCTTTGCTGTGAGAGTGACAGAGCACTGGAATAAGTTGCCTAGAGAGGTTGTGGGGTCTCCTTTTCTGGAGATGCTCAGAACGCACCAGGACGTGATCTTGTGCCTCATGCTCTAGGTGACCCTGTTTACGCAGGGGGGGTTGGACTAGATGATCTCCAAAGGCCCCTTCCAACTTTGATTATTCTGTGCTTTATTCCTATTAGGTCCATCTTGATCCTGGTGTCCTGCCAGAAGAAAATACATTGTCAAACAAGCTCTCTCTAGCAAGAAGGCACATTCTCCCCTTTCCTTCTCTTGCTCTTTCTGGTCCCCTCCTCCTCACCGTGATTGCCCTTTAAACTATTGCTTCTAAGCAGGGATTATATCTGAACACATTGGGCCAATTCTATAAATAGGAGCATTCAAGGAAAACAGAATTCAAGAGGTTTCATGAAATCTCAGGTCTTGTCCAAGATAGATATAATAGGACTCCTTTACTGACATGGAGAAATTCTGCTTTCTTTTTACAAAGTGCCTTAAAATTCCCACGACACCTCCGGGATTACTTTACCTACTATTTTACCTTAATTTATCCCCTCGAGTCTATAACTTCATGACATGATACTCTATTAAAAAATGTTATGAAGAATTCAAACTTATCAAAACAGGGCACCATGCAGAGTGGGAAAGGCAGAATAAAATTTATCAGGAGAAATCAGAGTAACCCTGATAGAACAAGGGTTGTGCACGATATTAAATAGTTCCTTTTTTTTTTTTTCTTTCTCAATGACTGGTGTATTGAAACATTCGTATTCTTAAGATGATGTATATAATGCTGTGCACATCAAGACCACATCCAA